>CAWUFW010011816.1:0-586863 GCA_963921515.1 Calotriton arnoldi
TGCTGTTGCTGGTGTAAGTATATTCAGATTCCCAGTGTATGTGTGTGATGTGTCGTGTACGTGTTGTATGTGTTTTGTGGTTGGTGTCTGACTTACCTTCTGCGCCGTACGCGTCCGTGCCTGTTCCGGTAGTAGATGTAGAATATTGGTATGATCGGGACGAAGGGATTCATGGTTGGTTCGTGTCGTTCGTCCTTCTCGTTGCTTCGCGTCGTCCTCGTCGCTTGGCTTCGTCCTCGTCGCTTCGCGTCGTCCTCGTCGGTGCTGTGTTCGTCTCGTAGCCGTGGATCGTGTTGTGGCGCGATTCGGAGCTTATGTGCGCCTCTCCCGGATGCTTTGACGTGCCGTGCGTAGCGACGGGTTCGGCGCGCGTACGGAAAGCGCATCGTACTTGTCCGGCCGGACGGGGCTGCATTTTCCCTTCCGTGCGACTCGATTCGGCGTTTCCGGATTCGCCTCGGTCGGAGAACAGGACCTGGTTTGGGTGAGTACGGCTCGGCCGGGATTTTTGCTGTTGTGCGCATCGTACTTGCTCGTTCGGTGTGCTGTACGGATCGGTCGGGAAACAGGCTTTCGCATGGCTTTTTTCCCGACCGAATGGTATTGGGTGCGCCTCCGACCGAGATCGGAATCGGCCCCATAGTCTGCAATAAAGGTAATATTTGTATCCATGTGCTAATGCTGTTCAAACTTGTATTTATTGTCCATTAATGCAAAGGCTTTATTATTAGGGTGAGTGCTCTAAGTAAATGTTGTAAGCTCAGACTGCACTACTGACAGTGGTTAGAGTATAAAAATGTGTAAACACTTTTTCAATATTTAGCAATGTGAGGCTATGTATACTGCTCTCAGAATGCTCTCCCATTAGATGCAAATATTTGCAGAAGCTTGAAAGCAAGACTGATAATTCTTTGCTTTCAAAATAAAAATAAAATGCAAAAACAGTTCGCTAAGCTACTGGAATATGGTAGGTACCATTTCTTTGCAACATAAAAATAAACAAGCATTGGCAAAAAGCAAAAATTGTTTTGATCTCAAAAAATCACACATTGCACAGTAGTTCCTGGCACTGAATAAAGCAACTGTGTGTCGATATGCTCCTTGTGAGAGAACAGAATGAAGTCACTCACAGTGAAGCTAGCCAAGAGAGAGAGAGAGACAACATTTTATTAAACATACAAGTTCATTGTAAACGCCATACCTAATTAGGGGCCCAATTATTAAATAAAGTGCACCCATGTCCTTGGATTATGTGCAGATATACAACTTTTGTGAATTCACAAGACTACAGAAGTAGGCCAAGAAATAGTACTCCTAGAAAATATTTGTGAACAGCATTTAAGCATGAGCAAACATGCAGGTGTACATTTGCTCAAGCGAAAATACCCTCAGCCCCAGTATGTAGATCTGTGGAAATGTGGCCACATAAGGGAATTGTTAACATTCAAAGCCTACTATGGAAGGAGCCCTAGCATAATCAGAGAGGCTATTTCAGAGCTCTTATATAATGAATATTGCTGCCATAATTTGTTGCTGCATTACATGGCACAAAAGGGACAAGTGGATTTTGTTACAGAACAAGTAATTTTAAGAAGCATCCAGGCCCATGGACAAGTAGATATTTCGTTAAATTCCACATCTCTTTGCGCCAATCCTTTATACCTTGAAACCTGTTTTCAAACACCCTGAAAGATTGCACCTATATATTAAAAGACATATTTAAATCTGTACACATTGTATCCTTGAGACATTACAATATGAAGCACTGTTATTCAATGCACACTATCCTTCTGTATTGGCATATACTCATTACTAATGATCAATACATAAACATAATATAAACACAACATTACTACTTTTCCTATTACTCCTATCCTTTGTAGTCCCTGGCGAATGCACTGCATTAGAATGCATTTTAGCACATTCCACCTTACAATTTAATTTGTTACAACAATATTCTCTCCAACTCTGAAGAACCTAGGAATGAAAAACATTAATATACATACACATTATTTCCTTTAGATACACATATTAAAAACAGCACTTCTCCTTGCGCCATTCAAATAGTCAAAACCCTTCAAGAATGCAATATACCTAGTGCCATTCTATATATACATCTGCTTGTGAAGATGGCGGTGTTCCTGTTGCGGCTGATCACCGTCTTCTTCCTCTTTGGACAGTCAATGGAAACACAATAAAATCTGTGTTCCAGGACTGATATGTCAGAGCTCAGGAATGATGGGGCCCTTCTTCTTCCACCTGAATGCTTGAGAAGACAGAAACTTCGTAGTGCGTGTTAACTTATGCAAATATATGTCTTATTTCATAACGTGAATGTCACTGTTAGGTCTAGTTGATGTGACTTATACATATATTAATTGTTCAGTGAGGAGGATATGGGGCATTAGGTGGCTGTCAGAACATTGTAATATTTTTGAGTGAAAACAGAGTGATCCATGGGCAATAAACTATTTTTGCTTTCTTTAAATTATTTATTTATGTATTTCCCTCAATTGTGGCGCTTATTTTGCCTATTTTATTTTTAAGCAGTCTTTGCTGAAAGTTGTTGCTGCTTTAATATCATGATGGACACAAAAACTCATGGTATTGGAACTGACAAATATATGCAACCACCTCTAAAGGCTGCAACTGTACTTTTAAAAGGCCTCTTTAAATCCACACCTATTATTCTGACAACACTGAAATACTGAGCATTGCTTACTCCATGCATACCGTCCTTTAACATTGAAATTGGTGTGGTGGCTGCCTGTGGTAATCTATTCCTACGAATCTCTGGTTGTTTCATATTTCGAAGGCTGCTCACAGCTGTGCATATCCAAAAACTTATCCCTTACCTCCTCTCACATAGACACATACATATTCCGTCACTAAACTGCACAATCGTGAAACCTGAAACACGTTTCACACCTTTTTTTTTTTTTTAAATCTCGGCTACCCCGTTACCAAAATGTGTGATTCCATGCACCTTATCTCTCTTGTTCACTTCCACAGACCAACGTAATCCTACACATACATATCTTTCATCTAAATCTTATGTTCGTTGCCTATCACAGGAAGTCCCTTTCCAGCCTGGCTCAACGCCTAGAATCTGTGGTCGGCCAGGAATGCCACTTCTGAAGGCAGCCCAAGAAAAATCTATTAACCCTTCAGCACCACTTAATATCTAAAAACATGCGTTGTCTTGAATTGTAATATGCAAAACATATATAGCTTATTTTAAAATAACATGGCTTTCTTGTAAAGCGCACGTTCACTCAGAATTATATTATGACGCTAAACAACAGATCTCCATTGTTCACCAACTCAATGGGACTCATTTCATTCACCTCAGAATGATGAAGGGCTGATCAGACCCTGCAGCATTTGACGTGTGACCATGAAGTCAAACCATGCATTCCACTCCATCATTTTATCTCCCCCTTGTGCACAAGAAATCGGAAGAGATCAGTCTTAACTTGCTACTTCCAATCTTCTGTCTAATGTTCACCATCTGCTCTGACATTTACGTTACTCTAAGTCTAGTGTCACTAACTTCCTTTACCACGATACACACTTTCAAAATCTTTTTATTACCTAACTCCGTGCTTTGTAGCGGTACTTCCTGGATTGGAGCTTGCATTCGGGCTACTGCTTGTGCCTGGACGGGTAGCACTTTTTACTGCTTGCTCTATCGTTAAATTGGACGCAGGTAGGAGTAAATTATTCTGTACTTAGTTGCTCAGTACTGCAATATTTGGTGTAATCTTCAGTGTGAATCTAGCTGACCTGGTCGGCCTTTGCATTCTGTGCATTGAAATATGGATGCGTAAAGATATTCATCAGGTCTATAATGAGAAATTCTTTTATGAATTATAATTGGTCATCTAAATAGAGAGATATTCATGTGCATTTGAAACTGAAAGTATTTTCCCTCTGCCAGGACTATATTACTTATATTGATGGCATTTTTAGTCTTTTAACATTGTGGGCCACAGAACATTGTATGTACTATGTTAAGCTTATGATCCAAAAATTTCAAAGGGAATAGCTCCATTTTACCTGGTAGTACATTTTCTATCATTGGGCTCTGGGCGGTAAGGGATGGCAGTCCTTGACCTCACCTTATTATGTCACTTTTTCTTTTGTGTGGCTTGTCTATCATTTGACGCTGGGCCAAGTCTAGGGTGTAATAGCAACCAGAAAACGTAAAAAGGTTGCTGTGTGTTGCGGCGAGAAATGCATGCGAAAGCCTTCCTCCCCATCTTTCTACCACTTGACTGAATATTCAAGTGGGAGCCTTCATTACTAATAGTCCAAGCATGCCAGAAAGGTGAGATGTGAAGCGTGAGGTGTGACTGTCAAGGAACTGAATGTACTTCATTCAGGGTATAAGGAGTTAACATAGGGAGCCTATTTAAAACGTGCTAAAAAGATATAACTAAGAGTCATGAAGGCAGCTACTTGGAAGCTAGACACAGTATTCACTGGATGCACCGCGCACCAGTTGCGTGGTCTCTAATTGAACCTGTCTCAGTTAAAGTGGGTGTGCTTGGCACATACCCAGATGTTCCTGCTAATCACCTCTCACTGCAGTGCACAGAGAGAAGTACACATATATATAAGATCTCGCTACACAGTAGTGAAAACCTGTGGTAACACTGTGAGAGAAAGAGATGAGAATGGCCCATAAGCCAGATAAGAGAGGGAGAGACGCAAAATGCAGACCGAGAGAAGGAAATAGAGTATGGCTATTAGAGTACACTGCATGCAACTAAGAAAGGCGGAGAACAAAGGACACTTTTTTACAATGAAGAGAAAGAGGTTTGAAAGGCGGTGGCTGACACTGTTAATCTCAATGCGATAAGATGCCTCCCATTCCTTGCAGAAATAAACGTTCAAACAATACAATTTACACCAAATGGGTAATCAAAATTCAAAACAAATGTGAGCTGCCAGACGCAGTCCCACACACACGTATTTGCGGCACAAAGTGGGTGACGCCAGACACAACCTCCCGTCGCAAAGTACAGACTTCAAAATATAAATGTGAGGATGTATTTCAACAATTCGGTGTATGTTGTTGTGCATTACATTGTCAGTTATCTGAAAGTGACTTGTGCTAATTAAATGTGGTGCTGCGCCACATGGGTCAGGAGGTATTGGCTGATCCTGGGGAACGTAATTCTACAAGCGGTAATGCAGATACTTCTTACTTCAGTTGTTGGAGTGAAGGTGACTCCTAGTACTTCCCAAAATGTGCACTTACTTCTTCCTAGCGGGGTCTGTAGAGCTGGTGGTGGGGGGGCTGGTGTATTACTACAGACCACAGCATCAATAACTAGCGGGAGTCTGTAAGGCTATTGTCAGGTGTTTTACAGACCACAGCAACACCCTACCTAGCGGGCCTTTACCCTTTACTGACTGAGTTGGTGTAAGGCCAGTCAATTTAAAATTGACAAATGTGCTCATACAAACAATATATGCATATATAATAAAAAGGAATCTAACAGGAAAATCAATATGCACCTAAATATTATAGTCTCACTAATGGATCAGCCACTGCATCAGGCAGTGGCCTCCAATGATCACAAAATGTTTTGCTGCAACACTTAGTCAATGCAAAAAGAACAAAACCCTATATATATATACATAGGTAAACACTAGCGAATAACACAAAGTCCTAAAGGTGCATAGCAAGTAATGAACATTTTATACATGTACTTTAAAAAGAAAACAATGCATATCCTTTAATGCTTGGAACTCTTAAACAACAATTGCGTATTTCTGGCCATTTGAGGGCGATAAAAGCGCTTTCTACCTTACTGCTTCACAAGAAAAGGAAAACACAGAAAAATGCTTATAACCAGCGAAAATACAATACCCAATACATCCCGGGGAAACCACCACCTTCCTTTTCACACAAGAGGAAATCGTAAATCTGTTAGCTAGACAGCTACGGGATTCGTCTTCTTTCTCAGGACTATTGACTGAGAGCAATCCTCCTGTCCCTGCTCATTCCAGCAACTGGACAGAGGAATTCCATACATTTATTTATAAAACCATACAACTGAACACTGAAAGTTGCCAGACGCAATCTTCCCTGCCCTGTCAACCCTTAGACAGAGGCTCTCAGAGAGGCACGAAAAACAAAAACCCCACTCATAACATTGATAAAACAAAATAATCACTGGAAGATTGGAAGATGCTAGACGCAATTCTCCCTACCTCGTCAATCCTAGACGGAGACTCCTCTCTGGCTCTCAGAGAGGCACCGTAACAACGTATGTCTATTTATAAAAAGAAAAACATATAATTCAAACAACTTCCTAACGTCACCCTTTGGCTTAGGGTTCACCACGTACACCTTTCCTCATTTTGGGAATGTTCTTTTAATAAGCGAGACCAGTTAGACAGGACAACTTGAAACAAGGAACACAGATGTCCCACGGTCGCCCTTACCCGCTGCTCCCAGAAAGACAGCACATCAGGCAGCAAAAATAACTTACCCGAGTGCTGTTCTCTGTGGTTCAGTCAGGAAAGAGGCACGAAGGGTGGTCTGCGTCCGGGGTCCCAGTGGTCTCCTGTTAGCTGGCACTGCTGATCCGAGTCACGGCACCAAGATGTTGGAGGGAGCGTTTTAGGGGTTTGGGGGGGTTAGGGGGCACCCTTGCCAGCTGTTCGAGGGTGGTTTAGGGACAAAAGGGCAGCTTAACTTGAGGCAGGGTGCGCAGGAACGCTCATACTAAAATGAAGGAAACAGATGTGTGAGCCATGGAAACCAAGCCAAAAGGTTTAACAGATTTATTTAGAAGGTGCAACTTCAAGAAAAAGGCATTTAAAATACAGAATACAAAATATAGTGACCTTGCATTCATAGAGAGTCTTACCAAACAGAAGGCATTATTACATAATTCTCAATAGGACTCAGAAGGCATTGAAATCGTTTGAAGAGAGACACTTCAGAAAACCTCAAAGACACATTAATAAATGCATTATGAAAAACATAATTTAAATCAAGGAAAATGTTCTCAGAATGCACAACACATTTGATCTAAAATGCAGAGAGTACTCACGTTTAAACCTAAAAGAAAGCAGCCTTGCAAATGTAATATAAGCATTAAATTCTCAATAAGAAAACACCAATTTAGAGACAAAATAGAACATACAGCAATTATATTGGCAAGTCAAATTGTATCTTAATAAAACAAAAACAAGAGCTCTTGGGGAAAACCCACACCCGCCTGCCATCCTACCAACAGACGGGTGCAGTAGTCCAACGAGAACTCTGTGGACTCGTCTTTTATACCTTTTAGTGCTGGGAACTGAAGCAGAAGTGCTTATTGCAGCATCAGTCCCACCTACGTCACGGCAGAAAATATGTAATGTAAGGAATAAAATATATAGCAATATCCTGGTTGCCACATTCATCACCCCGGTCTGACGTTCGTGTGCTGGGAACTGATTCGTTCTCATGTTCAGACCCAGGATGTGGTGTGCTATTTGTCGACAGGACAGAGGAAGAGACAGTGAACTTTGAGACACACGGGTAGGGTGGGGGCTATCCAGCCTGGATCAGAAGAGCCTCGCAGAGAGAAGCTGGCTGAGATTTTTAGTCAGACAGGCTTAGAGCCTGCTGTTCAGAAAAATGGCAGAACTCTGGTCAATTTAACAAAAGGCCTGCAGAAAGACCGCAGGGCCTACCTAGGGGTTCATACTGACTGAGTGACTAGGATGGCCCAGGGCATTTGTTATATGGTAAAACCGGACCCTCTCTCATTTGGTCAATTTAGCAAAAGGCCTACAGATTGAGGCGCGCAGGGCCTGTGTAAGGGTCTCATACCTTAGGTGTGGGCAGAGCGCGCCTGGGGGGGTCTTATATGATAAAAACGGACCCTGCCTCAGTCTTCTCTAGGGCTTCCCTTTCCTTGTCGTGAAGTATTCTACTAGGGGTGAATTCATGCATTACCTGTGGTACTAATGGGGTTTTTAACAGTGGTGCACTTGGGGTGCATCCACTTGTTCCTTCCTGATATGGTGGGGGGTTCCTTAACATGTCTTCCATAAATTCGTCTTCAGAATCGTCACTTCTCATTAAATGTTTTGTCTTTTCTGTACATTTACTCCCTAATTTTTCTTCTGCTGTTAACAATGGATATAGTCCTTCTGTAATCATTGCCCTTCTCCATTGTTTCATCTGACCGTCCCTAGACTCATGTTGGTATCTGGGGAAAAATCCTCGATAACCCCTATTACTCCTGGATCGGTCACGCTCAAATGCCTCGGTTTCCCATTCTCTAAGGCTTCGTATTAAGTTAATCTAGGTCTGGGTTCTAAGTCATTCATCCTCAATCTCAAATTTTGAAGAATTCTTCCATTGAAGGTACCATTCTCGGGAAATGCTAGTATTCCATCATTTTTGGTATATTCTATCCAATTCTCTATCCATACACAAGTATGATAACCTCTCTCCATCATCATAAATGAAGCGGGCGTTTTAGCTGGTGGAATGATAATTCCTTCCCTAGTTTTGATTGGTTTATCCTTTTTAAAATAGTTCTTAATCTTTTGTAAAAATGACATTTTTCTCTTTTCTCCGTACATCTTAGGTCAGTATCGATGTATAAAATTATATTCTGCAAAGCCTAAATATCTCCTATCCGGACGAGTTCCTGTTAAAGTCGGATCGCGTTTTAACATGCAATCTCTACCCACTAAGATTTTCGCTTTTAGAATATCAACCAATCAAGTGTCTGCTATCTTTTATTCCCGAGCCAATCCTTGCGCTGCCTTTTGGTGACGTTTGTCTGTCAACCCCTCCTTTACAATCTGCTCTTCACTGTCCCTCGCTGTTTCAACCAATCCCAGCGCGGCACCTGTGACGTCAGTACTGCTCCTGACTACTGACCCCTCCTTTACAAGAGTCTTTCCACACCCGCTGATTCAACCAATCCCAGCGCTGCGTTTTCTGACGTCAGCTCCCTCTCCAGCAACTGACCCTCCCTTTACAAATTCGTACGCAAACTTATTTTCTCTACAATTCTTAATTGAATTTCAGTAACAACATAAAACATTCGCTATCGTGCCAGTTTCTCTAAATTCAAAAAAGATAGTTTCTCTCACACTTAGTAAAACCTTTCCGTTTACTAAACATACACTACGAGTAAAACCCTTCCGTTTACTCTTCACACAAGCTCCAGAAGTACCTGTTACTTCTTCAATGTTACCCTTTCTACGTGATATAACATCAAATTTTCACCAGCCTACTCCTTTGCTATTACTCACACACATAGATTCCCTAACCAGTACTGATAGTCCAGCTTAACGTTTCAGCACTATTTCTGCCTGACCGATAACCTCACTGCAGCATGGCTTCCACTTACCATCCGCTATTCAATTTTCCCCAGGGATTCTGGACAACATAAAACAAACTTTGAATACACGGATGTTAGTTCATAAAAATAAAATTCTCATTACCCAATTAACAAAGAGTAACCATCCTCTGATTACCAGAAAACTGATCCAGCGCGATATTAGCAAACAGCATTCATATACCAGATACTCACTTGGGTCCATACATTCATACTACGCTAATACTTACGCTGGGTTGTATCAGTTGTTACTCTTTATCAAAATCCCTGCCACCAATTACCTTCCGAATGAAGAGTAATGACTTACCAATGAATCCTTTGCTAATTGGGAAATTTAAAATGAGTGACATTCATTATAGTACATAATCCTGAAATAAACACTGAGTCAGGAAGTTTTAAAATGTTTATCTAAAGATTTAGCAGAGTAAAATACAGAACCACACGGTACTTAATCGCAATACCCAAGATGAAGCATAGAATAACTATTGCTAATCAATGACGGTCCCTCAGAAAAGGAGAGGATAGAGACAGCAGCGCAACTAAAGGTTGCATTATATTTACCTAAGTGCGAGAACCAAACCCTTGGCCAAGGAGTTGGAAAGAATAGGACCCAGGAAGGATGAAGAGCAAAGACTTCTTCCAGGATCAGGACAGGACCGGTGATCTCTCTACAACGACGCCTGCGTCGTTCCCCTCTCTGATACCAGATTTCTCCTCGATTCGCCCGTGCCTTCCTTCTAATGGACTCCGTTGCCCCCTCCTCAGGACCTCTCTGGACAGCGATTCAGTCTGCAATCGATCAGCTTGGCGGTCTGGAGCTCTTCTTCGCGTTCTGTGCTAAGCTAACTAATAAACTAATTCTATATCTATTATACCCTTCTACGCCCATGTACCTCCCCTTAATGTTGCTAAAATATGGGACCACTACTTCTGATTGGACAGGGACAGGGGGTGGATTCTCACACCATATTGATTTGTCTTGTATTTCTGAAGCCTATTGTTTTTAAACTACCGCCCCTTCAATTTAATACATTTGCTTTATTTCCCACCCGTCTCACGACAAAATTTACAATTTATTCATATAAAATGTTGCTTTTTGACGAGAACATCTTGGTATGTAGTGGTGTCGGCCAGCAGGTCATGGCCTTGGGTGATGTCCAAGTTGTCTTCATTCTTTTCTTTCTCGTCTGCCTCTCAGGGCGCATGTGCGGAATCTTTGTCACACGAGCTTTCAGTTCACCAAAACCCAGGCCCAAGTTTACGAACTAATAAAAGTCAGAGAAGAAAACATTAAAATCACAAATAAAATGTTTCACTGTATGCCCACTCTTTCTACTCTATTCCCATTTAATTATAAATTCTATCCCGCATTAGTAGTGTTAGAGAAACGACAGTTTGATAATGACATGAGAGCAAGCTGAAGCATGTGAAAACATCAAGCAGCCATTTTAATGCACACTGCGCAGAAGCAGAAATTTCCCACCAAGCAAAGAAAGACGTCACAACACGTGATGTGGTTGGGACATGCGCAGTAGGGTTCCCGCGCTTTGGCGGCCATTTTGGATTACAGACCAGCGTTATTCATTAGTAAAACACATAGGCAAGCATCCTTACTATTCGTGTAGTGTATGCAAGGATTAGTTAGAGACAATACAAGTTTAATAAATTAATACTATGAGGAGGTTGCATACGAGCAAGTCTCATTTATGAGTCCTTGCTCCATCAGTGCAGCAGTGACAAAGTCAGAAGGTACCTTTGGTTCATAGATAATACTTCTCTCACCGAGTTTTAATATGTGGTAAACAGTTTGAGCATTGTCTTGCATGCATAGCAGAGTTACACAAAGATAAACTGTAGGGTATGAAAGTATATTTTTGAATTAATTTCAAAATTACCCACATAACAAAGACAAAATGTTAAGTTTAAAGGTGTTTTTGTGGAAATACAGGTCATTTAGCTAATCAAAAAGAATGTCCTGCAGTGTTAGTATCACATAAGTCTAATGGTGATTTAAGGCTTTGTGTCGATATCAGGAAATTGAACAATGGAGTTATTGTTGACAGATTTACCATACAAAATATTGCTGAGATGGTCAGTGTGCTTTCTGGAGCAAAGTATTTTACTACTTTAGATTTAAGCTCAGCAGTGAAGCTATGTGAGACGTCAAATAAATGACTTGAATGACTTTACACCCCCTTTTGGAACCTATTGTTTTATTCACATGTCTTTCGGGTTATGTTCTGCGGTATCTGTCTTCCAGAGAATTATGCCTTATTTGTTTGAGGGCAGTCATGGCTGTGCAATTTTTTCAGGATGATATTCACATTTTTCCAGTTGACTAGAACAACACCTGGCTAGAGTGAGAAATGTATTAGATATTCTTGGTGGAAAGGGTTTGCTTTCAAGGCTATCAACTGTAAATTTGCCAAGACCAGGATAAGTTATTTAGGTCACTTTCTCTCTTGTGAGGGTATCAAAACTAAAACAGAATTAGTTCTAACTATTTAGAATCCGCCTAGTCCTACTGAGAAAGAAAATGTGCATACTTTCTTGGATACCCATTAAGATATAATGGGGTAACCCACAAAAGTCAATGGACCTGGGTACTAATTGATATAGAAAAACAATGGTCCTAGACTTATGTTAAATCTTAGTTGTCTGAAGCAATCGTAGACAGCATAGGGTACATATACAGTTTAATTCAATAATGTACCATTAACTTATTTAAAACACATTCAAATATATCCTCAAAATCCAAAAAGAAATCCAAAAAAGGCACACACAATTGTTTTTATGTGACTCGTATTTTATTCGGTCACTTTTCATACCATTTTATCATATTCAATGTTCAAAACAGAGGAGTGGTTGCTCCAAGGGAAAAAGTGAAGAAAGAAAGTGCTCGTGAAGTAAGATAGAATATATAAGAGGGAGATCCAATCAAGAAAAACAATGATTCATCATTATTTACATTACAATCTCATTAGTAAAACTGGTCGTGATTCATGATTGCACCAGTTCTACATTGAGGCCTGTCCATTAGTTAGTTCATGGTTATTCATTTTGTTATTTCTCAAAAAATGCGCAAACAACGTTTGTCTGTAAGCAAGTAGGGCTGGGATAATAGGTACAGGCCCCGAGTAGGGGAGAGTGTCGACGTTTCGACCCTAGTGCAATGAGGGCAGTTTATATCCTCTGCAAGCGGGTCTTCCTCAAGACAGAAAGGAGGGATGAGGGGATGCGGGGAGCAACTGATCATGGGTGATGCACAGTTAAAGTGCCGCCCCTGGGTATAGATATAAAAGTCCGCAATAGAATTGCGGCTTGGTAACAGCAGTTTACCTTCAATTAATGGGTGAGAAAATCGCCCACAGCGTCTTAATACATCATCTTAGCATGGCCCGGGGGAATCCAGCTGGTCTGCTCGAGCATAATGTAAATAATGATGAATCATTGTTTTTCTTGATTGGATCTCCCTCTTATATATTCTATCTTACTTCACGAGCACTTTCTTTCTTCACTTTTTCCCTTGGAGCAACCACTCCTCTGTTTTGAACATTGAATATGATAAAATGGTATGAAAAGTGACCGAATAAAATACGAGTCACATAAAAAACAATTGTGTGTGCCTTTTTTGGATTTCTTTTTGGATTTTGAGGATATATTTGAATGTGTTTTAAATAAGTTAATGGTACATTATTGAATTAAACTGTATATGTACCCTATGCTGTCTATGATTGCTTCAGACAACTAAGATTTAACATAAGTCTAGGACCATTGTTTTTATATATCTACTTTCTTGGATACAGCAGAATTTTACTCTTGCATCATCCCAGATGTTGCCAGTGGTACTGTTGCCATTCGTCAATTATTAAAGAAGGAGCACTGTTTGAGTGGGCTGCAGATTGTGAGGAAGAGTTTTACTAGATTAAGACTTGATTGCAGAGAGCCCTAAAATTGAGCTGTTTTGAGCCTGAACTTCCCCGCATCCTTGTCACTGGCACTAGAGAGAAGGATCTGTGAGCTGTTCTAAAATGAGTGAAAAGAGCGTTGAAAAAACAATTGCATTCACATCTAGAGTCTTGCAAGCAGCAGAATTCAAGTATCCTAACATTGAAAAAGAATCGTTGGCAGAGTTTTGGGCCATCAGGAAATTTGTAAAACCTATTTGTGGTATAATTTCTAAGTGTTCACAGACCATAAGCCGTTACAAGAATTATTTGGTAGCAAGGGACTCAATTCGGTTTCCTCGAATTTGTGAATGGGTATTGGCATTGCAGGATTTTCAATTCACAGTTAAATTTTTACCAGGTGTTCTGAAAAAAGCTGCATATTGCCTTTCCAGATTGGTTGTCTAGTATCAAGATAAGAATAAGGTTGAGGAGGAGTGGTGGTCCGATGACATCATTAAGGTGTGTCTAGTGCAAGAGAGATCCATCACAGAGGAAAAGTGGTTAAATGAGATGGTCTTTGCTGAAAAGTTTGTAAATCAATCAAATGTGGGTTGTGTAGAAGTAGTAAGGCTGAGCATGGTGAACAGCTAAAGGTGTATGTATGGAAAGTTTATTCTTCACTTTATTAGTTATTTACTTCTTCGTGGTGTGAGGTTAGTTCTGCCAACTTGTTTGAGGTCTTGCTTAATTGGCTTTGCTTACATGGGTCACCAAATCATTTGTAAGACCAAAGAACACTTGAGGGTAAGTTATTGGTAGTTAGGAATGGACTTGGATGTGAAAAGGATAATAAGAGACAGGGTTGAGTGTAATGGGAGTGCTAAGATTAGGAAGACCAGGACTCCCATCAGTGGTATGTAGAGATCTGCTAAATAATCCCAGGGAAGAAGTGTCTTTTGACATATCGGGCCATTACTGGTAAATGGGTGTGTTTATGTCTTGGCACTAATGAATATGTTCTTCCAGTGGCATAAGGTGCCTGTGGTGAAGGAGGTAACTACCATTTCAGTTATTAGATTTTTAAAATAACTTTTTGGAATGGAAGAAACCCTAAATCCATCCTTACTAACTGTGGTGATCAGCTGACCTCTCAGGAGATCGAGACGTGTTTGGGAAATAGGGTTATAACACACGAAAAATGTTTCCTTTATCAGCCACAAATTGATGGCTTATTTGAAATGTTTATTAGGACGTTGAACGAGAGTATTCAGATGGCTTAAAGTGGGGGGAAAGATTGAAGCGAAGAAGTGGTTACATGTGGAGTCATTTAGATACAAACCACATTTGATCACTGGGTTTACAACATTCCAACTGGTCAAGAAAAGGAAGCCATGCACTGATATGTCATCTATTTTACACACATTGGAGAAAAAGAGTTCTGTAAACAAAAATCCCGGAAGAGAAACTATGAACTCAGGAAAGTTGTGGTTGATTTGGGTGTGTGTGTGTGTTGGAGGTGTGGTTGTTGTGAGGCTCCTGGAAAGAAAGAGAGGTGTGCCAAAATCTGGAAAGCTCTTAAAGTCAAATTGTTTAGGGGAGCTATAAAACTTTTAATTGGTCACATCTGAAATTTAAATCTCATTTCTGTTGCTAGTCAACAATTGTTTTATCTTAGCTTCGTTGCAATACGTTTCTTTGCATTTTAGTTTCATATGTCTCTTCATCCGGCTTGTTTATTGTGTTTTATTTTTGTGTGGGGGAAGACATAGAGTATTCTGTGTCTTGATTTATAGCTGCAGGATACCTCTGTTATGGGAATGTTTATCTGTGAAGAGGTGGTTCTAATATACCTGATTCCTGAGCTGGTTGGATGGGAAGAGATGATGGATGGAGTTCTTGTGTGATGAAATAAACTACTTGAAGCGTATTCCTTTGTGGACCTTCATAAATTCTTGAGTGGATGTTACACACAGCAATTATAGGAAGTTACCTAAGGTGCTACAATTAGTTCCTCCCAATCAAATTGACTGTCTATTTAGCAGATATTGCCAAATTAAAGGGGATTGAGGAAGGCAAACCGGCACCTCATCCAGGGCAATAGAAATTCTTGCATAGGTATTGGCAGCAGTACAGACTGTCAAATGCATCCACGATGGCCTTGTACAAGCCCTTGATGGGTAGTCTCAGAAGGAAGGGGAAGGAAATACAGCTCACAAGGGTTCTTGGAATAAATTGGCCTTGACCATATGTTTTGCCATCTAACTCTTCAGGGGAGTGTTCAGACATGTCATCGGTGAGCTGTGTGAGCAAGTGAAGAGCAGCCCATTCCCCTGCAAGCACAGTGTCCTTTTAGAGCTTTATGAATAGTTTTCCAAACATTTCTTTGATCCTCTTTATCTTGAACAATACAGTGGCACATTCACTGTGCATTTTGCACCACTCTGGACACTTAATGGATATTTACAACCTGGTACACTTTAGATACATGTGATTACAGTTGGTGGCTCCAACAGTGTTCATCGTGTTGCATTGGTAGGCAAAGGAAAGAAGGCCCAAAGTGATCTCTTCATCTTCCATTGGTCATTCGATATCCAGTATGTCTTATCTTCCACCACAAGGCTTCAGTAGACATTTGTCGGTGATCATTATACGACAATTTGGACATGATCCTCTGTTACGTTATCTTTATGTAGAGACAGAATATGTTACCATGAGCCAATTCCCATATGTCAGGAAGAAGGGAGAGTTCTACATGCCCAACGTTGAATTGTTGATCTTGGCAGCCTAGATTCCAAAAAAACAAGTGTATGTCTTCATCTGTCTTCCATACTTTAAAGTGTTATTCATGAAAAACACTAGAAATGGCTTAGCCAGATTTCCATGCAAAAGGCAGTACTTTTGTCATTGTTGCTGGTTGGTGGCTGACTTTAATGAGTCAGTGTAATATTTGACAGATATAAATAATTAATTCTTGAAAACCTTATGTCTAGGATAATATTCATATGATATTAAGGCCTCCAGAAACTTCCAAAACCTTTGCTTCTCTTAAGTGAATGCAGCCTTTAAAGGACACGTTCTGGCTTCTGTGCCCGCTGGATCATAATGTTGCTTTGAACATTTTTCATTGACCTGCTTTCAGTCAAATAATTTCTTGTGTGCTCCGATTTCTGAGATATATTTATTTATTTAAAGAGTTTTATATATCGCAAACTTGACCCAAAGTTATAAGAGCGCTTTACATAGTTGGCAGAATAGAAGTTACACGAGTTACATATGGGAAAGATCAAGTACATGTGGTACGCACAGATACATAGCAATTGTGTGCACTGGAAGAACAGTAGCAGTTGCATAAGTTGCATATGGGGTGTGTACAATTACATAAATAACCAGGGAAACCATCATGCATAGTTATAAAAATACAAATGTGTAGAAATATATGGCTTGCAAAACAATATACAAACCCTCTCAAAAAGGACTAACAAGAATCATTACAGAGACCCCACATCCAGGGTGTGTCAGAGTTGGTGGCCAATAACAAAATCTTTGCCTACTATGGTAATCTGTGAGATTATATGTAACAAAATACCCATCTATGACCTGTAACACAATGTGACAACAACCAACAGTTAAAGGCTTACTGGCTTTAATATATGCATTTCACAATTAAAAAGCTAGACCAACGTCTTTCTCATAATGTTTTATAGTAAGCAGACCAGATCTTCGGCATCAAACATAATTTTTCCCATGCAAACAAAATGCATATAGCTTCTTACCATAGCCAATTCAGGCCTACGGTTTTGACAGCAAGCATTTCCATAAGCCAATCATCATACGTACAGCCACAAAATTAAAAATGTATACACAATTACAGTTGACTAAGCAAAATACTATCGCTCGTAAAACGGCCTAACAAAGATTCTCACAGTCACAGAACAAATCTTCTATATCCAAGGTTTGTCACACTGGTTAACCAACACCAAAATAATTGCCCGGTACGATAATGATGAGATGCCATATAGCACAATGCCTATATCTGTAGTCTTTAATATAGAGCAATAACAACCCACAATTTAAATTCCTATCGACTTTAAAATATGCTTTTCGCGAAATGTATGATTAACTTTCCAGTAAATATTGATTTCTGAAGAAGATTTTGTGTTTCTAGTATAAAGACAAAGATCTGCCGATTAATCATTTGGTGATCTTTGCCATGTGTTTTATTGTTTCTTGGGAAATGGGCCTCCCCGTCATTATCGAAGATCCTCTTCCCAACCCTCATCACTCCACTAGACAATACATTATCATCACTCCAAACAAACTCTATAAATGGTGCCCAGATGTACTTGGTATAAAGTGCTGCAGTATCTTCAGCTTGCAACCCTTTTCCAGTTCATTGCATTTAGCCAAGTTCAAGAGGCAGTCTTTGCTTTCAATCAGTCCGCCTTATACAAGGTCAATGCTGTTCCCCACCATTAATACGGGAGCTGTTATTCATGCCCTGAGCATTTCGCTTGTTTCACCCACCACCATAACAAGCAGTTGTTTTGCTATAGGTGTGGCACGATGGCTTCAATAGTCAACAGCATTCACTTCTTTGTAGCAAAAATACGTATTTCTGGGATATCCAAGTCGGATGCAAAAAAAGCCCCCCCTCCCCCACCCCGATGTGGTGTATTTATTTTGCAGAAGTCTGCTATTTTTATATATACTCTGTAGCAGACAAAACTGGGAAAATGAGGAAGAGGTAATGTTCAGATCCCTCAGCGGCAATCCTTAAAAGATGGCCATAACACCACTGTGGCATTTTCTTACCACATCTTCTCTACTCTTTACTGTGTTACTTAAAAATGTCACCAGTAAAACCGCTACATCTGTGATTTTTTTTTATGTAAAATTTATGGCGCCATGTTTAGATTACAGCATGTTTTTTCCTTTTTATTCTTGTGCACATGCTTGCAGTAAAAAAAAAAATGGAAAAATTTAACTTTTGCACCGGCTTGCCAGAACTATTGCCTTTGCCAATGCTTGTTTAACAAGGGATGATAAAATATGAAAATCTGTCTGGGCATGAAGAAGAATCATGAAAACATCTCAACTTGGCAGGGATAGACTTTAGGTATTTCTGAAAAGTAATTAAGATCTAAATCGTGTTACTCCATATCAAGGCAGGTTCCTAAAATGTTTAGCATGTTTTAAATGCCAGAGATAATGCGTTTATAAATTGACCACTGATAAGTGATCACCAATCACTGTCAATCAAAGCAAGGAACTGACTGGCTCGGGTGTCCTCTGGAGCTTTGCTAGCTGTTAAAACCTTTCACATACTTCATGGACTACACAACAGATGTCTAAAAACCTATAAGAAACATCTGCCCTAACCATGACTAAGTATCATTTGTAGCCATTGATGTCATGGATTAATGTTTCAGTATTGTGAATAATAGCAACCGGCCGCACTTAATCAGGAGCACATGTGCCGCGCTTTGTATGTTTGTCTCTCCTTTCCAGACAGTGGCATCTAGAAGACATATTGCACCCAGTGCAATGTGATTTATTGAACAGTAATTCGGTCTCAGGCGTCCTCAATTCTGTGAGCATAGCGTACTCTCTAAACGTCAACATTTCATCTGTCACTGCCCTTCAAGCCTGATCTCAGTGGGGTCCAATTAAATAGCCATCAGTTCATTATTCAGCTTAAGGCTGGCTCCTCTAGGAGGAAACGACAGATAACATGTGTCGACGATTTCTGGAGTTTGACCGCCTTCTCTTCTGTAGTTTATTTAATCAGCGTTCATTCAGTGTGCTCATCTGTACGTCTGTGCGAATGGGACGTTTGCTCCTCACTGGGGAGAGTGTCAGGAAAAATGGATTCCACCTGCTGTTTCTCAACTTTACAGGGAAAGTGTTGAAAAAAACAGAGACTAAGCAACTATTCCAGTGCTTGATTTTTTAAAAACATTTATTCAGAATTATTATTAAAACAAACACCTTCAGGAAGTGCAGAGATATCTCCCCGACCAGTTCAGCGTCTACTGAAGAAGTGATGCTGGTATGTTAGCCATGTACCAGCCTGTAAATGTATTGTTGCATGCCCTTAGTCTTCATTTTTGAATGTTTTTATTGAGACTTGAAATGCTTACAGCCAACTCGGACTGCAGTCCGATTACAGCATAGCATGCATCAGCACATCAGATTACAATAGTTCAATTTACATGATACACATCGTCCAGCCAATCCTCCCTATGTCCGTACTTGTCACTGTGTACTCCACATTAGACAGGTTCTCGCTTGGAATCTAATGTTTCTTCTCCCGACCCGCAAGGATCCAACTAAACCTGCCATTTATGCAGGCTGTTCATCAAAATCTAGGCCGGCCACACACTCCCGAAGGGGTCCCCAGTAATCCCAGCAGGTTTAGTGGGATCTCAGTTAACCATGCAGAAACCCACCCACCTGCTTCCAGACCTGCGTCTGGAAGAAGGTGGGTGGGTTTCTGCATACAGTTCTGCAAGTTCACTACACAGCGTCTTTTAGCTAACAATTAAACTGCAGCGTATTCCTACCTCCCCAGGTCATGGCTACACTGCAACGGCAAACACAAGGAGATGATGAACGGAGCGCTGAAACTTTTCAGACACTTACCCCCAGTCACAGATCTGAGTTGAATCCATCATCGTTCTTTAGCTCACTCCGCCACCCCAGTTCAGACACAGCTATATGCAAATCAGTCTTGACCCTGCCCCATGGGAACAGTCCAGCACGAACTGCCAAGCCATGTCTTCCCTGGACCGGAAACAAGCATCCTGGGACCGGTTTCGGGCTAACAGCCCTCATCAGCCAGGCTAGCTTGAATCCAGTGGCAAAGTGAGCAAGGGACCCACGTCTGGGCATACCCTGCGACGGCCCAATAGTGTCGCCATTGCCAGCAGTCTCCCGCAGTGTTTCGGGGCCTCCATTACATAAACCAACAATACCATCATGGAGGATATTGGAATTGCATTATCTATCATTATGTCTAGGGCTTCTATAATCTGTGACCAAAGGTGGCCACTGCCGGGCACCCCCCCGCCAGATGTAGAAAGTCTGTGCGGTGGCACATCAGCGACGGCATCTGGGGTCAGTCGATATGTCTTGCTTGACCATACTTACAGGTGCGTGATATGTCCTAATGAGATATTTATAGTGTGAGTCTATATTTCTCATTTGATGATATAGCTCTATTCTGTGCACAACAGAAATCCCATTGTTTTTCAGTGATCTCAATACCTAAATGTAATGACCACAGCTTGCAGGCGTGCAATTCTGGTTGTGAGGCTGTGTTTAGCGCCATATCATACTAGGCGGTTTGAGGACAGGTTTTGTAATACCATCAACATCAGTTCCCAGTCCGCCTGGGGGTTTCGGAGTGTCGGGATCAATTGTTTCAGTATGTGCTTGAGATTATAATTTCGTTGTCTAATATTGATGACGGTGCATGGGCCTGAAACTCCTCAAGGAATATAGACTGTTGATTTGGCAAGAGGTCCCCCATAATTGAGAGTTTCTTATGCATGAGCAATGAGAACAGCATGCCGATTTGATCCAAGTGACCATATAAGTAATGCGTGATTTCAGCCCAGGGCGAATACTAAGTCTGATATCCCCCCCAAGTTCCACCAAGTGTGTGACAGCCCACCACATTCAATGAACCATATGAATCTCGCGGTCCGGGCGGTGTGGCCCAGTGTATAGGCTTGCCTGGACTGGGGCCAGTTCTACCTGTCCACACGTGTGGAGTCCATCGCTGGTTATGTATTAAAAAATTAGCGAAGTGGGCCTGTGCTACAAGGTTGTACAATTCAAAGTTGGGGGCACCAAATCTCCCCTTATTATACAGCTTCTGCAGTCTACTCCAGCTTAGCATGACTGTTTTCCGACCCAAGCCAATTTGATCATCAACGATCATAAGTGGGTAAAGAACACCTTTCGGAGGGGAGAGGAATATTTTGGAACAATTTTAATCCCTTTATGATGATGTCGTTTTCGAAGGAGATAGGCCAGGGGCTCCATCATAATGGCAAAGAGGAGCTGGGATGGAGGGCACCCCTGCTGCGTCCCTCTGCGAATCTCAGATGGCAACGATGGGTCATTGACCCTTAACCCTGGGGGAGTTGTAGATCATCTTGATTCATTGGAGAAAAACTTTCCCCACTCCCATCCTCTAGGACTGTGTGCAGGGAGGGTCATTCAATGTAATGGAAGGCATTTTCTGCATTTTAAGAATGCTGCCACTACCTCCAGTTCCGGGTCCAGTTGGTGGCGTGACTGCGAAGAGAGTGTGCAGGTTATCTGCCATAGATCGGCCTGGAATAAACCCCGCCTGGTCCAGACGCACCAGTAGGCATTACCGGTAGATGCCTATCGGCTAGTAGCTTCGTGAGAATCTTGCAATCCACATTAATAAGGGACAAGGACCTATAAGAATTGCCTCTCAGCTGGTTTCCCAGTTTTTAGGAGTGCTATAACGACTGCCTTCACCATTGAATCAGGATTCTGCCCTTTTGCAACACCGCCTCATATTCTGCCATGAGCATTGGAATTAATTCCTCTGCATAGGCTTTATAGAATTCGGCAGGAAGGCTTTCATCAATTTTTAGTTGAAGCGTGCTACTCGCCGAAAAAGCGCTTCAACACTCCATCATGGGTAGCAAGCGCTATATAAATCCAAATCCTTTATCCTCTACTATCCCTCCACTATCCTTCTCAATCCAAATAACTGACTAACATATCCACCACTGAAAGTACTTTCATATTTTCACTATACTGATTCACCACTAATCCTTTATGGGTTCGGGAGTAGCGTGCTACTCGCCTAAAAAGCGATTCGATGTCTCGTCAGCGTAAGCGATATATAAATGCAATTACACTACAATACAATAGTCTCCCTGATCTTCCCTACCGTAATTGGCTGGCAGAGTGCGTCCCTCTGGTCAGGAGCCAGCCATGCCAAGTGCACATCATCCAGAAACGCGTGAATGTCTCGTGGAGACTCCACTGATGTGGATTTGTAGAACTGCTTTTAGAAATCCGTATAAGGTGTCCAGTATGCTGCACGAGCCATATGCGTCCGCTCTCCTGCCATTCATAGCCTAGTGACATTGGCTGCAGCCCTTTTCGATTTGATCAGAGATGCCAGTGTGCCCAGGGCGCTATCCCTTCCAATATATCCGTGCCCTTGTGTATTTGCTGCAGAAGTGCATTTCTCTGTCTGCCGCATCCTTGTAAACTTGGATTCTAGATTGTATTTGCTCCAGCAGTATGGCCCTATCACCTCACGGCTGTTTGTGATCCACAGTAGTTCCCTGATTTTCGTTTACAGCTCCCACAGATATCAATAACAACCATTGGCAATTGTAATCGCTTTGGCTCTTGTTGGCACAAAAGGAGCAGTGCCAGCTTGTGTCGCACAGATAACTGGTACATGACAGGTGGCAAAAGCAGCATCCATGCAAAGCACTCTCTCCCGCACAGAACAGATAAAACACCGGAGAGACATTTACACGATTTCTGCAGTTCGTTGGAGTGCACTGTCGAAGGCAAAGTTAATGCTTTTAATATACCACTTATTGCAATATTGACTTGTTTCTGACCACAAACCGCATGGATCGAGACATCCTATTGCTCATGTAAATAATTATATTCCAACTCTCTAGAAAGACTTCAGTAAAGTCTTTGCAATTTCTGTATTGCATAGCTTGAAAACAATTTTTAAAAATATTTTTTTATAGATCTTTTTATTGCAGAAACAACAAGATAATTACATTCACCACATGACCAATGCACTGCCACACCTCATGGTTACATCATTGTAATTATGACATTGCCTATATCATCACTGTATATTTTGCCTATCCCATTATTCCCTTATTATTCAATTGCCTCGCGTATGTTCTCCCACCTCATCTGGGCTGTTGGGGCAGTACATGGGTTGCCTCTCTACTCATTCCACTTGTTCCACACCTTCCCCCCTTTCTGGGGGCATCCTCTGTTGTTATAGACAGTTTTTTATGCCACCATGCACCAGTCCATGTCTCACTTCGTCATTCAGTGACGGAGTCATATCTGAGCCCCACGCCCGTGCTATATTTCTTGTGGCAATCATTAGTGCTAGAGTCACTCCAGTTTGTTCCCCTCTCCCCAGGTCCATCGCCTCCCACACATTGAGTAGACACCATTTTGCCGACATGATTAGCTCAATCCCATATACATCATTCAAACACTGGATTATTGATACCTAATAAGCTTGGATTTTATGCAGGGCCATATTCTATGAAAGAAAGTGCCTTCCAGTCTGCAGCTCCTGCGACAGAGAGGTTCGGTTTGCTTCCCCATTTTTACCAACGTAGTGCATGAGATTTAGGCCCTATGGAGGATTTAGAGTTGCACCAGGCAGAAGGGGGCTCTAATAGCCACCTCCCGGGGAGAAGCAAGCTCTTCAGGCCAGTCCTCTTCCTGCATGTCTAGGATGTCTTTCTCCCATTTCTCCTTTAAGTGGATTAACATATCTGGGACATGATTTACTAGTTTCTTATATGTTAGTGAAATCGCCTTTTGTGTGATATGTTCCTCAAGTAATCTATTTTCGAGGGGGGAGGATTCCGGGAGGGACTCTACCTTCGGTAGAACTGCCTGTTGGGTGTGTCGGAGTTGTAGGTAGCGAAACGCCTCGGTGGGGGCTAGCTTGTAGGATTTCTGCAGTGCTGCAAATGGTATTGCGCCCCCTTCCAACCATATGTCTCCCACTGCCGAGATGCCCAACAGGTCCCACTTATTGAACCCATGTTGCCCAGGTTGCCAAGGAGGTCAGAATCCCCCAAGGGTGTTGCCTACGTGATTCTATTCTTCCACCCCATCTCACCTAGTGTAGAATGCCAAATTTGAATCGTAAGAGCAGTCGGACCTGTTTGAGAGTGTTTCTTCGGCGGGGTATAGAGGGCGCGTAAATATCCTCTAGGCTGTAGGGCCAGACGGTCCATCCGATAAGCAGGTTCCGTCATAGGTTGGTGAGCCCACTGATTCACTACAGTCAGTTGTGCTGCTCGGTAGTATATCTGAAAATCTGGGAGAGCGATCCCCCCATTCATACCATCCCCTGGTTTGTTTATTCAAAGCTATTCTCGGAGCACCACCATCCCACAGCAACTTTCGGATCTCACCCTGTATGGTTTTAAAGTAGGCGACCGGCACCGAGAAGGGAGTATTTTGGAAGACGTAGAGAAAGCGTGGCAGCGCCATCATTTTGAAAAGGGTTGCCCTGCCTAACGGGAAGAGAGGGAGCGATCTCCAATGCTGCACATCTTCTTTCAGTCGGGTCAATGGGGGATGTAAAGTTTTAGAAATAAAGAGGTCTTGGTTAGTTGTGACGAAGATTCCCAGATACCAGAAACCGTCCGTCACCACCTGTGCCTCGCATTGAAAACAAATTTTAATGAGTTACACATTTTACAGATGTCTTAGTAAGCGCAATTTTTATTTCCCGAAAGAAGAACTGACTAAGCAGGGCGGGTAGGACTTATGCTCAACCAAGGAAGCTAGAAGGGAAATATTTTCTAGTTGACTTTGTCTCTAGGACTAAAAGCTGCAATACTTGGCTTTTACATAAACGGAAAAAACATTTATTCAAATACATTTTACCTTCCACCCTCCCTAAATGGCTTTACACTGATTAGAATCACTAACCTAACACAAACAAATGAACACCTACACAATATCATTTGAGAGATATACACCCCCCCCCCGCTCAAAGATTCTCTGACACACCAAAAGAGCAGCACTACTATACAGAGCTGCTCTTATTTGGTGCCCATGGCTCCTTTGTGGCTGCAGCTACCAAGGTCATTGTGCAAAAGCTGTACCAGCTACGCATTATGGGTCTGAGATCTGAGCCTATAAAAACTAAGCTCCCATATTCCCTGTTGACAATGGGTTACAGCAGTATTTTTGAATAAGGCATATGTAGGAAACTATTCCTTTAAAATCTGAACTTGTGGGGCGTGGCCAAGATGGCGACCTGAGCAGACGTGTGGCTCGGCGGCTCCTCGCCCCTGGCCCCTATCTCCCGAGTAACACAGCACAAACCCCCCCTTTTCGCGCACGGCGCTGGCACCGCAATCGGCGGGGAAGAGTCGCCGCCCATCGAGGAGCACCTGCAGGGTGAACGCTCCACGGAACCCCCTTATACCATCGTAACTTCCCTGAACGGAGGCCGGAGGAAATGGCGCCTCTTCCCGGAGCTGAGGGGGGGTCCGAGCGCCGCTGAAACGCGGCCTCTCTGAAGGCACCGGCGGTATCGTCGACGCCCGCCGGGGCGGTGAGGTGCCCGACACTAGCGACCCGGCTGAGAGCTACGCGGCTGATGGTGAGGAGGGGCACAAGAGACGTCTGGTGGCCCAGGTGAGACGGCGGCAGCCGCGAGAGGCCGAGGCTCGAAGGCCTAGGAATTCCGCAGACGGCGCCGGAGGGGCACCCTCGTGAGCTTGGCCCTCGCCACTTGCTGTGGCCACGACATCGGTCCAGCGACGGGAGAGGTGGGGGCGGACTGCGGCGCCGGACGCCCCTGCAGGGAAACCGGGTGAGTGCCTGCGGCCCTGGGAGGACGAGACGGCAGCGCCGGCGGGGGAGAGGCCCCCTGGGTGGACGCCTGAGACCGGGCTCCGGAGGCCTAGAAAGAGAGGTAGGGCCCAAATCCTGACCACCCCGGGCCCGACGCGCAGTGCGACTCCCACAGAAACACTCTCAACGAACCGAGGCAGGGACGAAGGAGAGCGAGCTCCCGAATACTCCCCCAGGGTCAACAGCTCGCTGGCGGAGGGCTCCGGGGCAACAGATCGGCGACACTACCCCAACACGGTGCCCCCGCATGCCGGCGCAAGTTAGGAGTGACCTGGGCAGCGGAGGAGCGGGCCCTCATCCGAAGCCCCCCGAAGCCGCGGAAGGGCTGACTCGAGGCAGCGCTCCGCAGCAGACACACGCAGAGTCAGAGCGGACACCACAGGTGGGGGCAACGACGTGTGTGAAGGCCCGGGGACCCCGGGGGCTCCTGCTCAGGCACACAGAGGGGCGGAAGGGGTCACAGCTCCACCCCGGGTGCAGCGACGCGGAGAAGAGGGGACCCTCTGATAAGATACACCGGAGGTATAGGACAGAGTTTGGCGGGATTAACGGACCTCCACGATGTCCACGCTCAGGAAGAAAGGAGACCGCAACATTAAAGATATGCTGGCCAAGAGCTCCCCATTAGGTGAACAAGGACGCAAGACTCCGACCCCCCCTCCACCACGGGAGAACCTGGAGGAAGGGGACATGCCTATCACACGAACCTTCCTGGAATCCCTGTTCAATGTCCTGCGGGAAGATTTCCAGATGCTTAAACAGGAGGTGAAGGGAGAGGTACGGGAGATCCGCCGGGACGTGGACGGGATTGGAGAGAGGGTGGCTGCAGTCGAAGAACGCGAACTATCCAGAGGCGAAGAAATAGAGCAACTACAACAGGAAATGATACGCCTACAAGAACAGCAGCTGGACCTCCAGACCCACACCGAGGACCTCGAAAACAGGTCCCGACGCAATAACATTCGAGTCCGAGGGGTTCCGTCGCAAGAAGAGGGGACCGATGTGGCCGGCTACCTACGGGGGCTCTTTCGGGACATCCTGGGGGAGGACCAAGACTTCGAAATACGCATTGACAGAGCGCATCGAGTGGGCCCTCCGCGCCGAGCACCAGCGCCTCCAGCCGACATACTGGCCTTTCTCCCGGACTATCCCCTTAAAGAGCGTATATTGAGGGAGGCCCGGCGCAAGCAACCTCTCGCACATCAAGGACACTCCATAGCTCTCTTTCAGGACTTAGCCGCCATAACCCTACAGAGACGGAGAGCATTTAAAGAGGTGACAACTCACTTGAGAGAGCAGGGGGTGGCCTACTCTTGGGGACACCCCTTCCGATTGATCTTTAAGTGGAACGGCCGGATACACCAATTGCGCTCCCTCAAGGAAGCCTGTGAGATTCTGGGCTTGACGCAGGAGAGCCCGACTGCCTCACCTACTCGCCCAGGGGGGCCCTCCGAGACCGGCTGGCGAAAAGTAAAACACAGGCGTAGGCCCCCTCCTGTCCAAAAGCCTGATCCGGACATTATGTCCCAGGAGAGGCGAGAGGCCGTGGCGGCGGTGGCGAAGGACACTACCCCACCAACCCAAGAATGACAGTACAAGCAATCACGGGGGGTCATAGAAGCAATGAACCGGGTTATGCCGGGGGGGCGGGGCCGGGGGTGGGCAGCCGAGACCACTTGAGCCACAAGTACAACCCAATTTTCTGGACTCCAGATGCCCACGCCATTGGACAATGGGCAATGGACTATGTTACATGGGGAGGTTCACAAAGTTGGGGTTAGGGAGGGAGGGGTGCGGGAGCACGGGCATTGGGGAAATGGGATTAGGGTGGGTTTTGAAAGGGGGGCGACAAGGGTGGGGGAGTTGTAGCTAGGTGGGAGTTGGAAGGGTTCGAGAGGGAGGGAGGGTCCGGGGAACCGATGTGCTATCAACCATGGGGGCTCACCAGGCTCCACACTCTGGACAGACCCATACACAAGCGGCCAGCTACCTCTCTCCCTCGATGACGGTATCAGAGCTGCAGATTCTCACTCTGAATGTAAAGGGGCTGAATAACCCCATTAAGAGACGAGCCGTCCTCTCTTACTTAGAGAACTCGGGTGCATCAATATGTCTCTTACAAGAAACTCATCTCCTCCATAAAGACTGGCATCGGCTGAAATCCCGGGCCTTCCCCCAACAATTCTTTTCCTCCACAACAACCAAGACAGCTGGGGTCGCTATACTGTTAGCTAAAACATTCCCGGGCACGGTGGGAGATAAGGTGGCAGAGATCCGAGGCCGACTCCTAGCATACACGCTATGGATAGGGGCGCCCCCATAGTGGTGGGCTCTATATACGCACCCAATACAGGACAAGAACTGTTCCTTCAAAATGCTATGTCGGAGGTGTTGGCCTCCCCTGGGAGGCGAATTATGGTGGGAGGTGACCTGAACTTAGTTATGGACACGGACAAAGACAGATCGGGTCAGAGATATGGACATACAGGGGCCCTATCACATAGCTGGAGGGAATGGCTCAAGGAGAGGGGGCTGGAGGATATTTGGAGGGTGGCCCACCCCAATACCACACAATATTCTTTCTACTCACATGCCCATCATACATACGCCCGACTAGATCACTTTCTAGGGACAGCGGAGTTGCTGCCGATAGTGGAGACGGTATCAATCATGCCGGCCCCACTGTCTGACCATGACGCTGTGATGCTGACGTTGACTATCCCCCAACACGGAAACCGCCCGGGAGATGGCGTCTCAGGGAGAATCTGTTACAGAGAGCAGGGGTAGTACAACAACTTCGAAACCGGGTTACAGACTACCTGGATCTGAATGACTCTCCAGACACTCCCCTGACAGCACTGTGGGGAGCACTTAAAGCCACGATTCGAGGTGAAATTATCGCTATCAGCGCAGCAGAGGCTAGGGAACGGAAAGAGAAAAGGGCGCTCCTCACGATCCAGGTGACGGAACTAGAGCGAATACATAGCCGCACTTGCGCACCACGGATATGGCGCCAACTCAAAGCGGCGAGAACGCAATTAGCGGCCCTCGATATTGACAGGGCTGAGTACGCGGCCCTACGACTTAAGCACACTTATTACATAGGGGGCGATAAGGCAGGGCGGCTCCTAGCGAACAAACTCAGGGCGCGGGACGAACGCGCCAGAGTAAAGGGGCTTCAGACTCATACGGGAGAGACAGTGGAGCGTGATGAGGATATTGCGGAGGCCTTTCGGAACTTCTATTCCACATTGTATAGCGAGACTTCGCAGACAACGAGGGACGCAGTAACTTACCTACAGGACGCTGCCATCACAAAACTAGATCTTACGGAACGGGATGCGCTGGACGCACCCATCCGAGTGGAGGAAGTGATCAGGGCCATTTCCCGACTTAAGGCCCTGAAATCGCCGGGTCCAGATGGATTTTCGGCAGGTTTCTATAAGACCTTCTGCCCACAGCTGGCCCCAATACTAACGCGCCTTTTAACTCCTTTCAGGGCCCCGGGACAATCCCCCGGACATGTTAGCCGCCGACATAGTAGTTATCCCGAAACCCGGGAAAGATGCAACTCACTGTGGTGCTTATCGCCCGATCTCCCTGCTTAATCTTGATCTTAAACTGTTCACAGGGGTTCTGGCGGCCCGACTAGGTCCATGCATGCCCGGGATTATCGAGCCGGATCAGTGTGGTTTTGTCACGAACCGTCAGAGTAGCGACCACACTAAGAGGATACTCCACCTGATCGACAAAGCCCATCGCACCAATCTGGACGCAGTGCTAATAGCGATTGACGCGGAGAAAGCATTCGACCGCGTCAGTTGGGACTTTTAGGAGCCACACTGACCCATTTCGGAATCGGTGATCGCTTCAAGGCCTGGGTAGCGAGCTGCTACAATGGACCTACCGCTACGATACGAGTGAACGGCATGGCCTCAAAACCGTTTGATATCCAACGAGGAACAAGACAAGGGTGCCCTCTATCGCCCCTCCTATTCGCTCTCTACATAGAGCCTCTTCCACAAAGAATACGGGATAACCCTGAGATTCTCGGCATACCCTTTGGAGGGGAAAGGCATGCAATTAGTCTGTATGCAGACGATCTTTTAGCTACCCTAGAGTCTCCCGACCGATCAGCCCCGGCCTTTCTAAAGGAGCTGGCCTCCTTTGGCCGTGTCTCTGGCTTTAAGATTAATGTCCCGAAATCAATGGTGCTACCCCTGGGCAGCTGTGCAGAAAAGCACACGGCGGGAACACTGGTGATTGGGGGGCTCCAAATCTGCAACACACTTCCCTACTTAGGAATCGATTTGGCGCCCACGGTTGCAACTACGGTAACGTCAAACTACACTAAACTGCTTTCTCAGACACAAACGGCTCTTGGACGATGGCAGAAACATCAGCTGTCACTTCTGGGCCGGATAGCGGCTGTTAAAATGAATATCCTGCCCAAAGCACTTTGTCTTCCAGACCATACCGATATGGCCACCAGGAGGGGCCCTACAAAAGCTACAAGCAGCGGTACAACACTTTATTTGGGTGGGGGCACGACCTAGGATGCGCAGAGACCTCTCCCATAGACCACCCGACGCAGGCGGGCTGGGTATCCCTAACTTCCTAGATTATTTTAAAGCAACTCAACTACGCTACCTAGTGGAATGGAACAGACCGACATCTGAAAAACGATGGTTGTTCCAAGACCGGGCCTTAGCGAAAATGTCTCTCTGGAAAGTCCCGTTTTTAAAACGCACAGACCGACCGCCGAATTTGAGGGGATCCCCGACCACGAGCACGCTGTTGCGAGTGTGGGATTCAGTAGCGGCCAAGAGGGGACTCGCATCCTTTCCCTCCCCGTTGACGCCATTATTCGAGAACCCAGAGTTCCCTCCCGGCATGGAGGACCGGGCGTTCCCACAATGGAGGGACACAGATTGTAAGTCAGCGGGCCATTTATTTACCCTCGAGGGGTTCATGCCTTACATGGAGGCGATACAGTGGTACAACATCGCGGCGCCACAAAGGTTCCAATATTTTCAACTGCGTCACTGGCTCCTGCACCCGGAGACGTGTCCAGGGGCCAGCAGGAAACTCACGACATACGAACGCTGGCTTATTACTAGAACATCGGACAAACGACTGATATCTGAACTATATCGCATGCTGAGACCTCAGGTTCCCTTTTCCCCGTCGGCGGGACAGAAACGGTGGGAGCGGGAGATTGGGAGAGGATTAACAGAGAAAGAATGGACGGATATATCCTTTAGAGCCAACCACACGGCACGTAACACAGCCAGTAGGGAGGCTGCAGTTAAGGTCACTACATACTGGTATTTAACACCAGCGCGACTGCATAGGGGGAACCCAGACAGAAGTCCGACATGCTGGCGGGGCTGTGACGCGGAGGGAACCCTGACACACCTCCTATGGGATTGCCCAGAATTAACGGACTACTGGCGGGCAGTCTTAGATGACATTGATAAACACTTCGAGACAGAGATACCTCGTTTCCCGGCATACACGCTATTGGGACTACCTAATGCACTCACATACCCCCTGAAATCGATCCGGGGGAAGCAAATGGGGCTAGCGATGGGGGAAGCAAATGGGGCTAGCGATGGGGGCAGCAGCGCAACACATCTTATCGCTTTGGGGCAAACAGTCCAGACCGACACATACAGGATGGTTGCACAAATTATGGTATATAGCCGGAATGGAACGAATCCAAGCTACCCTCACGGGTTCTTCCGCTACCTTCCGCACCTTATGGACACCCCTACTGTCCCTACTGTCGACAGAACTGACCGAGCTTACATGCCCAAGATACTTACGTATTCTCCGACTCACGGATAGCACAGAGGAGGTTGCAGACCCCCCACGGGAAAGGCATCGAGCTCCATCTACAAGGGAGGTCCCAGAGACAGGCTGATATCCTCCCTTCTAGGTTCCCTAGTCCGTGTATGAGGGAGGAGAAATATGCTGGTCTTGCTTTCTCTACTCAGGGTCCACACGGAAGGGCCGTAGTCCCTGGAGGGGACACCACCCAGAACTCTAACTTGGCACATCGGTTCGGGGAGGGAGGGGGGGGCGTTGGGGCAGTTTTAGGTTTTTTCTATTTTTCTTTTATTTGTGGTGGTCATATATGGGGGATAAAAATGGAAGACATAAAATTTCATAATCACACGTTACAATCTCACGCGGCCGACCTCCGGGTTGTGGCGGAAACGCTGTGTATGTTCAATCACTATGCGCTCTACCGGCCCACGGATGTGGGCAGCCAATTGTGTGACACTATCCTCTCTTCCATCAATAAACATGATTTAACCATAAAATCTGAACTTGTGATGCGAGGGATGGAGTGGCGTGTGTGCAGTGAAGACCCCGGTAATTTGGGTTCACATGTGGCTTGGAATTTGCAAATGAATGTGTGAGAACTGCACATGAGAGCAAATGGGTCCTTAGTTAAATGTTTTAATCGGTCAAATTAGTTGACATTAGTAAATTCCCAGGAGTGATTTCCAGGTCAATTCTTTTGCCTTTTCTGTTACCCTTGGTATCTGTCTCACTCACCATCTCCTAACATTTCTCAAAGTTTGTGTGACAACTGTTCTTTTCTCCCTCACCCTAAAAAGAAGTACCGTAGGTTTCTCATGACTTTTCTTAATCTAGAGCTGATGGTTCATTTGCGCTTTGAATATATATAGGCATTTCATGTATCGGCAATACAATATCTGCATAAAAGAGAGCTGAAAAATATTTTTACGTAAATTTGCTAAAACAACTGCTAGTGATATATCTCTTGCATATGAAACAAAGCTCCACTTCATAATAGAATGTGGTGGAATAAGTTCCCTATATACATAGGGTACCTGTATTTGAAATACAATTTTACTTATTGCCTGCCTTGCCTTCAATGTGTCCTCGAGGCTGGTAACAAATTACTCGATTGCTTCTGCTAGTAGTGACCCTCTGAACTCCAACCTCTTGTAAAACCTCCCTGTCAGCCCTTGCACTCGTTTGATCTTAAGCTATTGTTTTATAGTATAGTTTTTCTATCACCTATTTCTTGAGCTTTAAGATTTATTAGAACATTGGAATGTGGAGCACTCCATTGAATACAATGGAGTGCTCCGAGCTTCTACGAGCCAGTAAAAGCCCGCAAAGCAACATTCCAATGTTGTTTTACAAAGGCCTCTCGGAGCCCGAGGAGATTTAAACCCCCTCGGATTCCGAGACGCCTTTGTTTTATTTGTTAGAACATTGTGCCCTCTAGTGGCAGAATGTTCTAATAGCCTTAAAGCCCTTCATAGGAGGGCTTTACCGACCATTAAAGTCCCGCTCCCTTGTTAAAGGTCACGCTGGATCGGGCCTTTAATGTATGTATGTATGTATAGGATTTGTAGAGCGCTGGAATCGGCCCCGAAGGGGTACCTCCGCGCTGAAGAAAAAGAGTATGTCAGGTCGAAGCACTTAATAACGGAACAGTTCTGTCTTTAGGAGTTTCCTAAAGAGAAGAAGATTGGTGCACTTACCACGGGCAAAGAGTTCCAGTGTTTCGGAGCCAAGTAAACAAAAGTTCTGCCCCCTGTACGAAGTTTTCTAATGCGGGGGACAACAAGAAGCCCTTTACCTTCAGAACGCAGCAATCTGCCAGGAAGGTGGAGCCTAAGTTGTTCCGCCAGGTAACTAGGGCTTCCGCCATGAAATGCCTTGTGGGCTAGGCAGCAGATTTTGAACTTAATTCTCTGGCGGATGGGAAGCCAGTGAAGCTGCTTCAACAATGGCATAGAAGATGTTCTGGGAGGCATATTGAGAGCGAGGCGGGCTGCTGTATTCTGAATCACCTGCATTCTGTTCAGGAGGGACTCATTGGCCGATGCAAGGAGAGTGTTACCGTAATCGAGGTGGCTTATAACCAAGGCCTGAATCAGAGTTCTGCGGATGGATAAAGGAAGCATCTGGAACACTCTACGAAGAAGACTCGGCGTGTGATAGCAGGTGCCTGAAGTGGCCATGACTTGGTCTCTCATAGATAGAGTGATCCAGTCGGACACCTAGGTTTTTAGCCATAGGTGTCCAGATAGGAGCAGTGCCCAGCGAGGCGGGCCACCAGTCGGGGGACCAGTTCTTCTGAGCAGTGCCAAATAGCAGAATCTCAGTTTTGGTAGCATTCAGCTGGAGGAAATTATCTGTCATCCAGTCCGCTATTGCTAGCTTGCCCTCAGCGAAGAGACGTTTGGTCGCATCTGTCATTATCGAAAGATAAGAGCAGATGTGTATCGTCTGCATAGGAATAGGGGGTAAACCCATGTTCTCTGATGATCTTAGCAAGAGGGGCCATATACACATTAAACAAGGTGGGGCTGAGGCAGGAGCCCTGGGGCACCCCTTTGGTGAGCTTCTTGGTGCGAGACTGAAAGGGACCCAGGTTAACAGTTTGAGTACGCTGGTCCAAAAAGTTTGCAAGCCACTTGAGCGCCTGACCCTGTATACCGGTCTCTTGAAGTCTGTGAATTAACACCATGTGCGAGACCATATCGAAGGCAGCTGTCAAGTCCAACAAAACAAGCAGCACTGCCTTGTTGTTATCCAGGGCAAATTTGATGTAGTCTGTGACACCTAAAGAGTGGTTTCAGTAGAATGGTTAGGTCTAAAATCTGACTGAGAGGGATCCAGGAAGCCATGAGATTCAAGATATCCTATAAGCTTGGTGTTGATATACCCTTCTAGCAGTTTACTCATGAGTGGAAGGAGAGAAATAGGGCGGTAGTTCGCCAACATTTCAGCAGGTATCTGTGCTTTTTTCCGAATCGGTAGTACTTGTGCCGCCTTCCATTCAAGTGGGAGAGCCCCTTCACTCATAGAGGCATTAGGAATGGAGCAGATGGAGGGGGCCAGTGGCGCTGCAAGTGAAGCAAACAGATAGGCTGGCATAATATCAAGGGGTGAGCCAGATGTAGCTGTTCTCAGCATAGCTTCAACTTGAGGTATCTGCAGAGCAGGGAAATGTTCAAGGCCAACATCCTCAGATCTCAGGGAAGAAGTCGGTAGGTCGAGGTAGAGCAGGGGTTTAGGATCATTGGGAAATTGATCATATATTAAGTTAATTTTTTCTTCAAAATAATTGGCTATATTGTCACAGAGCACCTGAGAGGGGGTCGTCTGCTGGGAACAAGCAATGGGATTAGTGAATGAATTGAGGACTTTGTAAGCTCCTTCGTAGAATTGCCCGCCTGGTTTAGGCTTAAGATGATATGAGCTTTCCTAGCCTTTTTAATATTCTTGTAGTAGCTTTCAAGGGCAGCTTTATAGGAAGATTTCTCATTCTCCATTTGAGATTTGCGCCATATTTTTGGCCGGTATAACCCGCTACAGCGGCTATATTAGAACATTGGAATGTTGGGAGCTCCATTGAAGACAATGGAGTTGCTCTGGGCTTATAATGGCTGGTATAAGCCCAGCGCTCCAACATTCCAATGTTTGTCTTTTTGTTTCTCCATTTTTAATTTAGAACATTCTACCCTTAGTGGGTGGAATGTTCTAATAGCCTTATAGCCCTTCTGCCTCAGGCTATACCGGTTGTTAAAGGCCCTCTCCCTCGTTATAGGCCCTCGCCGCTCTGGATCAGGGCCTTTAACAGCCGGTATAGCCCTCGGCAGCGGGCTATAAGGCTATATTAGAACATTGGAATGTTGAGAGTGTCATTGAAGACAATGGAGTAGCTCAGGGCTAATAATGGCTGACATGTTTTCTCTTCCAACATTCCAGTGTTTATCTGTGTTTATCCCTTTTTAATGTAAAACCTTCTACCCTCAGTGGGTGGAATGTTCTAACAGCCTCATTGCCCTTCCTTCTCGAGCTATACAAGTTGTTAAAGGCCCTTTACCTCTGTACCCTTGCATAGGCAGTATGTGGGTAACCACTGCAACCTCTTTGTGTTGAACAATGGGCAGTTTGGGTATACTTCGAAAGTCATATCTCGCCTGACTGGGGCCCTTCTCAGAGTCTGTGTCAGCTCCTATAGTTCTTGCCTACTCTCAGGGGTCAGTACCTACATAAAATCAACTACAAGTGTTTAGAAGAAAAGTGCAAACAGTACATACCTGACCATTAAAGGATGGCAAAGTCCCCTTTTGGCTATGACTACCTGAGAGGCTGGGACTTTCTTACTGGTGCTTTTGCTTCTCTATCTGTAGACCGAAAGCACAGCAAAGATAAGAAACTGAATACTGCTTATATTCCACAGCCCCAAGTACTCCTAAATGATGTACCATGCATAATTATTCCAGAAATATATAACCAATGCAAAAAGAACAATTGATGGACAGAATGCAGAACAATGTCATACATTCACCCCAGTACAGAGATCTGGGCCTAAATTCATCGTTTTTTTGATCCCTATGCCATTCCAGTTTGAACCCAGCCATATGCAAATCAGTCTTGACCCTGCGCCCAATGGGAACAGTCCAGCCCGAACTGCCAGGCCAGGTCCTCCCTGGACTGGAAACACGCATCCTAGGACCGGTTTTGGGGTTTCACCCCTCATCAGCCTAGATAGTTTGACTCCAGTGGCATGGAGAGCATGGGACCCACGTCTGGGCATACCCGTCGAACTCGGAGTGACAAATGTAAAAAGAACAATTGATGGACAGAATACAGAACAATGTTATACAATCACCCCAGTACAGAGACCTGGGCCTAAAACTATCGTTTTTTTGCTCCCCATGCCATTCCAGTTTGAACCCAGCCATATGCAAAACAGTCTTGACCCTGCGCCCAGTGGGAACAGTCCAGCCCGACCTGCCAGGCTGGACTGTTCCCATGAGGCACAGGGTCAAGACTGATTTGCCTATGTCTGGGTCTAAACTGGGGTGGCATGGTGAGCAAAAGAACGATGGATTTAACCCAGATCTCTTGACTGGGGGTGAATGTTTTGATTTGTTATGCATTCCGTCCATCATTTGTGCGTCTTTTACTTTCTTGCCTTAAGTGCGCCGGGTATGCCCAGACGTGGGTCCCGGGCTCACTGTGCCACTGTATTCAAGCTAGCCTGGCTGATGAGTGGTGAAACCCCGAAACCGGTCCTAGAATGCTTGTTTGCGGTCCAGGGAGGACCTGGCTTGGCAGTTCAGGCTGGACTGTTCCCATGAGGCACACGGTCAAGACTGATTTGCATATGGCTGGGTCTAAACAGGGGTGGCATGGTGAGCAAAAGAACGATGGATTTAACTCCGATCTCTTGACTGGGGGTGAATGTTTTGATTTGTTCTGCATTCCGTCCATCATTTGTGTATCTTTTGGGAATATTTAACATACATTGGCAAGGCCTGTGCCCTAATCTTAAATACATAAACAAAAATAGTTTGTGTGCAGTGTACAGGATTATAACTGTAATGGTATAATGTCAATGTGGCTGAACCTTGAGAAATTACACAATCTTGCAGAAGGAGAACTGCTAATGATCTGTCCTTTTCACTGAACTAATACTGTACCAAACCACTGCTTTATGGTTTAGTACTGGTGTGAAGACAAGACACGCTGAAGATCAGATTATTAATAACTTAGATTACTGTGGACTTCTTAAAAGGGAAGTTATACCCTGCACATTTTTGGGCAGTTACACATTTTGGACATTGAACGGTCCACAATAAATAAATATCGCATAACCATCCATTTTATTATTTCCAGGGTAAATTCTGTAAATGTTTTCCAACGTTACAAGTTGAAAGTTAATATCTGGCAACTACTATCATTCCCCCACCTTTCTATTCTCTGTCAAGTGGAAATGAGGCACATGGTCCTTTGTTGCTTCATTCTGGAGCACTCATGGCATTGCACTTCCTCTTTGTTTTCAGGGTATAGATGTATATCTATTACCCATCTCAGTGCCTGATGAGGGAATTCTAGACTTCGTTGACAGCCCTTTAAGAAAGCGTAGAATGCCCTAACGTACTTTAGATCATAGAGGAGCAGATCTGTTTAATTTCAGGTGTTGCCTTTGACTGAACTAGGGCCACCTGTATAGATGTTTCATCTGCTGTGCTAGCTCTCAAGCAGTTTTTGTCATCATATATGAAGGCCGAACCTTTCGAAGAAGGGATCCTCCTGAAGATGCCCTTGGAGAAAAACTGTAATCCCTGTTTGGAAGACCTCGTCAAGCATCCTGAGGAGGCTGGGAAATCAGTGTTTCCTTTTTACCCTAAGTTGGCCACTGTTAGAAATGGGGGTATCTAGTTGGCAATGGCTGGCACCACTGTCCAAATAGGGACCCTTCTTCCTAAGTCAGGGCAAGTGGGCTACCCCCTTTGATAACCCCTGCTCAACCCTGTGGTAACGTAGCACGAGCAGTTAGGCCTATCTCAGAGGCAGTGTGTAAAGCATTTATGACCATGCACAATAAGGCAGTAACGACACCACAAAAGGACACAACTCAAGTAGGTATAGAAAAATAGTATCTTTATCTAGGGTTTAGCACGAGACTCTCAAAAGCGTTTTAACCAGTCACAATGCACGTAAATCAGTAGGGACTTAAAAAGGCAATAACGTATTCACCAGAACGTGGCACTGACTGAGTTCAAGGCCTGGGTCTACGCGACCCGTTGCGCACCAGATACCTGCCGTTGGACGGGGACACAGCACGTAGCGTCTCGAAGAAGCGGAGACGGTGACAGGTGGACTCCCAACGACCACAACTCTCGATTACAGTGGTCCGCAACGTGCACTCACAATGATTCGGGCACTCGGGGACAGTCGCGCTGTCAGCGGCAGCAGCACGCGCCTGCGGCGGCCCGGGCTGGTGGTGGCGATGACTCTAGTCGTGCAGCTCCGTGGTGGGCTCACAGCGGCAGCAGCTCTCTCTTAGCTGTGGCGGCCCACAGGACAACTCACGATGATGCAAAGTTGGCAAAGGTGCGGGCACTCAGCGGCAGCAGCTTTCTCTTAGCTGTGCCGGCCCACAGGACAAATCACGATGAGGCAAAGTTGCAAAGGTGCGGGCACTCAGCGGCAGCTCTCTCTTAGCTGCGGCAGCCCACAGGACAAATCACAATGATGCAACGTTGGCAAAGGTGCGAGCACTCAGCGGCAGCAGCTCTCTCTTAGCTGCGGCGGCCCACAGGACAAATCACAATGATGCAACGTTGGCAAAGGTGCGAGCACTCAGCGGCAGCAGCTCTTTTAGCTGCGGCGGCCCACAGGACAAATCACAATGATGCAACGTTGGCAAAGGTGCGAGCACTCGGCGGCAGCAGCTCTCTTAGCTGCGGCGGCCCACAGGACAAATCACGATGATGCACAGCTGACACAAGTGCGGGCACTCAGCGGCAACAGCTCTCTCTTAGCTGCGGCGGCCCACACAAGTTCAGCGAAGGTTCCGAAGGTTCAAATTAAGGCGGGCGCTCAGCGGCGACAGCTCTCTTAGCTGCGGCGGCCCACACACAGAGTTAACAAGGGTTACCAGTCCGCGTTCCTCACAGTAGAACTAGAGGTTCCGGATTACTCGACGGAGACCTCACCTGCAAGTAGAATCCCTAGCACAGGAATTCAGACGGCTGACGGGGTGAAGTCTAATGTCCCTGAGACTTCAGCAGGAGGCGCTCTCAATTCAGGACCCCAGGTAGTTTCTTCAGCAAGCTTGGTGAAAGTTTCAAAGTCCTTTCCTCTGTTCACTCGGACAGAGTTTCGTCTTGACATCCAGAAGGAACACACTTGAAACTGGTTTCAGCGCAGCGTTTTATACCTAAAAGGTCTTTGTTCTCTACAGTCACAAATCACTGAATCCAGCCAGAACCAGTTCGGTGGGGTCGGGGAGCACTTGGTTTACGAGGCGACATCCTGCCCTTTGAGAATCCAGGGGTCTGCTATCAGACGCCCAGTGGGAGGTGGAGCCATCATTCACCTTGCCAGGCACGGCCCTGCTCAGATCAAAGAGTCACCCCTCCCCATACTCTAAATGCTGATCTCTCTCTCCAGCCAGGTCTGACCCAGCTGGCCCTGCTGTTCCAAAACCAGACGGCCAATACACACACTAGCAAAGCCTACCGGAAAGTTTAGGCAAGAAAATACCTCGTTTCTAGCAGAGGCATTTTCGAACACGGGCTATGCAAATGATCCTTACTAAAAGATGTATCTCAATGTCACGAGCTTAAACATATCAAATTCGAATTTCCTATCAGGTTCCTGGGGGCAGGTAGGATTATGGGATGTAATACTCAGCCTGCCCATTCTGGCCTATGAGAACGGATAGCCTCACAATAGTAAACAGTGAAATGGAGGGTAACTCGCTGTTAGAACATGCTACACAGACAAACTTTAGAAGCTGCTTCGGTGGGTAGCGCAAATCAGCGCTGCAGGCCCACCAGCAGTATTTGGTCTACCAGCCCTGGGGGCACACAGTGCACTTATACTAGGGACTGACCGGTAAACCAAACGAGCCAATTATGGTTATCCCAATTCATACAGTTATCTTTACACAGGGAGCATTCGCGCTGTGGCACTGATTGGCAGTGGCACAGCGCCCAGAGCATCTAAATCCAGCCAACATAAAAGATAGGAAGCAAAAAGAGAAAGGGAGACCCGCGCCAATGATGCCAGGTCTAACACGCGTCCCCTCCAGCTGAAATGTGGGGAGAACTAACCATCCCCTTGGGAGTTCTCATCACTAAGGCGGAAAAATCTGGACAGACCGTCGGCATTGGCGTGTTCTGTACCAGGGCGGTTTTCCACCGTGAAATCCATATCCTGTAGGGAAATGTACACCTCAACAACTTGGGATTCTCACCCCTCATATGCATCAACCTTCTAAGGTGCCTGTGGTCTGTCTGAACCCGGAAGTGAGTCCCAAACAGATATGGTCTCAGCTTCTTCAGCGCCCAGACCACAGTAACTGCCTCACGCTCAATTGCACGCCACCTCTGTTCCCGGGGAAGTAACCTCCTGCTTAGGAAGGCTACCGGTTGGTCTAGTCCCTCCTCATTGATCTGTGACAGAACAGCCCCTATACCATGCTCTAAGGCGTCTGTCTGGACAACAAATTCCTTTGAAAAGTCGGGCGCCTGAAGCACGGGTGCGGTGCACATGGCAGTCTTCAGGGCGTCAAAAGCGTTCTGACAGGTGTCAGTCCAGTTTACCTTCTTTGGCTGCTTCTTAGAAGTCAGCTCAGTCAAGGGTGCAACAATGTTGCCATATCCCTTGACAAACCTCCTGTAGTACCCCGTGAGTCCTAAGAAGGCTCTCACCTGCGTCTGAGTCTTGGGGGGCGCCAGGATAGTTTCAATTTTGGGCTGAAGAGGCGCCACCTGGCCGCTCCCCACCTGGTGCCCCAAATACACTACAGAACCCTGCCCAATCTGGCACTTACTGGCTTTGATTGTGAGGCCTGCCTTCCGCAGTGCCATCAATACCTCCCAGAGGTGGCGCAGGTGGTCCTCCCAAGAGGAGCTAAACACCGCAATCTCATCCAGGTAGGCGGCACTGAAGTCTTCCAGCCCAACCAACACCCTGTCGACCAGCCTCTGAAAGGTGGCAGGGGCATTCTTCATTCCAAAGGGCATCACCCGGAACTGGTAGTGCCCATTGGGTGTGGAGAATGCGGACCTCTCCTTTGCTCCCTCGGTCAAGGCGATCTGCCAATACCCAGACGTCAAATCAAATGTGCTGAGGTATTTTGCAGCCCCTAACCGATCTACGAGCTCATCAGCTCTGGGGATGGGGTGCGCGTCAGTCTTCGTGACTGAATTGAGGCCCCGATAGTCCACGCAGAACCGAAGCTCTGGGGTGGTACCAGGCGCTGCAGCTTTTGATACCAGGACCACTGGGCTGGACCAAGGGCTGCTAGAGGACTCAAGCACCCCAAGGGCAAACATTTTGGTAACCTCATTCTTAATGTAGGCCCTTACCCGGTCAGTCACTCGGTAAGCCTTGTGCTTAATGGGAGGACTGTCCCCAGTGTCCACGTCATGGACACACCAATCAGTGACACTAGGTACCAGGGAGAATAGATCACTGAATTGCCCCAACAGTTGGCGACAATCACCCTGCTGCTCAGGGGTCAGTGTGGTGGAGAGGACCACACCCTCCACTGACCCATCTCGCTCCCCTGCACACAGGAGGTCAGGAAGGGGCTCGCTCTCCTCCTCCATCCCAGCATCTGTGGCCAGAAGCATGCCCACTTCAGACCTCTCAAAGTGGGGCTTCAGGCGGTTAACATGCAGGACCCGCAAGGGGTTCCTGGGAGACTGCAAGTCCACCACGTAGGTAACAGGACTCTTGCGCTCCACCACCTCAAAGGGGCCGGTCCACCTATCTTGGAGCGCACAGGGCTCCACCGGGGCCATGACCCAAACCTTCTGTCCAGGCTGAAACTCGATCAGAGTGGCATTCTGATTGTGCCAGCGTTTCATCTCTTCCTGGCTGGCTTCTAGGTTTGCCTCAGCAAGTTTCCTGAAACGCCGAGTCTGGTTCCTGAAGGCCAGCATGTAACTAAACACATCCTGGGGAGGTTTCCTGGGAGATTGCTCCCAGCCTTCCTTGACCAGACCCAGAGGCCCTCTTACCGGGTGACCATAGAGCAGCTCAGAGGGACTGAACCCTAAGGACTTCTGTGGCACCTCACGGTAAGCAAACAACAGGCATGGCAATAGGACATCCCACTTACGCCTCATGGGCTCACCTAGGCCCATAATCATGCCCTTGAGGGTCCGGTTGAATCTCTCAACCAGCCCATTACCCTGGGGGTGGTAAGGAGTGGTGAACTTATGTTACCCCACACTCCTCCCACAGAGACTTCATGTACTTGGAGATGAAGTTAGTGCCCCTATCAGACACCACCTCTCTGGGGAATCCCACACGGGAGAAAATCCCCATCAGTGCCCGTCCCACCACGGGGGCCATCACTGTCCTGAGCGGGATGGCCTCAGGGTACCTGGTGGTATGGTCCACCAAGACCAGGATGAACCTGTTGCCCATGGCTGTCTTGGGATCCAGAGGCCCCACAATATCAATGCCCACTCTCTCGAATGGGGTGCTCACAACGGGAAAGGGCTGTAGAGGGCTTTAATCTTCCCCCCCACTCTTCCCACTTGCCTGGCAAGTCTCACACGTCCTGCAGTGAGCATCTGAGCTCCTGCGCATCTGGGGCCAATAGAAGTGGGTGACCAGCCTCTCAAAGGTCTTGGTCTGCCCCAGATGTCCGGCCAGTGGCACATCATGAGCCAACCCCAGTAGGAAGGTCCTGAAGCGCTGGGGTACCACCAGCACACGGGCTGACCCAGGCTCAGCAACCTTAGGCTCGCTGTAACGGAGGTCATTCTCCCAATAGATCCAATGTGACCCTGTCTGATCACCTGCTGCCTGGGCGGCGGCCTGTCGCCGCACCCCCTCAAGAGAAGGGCAAGTTCTCTGTTGCTCGCAAAATTCCTCCCTGGAGGGCCCCCCTTCCTGCTGCCAATGGGTCAGCTCCGGTAGGTCCCCCAGTTCAGCCACTTGTTCCCCTGTAGGTTCCAGGGCATCCCCCTCAAGGTCTGCTCCCTCCGGGACCGTGGGAACCGCGGGGGCCATTTTCCTGCGCCCCCTACCCCTTCTCTTTAAGGCAGGGGCCTGGGCCATACTTTCAGGCTCCAGACCCTCCTGAACATCCTTCTGAGCTGTCATGGACCGAGTGGTCGCACACGCCCACTCAGGCAGACCCAACATTTCCAAACGAGACTTTCTCTCCACCGTAGCCCACGGGGAGTTCTCTAGATCATTGCCCAACAGACAGTCCACAGGCATGGCGGGCCTCACAGCCTCTTGAAGAGTTCCTGAGACCTCCCCCCCCCCTCGAAGGGAACCTGAGCCACTTCACACTGGCTCTCTGAGTTGTCTGCTGACACTACGGGGCAGAATGCATGGGGGACAACCTGCTCTTTGGACACCAACCGGGAGCCGACAGCAGTCACACTAGCTCCGGTGTCCCTGAGAGCCTCCACCCTATGGCCATTGATGGTCACCCACTGCCGGTTCTTCTTAGTGTTACTAGGCAGTGTGGGGTTAGGGACCTTCTCAAAGTCTCCTAGCGAGACGAGGGTTAACTCTACGGGATCCCACCCACCTTGGACCTCTACCTCCTCCCCCCCCAGGGCTACACCGGCAATCTGACGGGATGATGCACAGGGTGGTGCACGAGGGGATGCATTGGGGTCCCTCTGGGGATCATAATACCAGTGGCCCACTTGACCACACTTGAAACAAGTGAGTGGCCCCCTCTGAACAGGCCTACCTGTCGGGGACACTGGCTTCTTCTTAGGGGGAGGCTGGGACACCACTGCTTGGTTCCCATGGGAATTACTTTGGGGCCCTCTCTGGAACTCCCTCGGCTTACCCTTGTCCCCCCCACTTCTCTGCTGTGGACCCTGCCCACCTCTGGCGAAGTCTCCCACAAAACCTTTGCGGACCGGGTGTTCACCCAGCGGTCCGCCTCCTCAGCAAGCTTCCTAGGGTTAGTCAGCTTGCTATCAATCAGGTGCTGGCGTAGCTCTGGAAAACAGTTACTAGAAAAATGCTCCCACGCAAACAAATCATACAATTGCTCGAAAGTTTCCACTTTGCTACCCTTTACCCAGCGATCCATTGCTCTGCAGAAAAAAGACACATATTCAACCCACGTGGTACCCTCTAACTTCTTACAGGTCCTAAACCTCTGCCTGTACATTTCTGGGGTCAAACCATAACGGGTCATCAAAGCTTCTTTCATATGGGCATACACCATCCTGCTCTCCTCAGGCAGGTCCAACAGGGTATCCCTACAATCACTCACAAAGCGCCCCCACAATCCCGCTCCCCAATCCTTCTCAGGGACCCGGTGGGACACCATTGCTATCTCATATGCGGCAAACCATTGCCCAATATCCTCACTCTTGTGAAAATCCTTAATGACATCCTTAGGAATATAAACTCTACTCTCAGGAGTTACTAAAGGTATGCTGCCACCAGAGGGGGAGACCGGGACACTCCTCGCCCTGATCTCTATCTCCCTCAACATTCTCTCATGCTCCATTCTCATTTTCTCAAGTTCAATTGACAATCGATTCTTCTCGATGTCTAACTTCTTACTCTCAAGGTCCTTCTGACCTTCCAATTTAGCCATCTCCAAACTATGCCTCCTATCTCTCTCCCTGTCCTCCAGCTCTTCTGGGGTCAGGCTCCTTTGGGATACACTAGTACCTGGATTGGAGGGTGTTCTATCTCCCCCCCCCCTCTACTGCATCATCCTGCTGCCCTCCAGCATGGTCTTCCTCATCCCCAGCGGACTCTCTCGCTTCCCACCAGGCCTTCAGTGCCTTGTGGTACTCCTCCTTCCTAGAGAGACCTATCACGGGGACTGCGAATTGCTTACAAAATGACTTCAGCTGTCTGGCAGTATAGGTATCTAATCTTTCCTCCTCAAAGGTGAGATCCTCCGCAGCATTGGATGTTGGCCTTCCCATATTAGCAGTACTCATGGCTGCGATCAACAATTCAATACTAGAACAACCAACCCCAAAAAATTCGAAGAGGGAAAAAAATCCGCGCGTGGCTGCGCTTTGGTCTGTATTCACTAGTGGCGTCTACCAGTTATTGTACGTGGATCATAAATGCAAGTCCTGATCCTCACCGCTGACCGCCAATGTTAGAAATGGGGTCTCTAGTTGGCAATGGCTGGCGCCACTGTCCAAATAGGGACCCTTCTTCCTAAGTCAGGGCAAGTGGGCTACCCCCTTTGATAACCCCTGCTCAACCCTGTGGTAACGTAGCACGAGCAGTTAGGCCTATCTCAGAGGCAGTGTGTGAAGCATTTATGACCATGCACAATAAGGCAGTAACGACACCACAAAAGGACACAACTCAAGTAGGTATAGAAAAATAGTATCTTTATGTAGGGTTTAGCACAAGACTCTCAAAAGCGTTTTAACCAGTCACAATGCACGTAAATCAGTAGGGACTTAAAAAGGCAATAACGTATTCACCAGAACGTGGCACTGACTGAGTTCAAGGCCTGGGTCTACGCGACCCGTTGCGCACCAGATACCTGCCGTTAGACGGGGACACAGCACGTAGCGTCTCGAAGAAGCGGTGACAGGCGGACTCCCAGCGACCACAACTCTCAACTGCAGTGGTCCGCAACGTGCACTCACAATGATTCGGGCACTCGGGGACAGGTGGGCTCTCAGCGGCAGCAGCACGCGCCTGCGGCGGCCCGGGCTGGTGGTGGCGATGACTCTCGTCGTGCAGCTCCGTGGTGGGCTCACAGCGGCAGCAGCTCTCTTAGCTGCGGCGGCCCACAGGATGACTCACGATGATGCAAAGTTGGCAAAGGTGCTGGCACTCAGCGGCAGCAGCTTTCTCTTAGCTGCGGCGGCCCACAGGACAAATCACGATGATGCAAAGTTGACAAAGGTGCGAGCACTCAGCGGCAGCAGCTCTCGCTTAGCTGCGGTGGCCCACAGGACAAATCACGATGATGCAAAGTTGGCAAAGGTGCGAGCACTCAGCGGCAGCAGCTCTCTCTTAGCTGCGGCGGCCCACAGGACAAATCACGAGGATGCAAAGTTGGCAAAGGTGCGGGCACTCAGCGGCAGCAGCTCTCTCTTAGCTGCGGCGGCCCACAGGACAAATCACAATGATGCAACGTTGGCAAAGGTGCGAGCACTCAGCGGCAGCAGCTCTCTTAGCTGCGGCGGCCCACAGGACAAATCACAATGATGCAACGTTGGCAAAGGTGGGAGCACTCAGCAGCAGCTCTCTCTTAGGTGCGGCGGCCCACAGGAGAAATCACAATGATGCAACGTTGGCAAAGGTGCGAGCACTCGGTGGCAGCAGCTCTCTCTTAGCTGCGGCGGCCCACAGGACAAATCACGATGATGCACAGCTGACACAAGTGCGGGCACTCAGCGGCAACAGCTCTCTCTTAGCTGCGGCGGCCCACACAGGTTCAGCGAAGGTTCCGAAGGTTCAAATTAAGGCGGGCTCTCAGCGGCGGCAGCTCTCTTAGCTGCGGCGGCCCACACACAGAGTTAACAAGGGTTACCAGTCCGCGTTCCTCACAGTAGAACTAGAGGTTCCGGATTACTCGACGGAGGCCTCACCTGCAAGTAGAACCCCTAGCACAGGAATTCAGACGGCTGACGGGGTGAAGTCTAATGTCACTGAGACTTCAGCAGGAGGCGCTCTCAATTCAGGCCCTTGGGTAGTTTCTTCAGCAAGCTTGGTGAAAGTTTCAAAGTCCTTTCCTCTGTTCACTCGGACAGAGTTTCGTCTTGACATCCAGAAGGAACACCCTTGAAACAAGTTTCAGCGCAGCGTTTTATACCTAAAAGGTCTTTGTTCTCTACAGTCACAAATCACTGAATCCAGCCAGAACCAGTTCGGTGGGGTCGGGGAGCACTTGGTTTACGAGGCGACATCCTGCCCTTTTAGAATCCGTGGGTCTGCTATCAGACGCCCAGTGGGAGGTGGAGCCATCATTCACCTTGCCAGGCACGGCCCTGCTCAGATCAAAGAGTCACCCCTCCCCATACTCTAAATGCCGATCTCTCTCTCCAGCCAGGTCTGACCCAGCTGGCCCTGCTGTTCCAAAACCAGACGGCCAAGACACACACTAGCAAAGCCTACCGGAAAGTTTAGGCAAGAAAATACCTTGTTTCTAGTAGAGGCATTTTCGAACACGGGCTATGCAAATGATCCTTACTAAAAGATGTATCTCAATGTCACGAGCTTAAACATATCAAATTTGAATTTCCTATCAGGTTCCTGGGGGCAGGTAGGATTATGGGATGTAATACTCAGCCTGCCCATTCTGGCCTATGAGAACGGATAGCCTCACAATAGTAAACAGTGAAATGGAGGGTAACTCGCTATTAGAACATGCTACACAGACATACTTTAAAAGCTGCTTCGGTGGGTAGCGCAAATCAGCGCTGCAGGCCCACCAGCAGTATTTCGTCTACTAGCCCTGGGCACACACAGTGCACTTATACTAGGGACTGACAGGTAAACCAAACGAGCCAATTATGGTTATCCCAATTCATACAGTTATCTTTACACAGGGAGCATTCACGCTGTGGCACTGATTGGCAGTGGCACAGCGCCCAGAGCATCTAAATCCAGCCAACATAAAAGATAGGAAGCGAAAAGAGGAAGGGAGACCCGTGCCAATGATGCCAGGTCTAACAGCCACCTTTTATGGGAAACTTCTAAACGTCTTCAGAGTGGCCTATTAAGCAAGGACACCTTTAGGGTTTTGGGGCTCTTGATGAGGCAACAGCTCAACCCTCTGTCAAGCGTCTTTTCCATTTCCCCGTAACCAGTATTCAATACTGACAGATTCCATCGACTTCTGTCCTCTTTTTCCTTGTGTTGGGTGGAGGATGAGGTAACAGGCAGGATCTATTTAGTTTAAGTGATTGGAATTAAAAGATCAGAGATCAGTGGGTGCTGGAGGTGGATCAGTTACTATATCTCAGAGAGGTCAGTTCTCTTTAGCTTCTCAGGCTTTAGGGTTGTGAGGCCATCCTAACCAAGAAATCTGTTGAAACTTTATGCACTACTAATGGTCATCCTGGCGCTACTTTCAAACAGGGGCATTGTTCTTGATGTACCCGGCGTGTGCGAAACTTGGGGCTTTGAAAAAGAAAAAAAGGATTATAGACCTTATTTATTAGTTTTGTCAATAAAGAAAACAGCAACAATTACAGAAACAATAGCCATCCTCCAACCATGTCACGTAGAGGTACGATCAGTACAGTTCATGTCAAACATTAAGCAGAAGTGTTACACGCACATTGAACTCCTCCACCACTAAGAATGAGGCCATTAATCATGGAGTCTGCATCTTTGGTTGGAGAACGTACCTGAGTGCCCTCAGGGTCTACAAATTAGGCCAGGAGTTCCGCCCAATCTCCCACATCCTCCTCCACCCTTTTATCATGTCTACATTGTTGCAATCGCACTTCCTCAGCCACCGCACATTGTCACATCCATCGCCCATCTCTCCACATTAGGACCCGTCTGACCAATCCAAGTAATCGCCACCCACCGTTTAGCCAGTACCAACAGTAAATGTAAAAACTTAAATTCCGTTTTTCAGCCGTCCAGTCGACAGATTTCGCCCAACAGGCAAAAATGGCAGGGTGTACCGCGACTGGCATTCTCACCACGGCAGCCACATGCTCCATAACAGTCATCCAAAAAGAATGCACCCCTTGGCAATTCCACGCCAGATGCAAAAAAGATGCCGCAGGAGCCTGACATCTGGGGCATCTATGGGGCTTACTGAGATCCATTTTATGTAGAAGCATTGGTGTCATGGATGTGCGGGGCAGGAAATTGAAATGGATAAGCTTAAACCTAGCATTACAGGAAAAGGACTGCACTACTGCACGTACCCTAGTCCATTGTGCATCCTCCAGTTGGATCCCCAATTCGTCATTGCATGCCACCCAGGCAGGGCATGGGATGCGCGCACAGTTAGTTGTCATAACTCTTTATAATTGGGAGACCAAGTGGCGGTCCTCACCTAACTCCAACATAGCATTATCATGCTGCCTCAAAGGTAAGTAACTTCTCGTAGGGAAATAAGTCTGGCAACCACCCTTCCTCCAGGTAGTTACATCCACTGACCCAGCCAGGACTCTGAATGCTGGTAGATCACCCCCTCCCCCCCCCCGTTCCCCCCCAAAAAAATCTCTAGCGAAAGGGGCCCGTCCCAGCACCACTTTGACAGTGCATTCCCACAGAGAATCCGTTTGTCTGATAAGATACGGCACCAGTGCTGGATCCCAATCCCCCCACCATCAGCAGTTGCAGGAGAGAGGAATCTCGCGTCTCGTCTCCTAAGAGCTATTTCTCCCAGTTACCCCCCAGTTACTCAGAGAGCAAGTGTGTAGCATGCTGAATCTGAGAGGTTAAGTAGTATAAATCAAGATAGGGGACCGTCAGTCCCCCCTCCACCAGTGGCAGAAATAGTACGACTCTTGCTGCTCCACTCCTGCCTCCGCCCATATCAAAGTAGTAAGGAGGGAGTGCAATCCCGAAAGACTGCTTGGGGAAGTGTGTCAAACGAGTGTTTCATAGCATACAGGCAACGAGGTTAAAACACCATCTGTGGTGTTCCAAAAGGGGACAGAGGACCACAGGCCATCAGTAACCCTCTCAATGTTATACCGCATGCGTTTCTGTGGCGTGTGTGCCACCATAACCCCTAGGTAGCGTAGCTGATCAGTCTCCCGGTGCTGGGGCAAATCCGGCTGTGTGGCCAGCGCATGAGTACCCAAAGTGCCCAATGGGAACACCAGCGCTTTCTATGGTTAATCATAAGACCTAATAGCTCCCCAAAGACATCCAAATAGTGTAATAGGAGGAGGAGAGACCTCTGGGAGGCCGAAAGATAGAAAAGGGTGTCATCTGCTTATAGAGACACCAGATGGGTAACTTCCCCCACTTTGATTCCCCCAGTCATACATGACCTGTCGGATCCAGACGATCAAAATAGATCTATATCAAGTTTAGGTGACCTCCACATAAGATTTCTTTAAATCCTTAAATAGGAAATTAAAAGATTGTTTGCGGGAAGTTTACGCCCAGGCTATTAAGCTGAATTCCTATAGTCTTGTTGCCCAGCTATTATCAGTGACTGCGACAGAATAAGCATGTAAGCTTATTTTGAGTCTTGGCAACAGAAGCTTACCTTGATCACAATTCAAGTTGCTTGTAACCTGGGTTGTACCTGTGTGCATTTCTTTAGTACCCTATAAGTATCCCCAGATTCTTGCTTAAGATACTGACATTCGGAGGAGTGTCCCAGATGTACCGCTCTCTTATTAATAATTCTCCAACTACCCTTGATCAACGACGAGTGTGTTGGGAGCGGTGGATAAGTCCCTTTGAATACGAAGACTGGCGGGACGCCATATGTCCCCGTGAGTGATCACCATCTCATCCAGGTTGAGACCGATCCAAACCTACTATCTCCACTGCGCCTATCTCACCTCGGTCAGACTACATCGCGCTGGTTTCCTTCCGACTCCAAGCTGTCCGCGGTGTGGAGAAACCCCTGCTGACTTTTTTCACATTAGTTGGTCCTGCACCGCTCTAACAAATATTGGATAAACGTAGTTAACCAGCTCAATGTGGTTCTAGGATGGGAGGTCCCATTCACTCCCCTGGCCCTTATCTTGGGGTCTTAGAGGGCTTGGTAGGTTCTTAGGCGGACACATTTCTGGGTACTGCTACCATTGTGGGCAAACGAGACATAGCGGTCAGATGACATGACCGCCCCCCAAAAAAAGGTGTCATACTAGCGCAGAGGTCTGGATTGGTGCGCAATGCAAGAAAAACCTGTATATGAGGCAAGAGGTCCGACTAAATATGATCGAGTAGTTGGCTAAAGGAAACATGCAATTGTCTCTGTTTCCTCACATCCGGTCCTTTATCTGTCATGCTGTAATGAAATTGGGGCTACTCTCTGTATTTGTATTTTATTTTGTATTTAATGAGTTTTATATAACGTTGGCTAGACCCGAAGGTATCAGAGCGCTTTACATGAGGTTCCAGAAAGTTACAAAATTACATCAGGTAACAGGTTCATCAGTTACTAGTAAAACATTTAGAGAGTCTAGAAAATGAGATAAATGGAGCGTAGAAGGGTAAGGGGGTAGGGTGAAGGGGTAGGAGGGAGATACGGCAGCGAGACGAAGGAAAGTCTGCCCCAAGTCCGGCTGGGTAGGTGACGGCCTAGAGGGGGGAAGTCCACGGCCCATCTCCTCTTTAGCTATCAGGTAGCACCACTGGGCATCGGCCAAATAGTAAGGTCTCGGCTGAAAAACATTTAAAGAGCATAGGAAGGCGAGATAAATGGAACGTGGAAGGTTAAAGGGGTAGGGGGGAGATGCGACGGAGAGACGAAGGAAAGTCAGCCCAAAGTCCGGCTGGGTAGGTGACGGCCGAGGGGGAAGTCCACAACCCATCTCCTCTTTAGCTAACAGGTAGCTCCACCGCGCATCGGTCAGCTAGCTAGGTCTCAACGGTCGGAGGAAGATCACATAGTTTATGTCATGATGGGAGAGCCAGGTGGGGGAGGATAACCGTATGATGGGTGTGGAATAGACTAAACATTTCTGTGCCGTGAATCATCGTGTCACTGTTTTAAAACTCAAAGTTGATTATCAATAAAAAAAACTGACATTCACAGGACTAACCTTTCAGATTGTAGAAATGGGGTACGGTTTTGGGCAGCTATTTCACCGTATGCTGGGTGAAAGAGATAGACATTCTCGGAATCCATAGCTAAAGATAGCCCCATTATATGTTCTCTTGGCTGCTCTTTTGTTTTGAAAGCGTAACATAAAACAGTCTTCGAGCATGTCTGCTGAGGCAGCCAGAGAGCAAGTGAGTGAGTCATATGAGAGACTGTGTAATTGCATAGATTTTTTGACCGGTTTATAAAAGTAACAGGAGGTGGCCTGGCACAGCCAAATTGCAAAACAAAAATATAAATGTTGGTTCAATAATCACTGTGTATGTATGTGCAGCTGACCTATTTAAAGAAGACAGAAGGAACAGTAAATTATTGAGGACCGGCCAGGTTCTGCTGAGTGGAAGCAGTTTTTATGGCTGTAGAAGACCTTTCCTATTTATCACTTGAAAATGGGACCTGACAGTAGCAATCTGCTACTCTCTCTTGCTGTTCATTTGAGTCAATGTTTCTGAGCCTGACAGTAATCTGTCAGGATTTCTGCTGATGTGTTTCGCAGTAGGCGATGATGTAGTGTAAACTGTAGGGCCTACTCATCTGGGAAATAAGAATTCAGCGATGCAAGCTAAAAATAAAACCAGGTCTGTGAATATGAACTGCAATAGAATTTAAATTACACCCAGTGGTGCCATTTCACCAAGTAAATGTGGCTAGCAAAAGTGCAAATTCAGACAGGCGGACACACAGCTTGAAACACTAACAAACAGAGACACATGCTCACACCAACACACCCACGATCTTTGTAGGAAGTGGGGTCACACAATGTTCACACTACGTTCATTCAAAACTTAAAGCAAAACTATGCCATTAGCCATAAAGGACACAACCCCTACAAACTAGCACAAACCAAAACTAATGGTGGGTTTAGTTTGAAACGACCAGAAGTCCGATTTGTTGCAACACAGGTGTTGCCAAGCAATGCAGAGGAGTCCGAAGCAGCAACATTCATGTAGCAATAGCTATCCCAACCCATCTCCCAATGGTACCCTTGCCTAGAACCTGTCGGAGACTCGACATTCCCAACAAGATGGTGTAATCGTTATTCAGGCTAAAACTTCTTCCTTGGTGATCGTCAAGAGAATCTTTACTATTTTTGCTCGGTAATTCACCCCCCCCATGCGCCCGATGCTGCGGAACCCCTTTTTATCCCGCCCGGCGCGCCGCTGCTCCCCTGGGGCGTCAGGAATACTCACCACCTTCCTGCCCCGGGGTCGCCTGTTACCCGCTGCTGACCTGATGCGCGTATGGTAATTTAAACTAATCCCAGCGCTATACATGACGGCCTTGGGCCATACTCCGCCGGGGGGTTCCCCTCGCGCCTGATGCTGCCGGTCCCTTTAAGCGAACGCATCGCGCCGCTGCCGTTCCCCCGGGCCTCCGGCATAATCACTACCCCAAACAGGAGCCCCCAGCACGCTAAGGGAGAAGTGCATCTGTAAATCACAGAGGATATCAGAATCGAACTCATGACCAGACTAGTGAGAGCTTCACACACACTTTGCGCCAAAGCCCAACCCCCCGATCCACCTGAATCTCCGTTGACCGCACACGGGCGCGGTAAAACCACTTTAAGCATTTCACTTTTTAAACCCTATCTAACTACCCTGTGAGGCCCTCTCACCTGGATGATGCCGCTCGCCAGCTTGGTAACTCCTCGGCCAGTACCTCTCGTACCGCGTGGCCGCCCTCGTAACTCGTTGCTGGTCCAATGTGCTGGCATCCCCTGGAGAGGACAAAGAGGGGTTCCCCCTCTCGTCCTCCGCTTTTATCACTTCTTGGGGAGGGGTCGCCTGCGCACCTTGATGACGCGCCTAGATGACCCTAGTTTGTTTCCGGCGGCGCCCCCTCCCTCTTCCCTGACCGGAAGGGCATGACCGGCTCCCGAACGAGATGCCACTAATGGCACCACGCCCCCTAGGTGCGGGTGGCGCCTACCAAACTTCTTCCTTGGTGATCACCAAGAGAATCTGTACTATCTAAAACTGTTAAGCTGAAGGAAGAGGAAGAAGTGTTAGCCTATGTAATGATGTTTCAAGAAACGACCATGCTCATTAAAAAAGAAATCATGCAGGCCACAACATTGCACGTAGGATATACTTTGCCTTAGCAATCTTATGCATATCGAAAACTGATAAAGCACTAAAGAGAAATACATCAAAATTTGGGTGCAAAACCATCAGAACCCATATGGTTTAAGATTTCTTAGTTACCAAGGCTGCTGTTAATCCATTTCATATGTTGTTCTGTTGCCAGGAAGTTCCTCCCTGAATTAATCCTGTTGCCTTTAAAAAACACTGAAGCCAGACATGCACCTTTTGCAGACATACTAACAACACATCACATTCACATTAGCACACTAGTTCATTGTGAATATGTTTTTATAGGCCGTTAACTGCACAAAACCCTGTCCTGATGAAGACCGCATCACGTACACTGTGGGTCAAATTGCAACTCGAAATCTGTACCTAAGGAGGACCTTAGCTAGTTCAAGTCTATTCCTCAAGAGATAAAGACTTCTAATATTTATCCTTTGGCTGTCGTGTAACCCGTAAATGTGTCCTAGTAGGACATAACGAAAACTCTACAATATGTCTCCAATGTTAATATGAACTTTATTGTTGGTCATAGTTTACATGTCCATGTTTGATGCTCTTAATTATATATCAATAATAAAGATGTCCACTAGATTTTTTATTTCTTTAATCTTTGAAGTTCCTCAACCACATTTTGATTCCACATGTGTCACTGTGTGCTTTTCTGATTGGTTTTTATCTAAAATGTTATGGAAAAAAATGGGAATTTTTTTTCTGCTGATCTATGTTTTTTATTCTGGGAACTATAACAATATTCTGGTTTTCAACTTATAAGGTGTATTGTGCAGTGTAGTCTTTTGACTCATTATGAAAACATTGTAGAGAAGCCAAACAGTTCAGGCCAGGGACCTAGAATAATCCCGGTTTCACCCTACTAGCAGTACATCTGCTGGTCTATGGCGCCGGTGTTCTTTTTGCGTGGTATTATACTGATTGGCTTACCACCAATATGCTTTACTAGGATTGGCCCCCATGATTGGTAATCTTGTTAGTAAACAGGGTCCTGCCTTTTACCTAAAATTAATAAAACAACAAAAACTGCAAGTTAACAAAAGGATGTTCTGGTTCTTGCTGATGATGCTGAGAAAATCATTCACCATGCAAATTGTAATTTCTTGTCAATGATTTACTGTGAGATTTGGTCAAAGCATTCTGTATTTAAATAATGGTTCAAAGTCAAAGGTAGTTATAAAAATATTTATGATGCGTTTTTGTTCAGCAGGTGACAAATCGAGGTGTCTGCATTAGTCCTTATTTTTCTAAAATAACATTTGAGTCATTGGTTATTATGTATAAAGATGTTTGGGGTCAATGTTAGAGGGAGTCAAATGGGACCTTATTAAATACAGAGGACATGTGAAGAATTCACTGATACCAGTAGAGAGGTTGCAAACTTTCACTAAAACGTTTAGGTTCGGATGCCTGAACATTAGGTATTGTTGGGATTGTCTCTATTTTTCAACTGTTTTGTAGATCTTTTAGATTGCAAGACCGGGCAGTTTCAACTTGGATGAATAAAGTTAAGTGTTAGTAATCTAGCATTTGTGAAGAAATGTTGTGGTCGGATGTGAAAAAAGTAACCTCTTGGTACATCTGATCTACAAATGGCTGACAACACACAAGACCATGAACCAAGACAGTGGAGAACCAGGGTGCAGGAGCCTACATCGTTCAGATGGGATAATCCAGAATAACATGGGGAAGCCGGAAATATTTTAGTGTGATTCGATGGATACAGCGGTTTTCAAACAGCTATCTAGCTTTGTTAGGATAAGATTGTTAACCTTTAAAATGTTAAAGCTTATTTATGGCCTAGGTTAGTCAGAATGGTGGAATTATGAGATTCAAACTGGGAGTGAGGGAGGTTCTGTCCTGAGCTTTGAAGATTTCTGTGGGGGATTTTTAGAGATGTCTCATCTTTGTGTTCTCGTGACAAGGTTTCATAGAAGATTCACATATAGGTTTCTATATTTAGTGTAGGGTAATTATTCTGTACTGATTCTGTCGAGTAAAAAGCTTATGGAACGAAAAGAAAAGCTGCTGTGTTCCATGTTCAGTAGCATGCAGGCATTGATGAATCGTGAGCACATTATCAAGCCACCACTTGCTTTGTTTAACTGTCTAGTGTTAATGGCACATCACTCAGCTGCCCATTAATGTTGTGTTTACAGTAATTGCTGGTGTCTAAGGACCAATTTCCATAACTGTGTTTTTGATGTTTACATGCTGCAGTTGTGCACATGTGGAAGTGTGCCTGGTGCACAAGCAGGCAGTGCATTAAATGGGCAGGTACTGTGACGATACTTAGCACTTGCGCTGCGGGAGATGCTTTTCAAGCACTGAAGCAGGCAACAGAAGGTAAAATAACATTTTAGTCTGACTCCGTTTGCCATCCTATCTTGAGCGGATCTGAAAGGCACAGTGGAACAGTGTAATTGAAACACCGCAGCTGTGTGCCAGTCCAGTAAGGACCACTGCTATTTGATGTCCTTGCCTGTGCCTTCCCCCATTCTGTTATGTCATCTTTGTTATGTTAAAAGGGTTTTATAAAGCGCTCGTACACCGGTTGGTTTCATGGCACTGATTCTAGGAGATGCCGAACCTGGTGGCAGTTTATTCGTAGGCCTGGATGTACAACCATGTTTTGAGGGATTTTCTGAATCTCAATAAGTCAGTACTTGACCTAATTTCCAGGGGAAGGGAATTCCATAGTCTGGGAGCCAGAGTTGCAAACCTGCATCCCCCTTGTCGCTTCAGCTTAAAGGTAGGGATTGCCAGAAGTTGGAGGTGAGCCGAGCGGAGGTTGCATGAGGGGGTGTACCGTGATATAAGGCTGCATATGAATTTAGGGCTCCAGCCATGCAGGGATTTAAACACCAGACAGCCAACTTTGAATGCGCAGCGTTGAGGGATAGTGAGCCAGTGCAGCTTCCTCAGGAGGGGGAGGCATGTTGCCACCTAGGTTGCTGCTAAATCAGTCTGGCCGCTTGATTCTGTACCATCTGTAACCGTTTAGTAAGAAAAAGGGCATACCGAAATAGACTGCATTAGCGTAGTCTAGGTGTGACAGAACCATGGCTATCAAAACCTGTATCAAAGCTGCTTGGGTGAGTAGCCTGCTTATCTTTCTAATCTTATGCAGTTGGAAGAAGCAGGTGGAGATCACAGAGTCTACTTGTGTTTTTAGAGATAGGTCATTGTTTATTGTGACACCAAGGCTTTTGGCGGAGGAGGGGGGGTTGGGGCGAGGCCTAGTTCCCTTGGCCAATAGTGTGGGCCCCAGAAGTTGTGACTGCCACCCGTCAGGACTAGTTCGGTCTTACCTGGGTTTAGCTTTAAGTGATTGCAGTCCATCCAGTGACGGATGAACAGCATGGTAGACAAAGTCAGAGACTGATTGGGGGGAGTTGTCGATTGTGAACATTAATTGTAGGTCATCGGCATAGTTAAAGGTGGCCACTTTCCTTCAGGGACCTAATCAACGGGAGAAGGTAGAGGTTAAACAAGTGAGAGGAGAGCGAGGAGCCCTGTGGCACCCCACACGTGGTTTTTAATTTGGGAGCCGTAAACTGGGCTATATGGACTGCCTGGGAGCGATCTTCCAGAAAGGAGTTGATCCAGCTGAGGGCTGAGCCCTGGATGCCTGCCTCCCTGACATCTTTAGAATGTAGTCCTTCACTCTGACTGGCCACTAGGAATCCTTCTCAGCCTACGGCCCGCCTTTCCCACCCCTTTGGCTCCGGAAGCGCTAGTCAGTACGGTGGCCTCTCGGTACAAAGTTTCCTCATGTGACCATGATGGCCCCCGGGGGAAGTGAAGGTCGCAGACCAGTCTTCCCCCGGGGCATTTCGCGCAATGGCCGAAAGGACAATGTGGGGAGGGATTAGAGGAATAAGGGGAAGGGGCGGGAGTTGGGAGGGTATAAAGGTGTCAGGAGAGGATGATCCGGCCTCTTCCTGACACCTTCGCACCACCGGGAGGGCAGAGAAAAAATGTGTCCACCCACCCGTCATTCAGGTCTGAGGCAAAGGGCTTTGGGTTGGATTGGTGTTAGTGTGCCAGTTTAGGGCAGGTTGCAGAGTAGTGACGATACGGTACTTTGGAGGGGTGGTGAGTCACATACGGGCGGATCCACCCCTCGGGGGGGGGGGGTGAGAACGGTACACAGGTGACTGATAGCGGGGCGCGGGAGGCAATGAGCAACGAAGGAAATTCAACAGAGGATGCTTGGAGGGCAAGTGAAGGTGAAAATGGGGAGAGGAAGGAGGTCACCGAGTGAATGGGGAAGAGTAAAACAGGTGAGATGGGTTTGAGAAGGCGGAAGGGAGAATGAGTCGGTATGGGATGGAAAAAGTATATTTCTTGCATTTATGTACTGTTAATAAAGTCTAAATGATTGCAACCTTGTCCTAATAAAATGGCCTTTTACGCTTCAATTACAGCGTGGAGTGTAGTTATTGCGCGAAGCCTTCGATGGCGTGTGTCATGCGCGGCTTAACCCAGCACAACGGCTCCCTCGGTATTGATCTACAGCAGCCATGCTGCAGGAGGTTTGGGTCCACGAGCCGGCCTCGGCATGGCCTTCCCATGGCCTCCCCAGCAGAAGTGTGACGAAGAGGTCAGACACGAGGATTCTCACCGCACAGTAGACACAAGTTCTCAAAAAAAGGTTAGAAGTTGTGAACCGAGATGCCCTGAGGGCGAGGGAGTGCTAGGTGGAGCTCCTATGCTGCTGTAGGTTTGTGTGTAATGCACAACACTGAGAGAGATGCTTCACCTGCTGACGTACTGACACAAAGATGTCCACACCACGATGCAACCCCAGGGAGCACCACAGCTTACCAAGAGTATTGTAGACTGTCTGCACAAGATCACACTCAGATTGCTAGGAAACAGCCTTACCTTCTGTGGCATTGAATTGCCTGATGCCGCCAAAAACAACTGACTCACTTAAACATCCCCCCATGCATGAACTGTGCCTGTGTTCCTTGCAGAGCGTTGTAGCTCCCAAGGCCTCTTGCCACACAGGCCTATTCCACCGAGAAGGTTCTGTAATAGCTGCTTTCTATTGTTTGCGTGCAGCATAGGTGGTTTGCGTGAGGTAAGATGTAAGGGAAAGCCCCTAATAGCATGAGCCAGCGAAAAACAACTGCTTGTAGAAAAATGTCGACCGCGTGTAAACTGAAGAATAGCTTTCATGTGATAAATATAGAGGCGAAGGAATTTCCATTTCCATTCCGCAGGGTGTGCGTGCATGTGGCATTCTGGCCAAGGCAGCAAATTGTACTGGCTGTAACCAGACACTGCTTTTGAGAGATGGAAAACCCTCTTTGTTCTTGGCAGCTGCGAGTTGACACTTGTTTTGTGAGCGTGTCCTAGAAAGAGGTTTCTGGCAGTGTTGTGTAGTTACAGTACGAAGACATGTATGTAGCAGTGGTGATCTGTACTCCTTTGGAGACACCTTAGTAAGGTTACTAGCTCTGGTTAATTAGTCTCGGTAAAGCCCATAAAGTGAATTTATACTCGGAAGTTGGTATCTGTCTCAAGTGACTAACGTGCACCCATATTTACCCATCCGAGTTCCATATGTTTGATTTCTTGAAGTTTAGAATGCACAGCAAAGACTGATTATTGCTAAAGCGCTAATTTAATAGTGCAAGGATTAAGCCAAGAGGGCCACTTTCGACCCTTATGTGTCTTCTAGTCGCTACGGACACCACTGCTGCCACTGGCAAATGTCTAGAAAAGCTCCAGAAATAACTAGCTGTATTGGAGCAGTACATTTTGATAGTTATTTTTAACCAGAGAATAAAACTGAAAAGGTTTTGAAAGATCCCAAGAGGAAAATGGACAGAAGATTGTAATTGTATTTTCCCACAAAAAATAATACAATTACTAGTACTCACTTTCCTTCCAGATTACATTAATGACTGAACAATAGGTAGGCCCTGGAAGATTAATCACACTTCAAACATCGACTCTTTTAAACAGACTGGGGGGGGGGGGCACTCATGTACTCATACACCCACTCACACAGTTAATCAGTCCCCCATACAGCTACTCACACCTACTCACTCACCCATACAGTCACTCACACACCCACTCAATCACTCATACAGTTACTCATACACCCACCCACTCACATACATACAGTAACACACATACTCACCTATACAATCAGCTGGACATATAACCTCTCTCACACTCACCCATACAAGCACGCACACACCCATTTACTCACCCATACAGCCACTGACACACCCACTCACTCCCCCATATACTCACTTACACACCCATTCATGAAGGCCCACACGGTCCCTGCCAGCATTGCTTTCACACACAGGGAGCTGCTAAACATGCAGTTACCTGTGTGTGAAAGCAATTTGTCTATTTTCCTGCTCGCTTAACAGCGGGCAGGGAAATGGATGAAAGCTCCGCTTCCAGCAGGGAGAGCATTTTCACAGCTCTTGCTTGCTGAAAGCGAAGTGTTTGCTGTGACTTGGTGGGCGCGGTTAAAGCTCCAGCCAAGTCACAGCAAACGACTATGTCCATGGGGTGGGCAACCCGGGACATAGCAGGAGCCAGTCCTGGGGGGTGGCGGTCCCCAGGGCCATCTATGGCTCCAGGAGGGGGGGGAACGCGCAACCTCCCTCCATTGCAGCCATTTGGATGTGGTAGTCCCCAGGCCTGCGGGTGGCCACGAGCCCCCCCTCCTAGTTTGAATGAATTGCCCGGGGAGGTGGCGGTCCCTGGGGGTGCCCCGCGGGCCTCCTGCATTAATTTGATGTTTAGCTGCGAGAAGGTGGCGTTCCCCGGGGTGTGGGTGAGCCAAGCGCGCCCACCACATACATATTTTAAGTGCCCCGGGGAGGTGGTGGTCCCTGGGGTGCAAGGGTGCCGCTTGAGCACCACCGCATACATAAAAAGTAATGTCCCGGGGTGGTGGCGGTACCTGGGGGTTTCATAAGCCCTAGGAGGGGGCCCCATGTGCCCCCTCCTATTTTTATGGTATGCCCCCAGGACCTGGCACACCTGGGGTGTTATTTAAAAGAAACTGTGGGAGCCCGTGCTTGTTTTTTTCTTTTAATATATATTTTCCCCACAAATTTACTGCAATTTGTTTTTTAATGCTTTTAAGCCGTGGTGGGGACCCCAAGACCAAGGCAAAAAGAAAGAAGAGGGTTCAGGGTAGGAATACCCTGACCCCTTTTCTTTTTTACTTTTTTTTGGGACTCGGCTGAAGCAGAGTCCCAAGATGGCTGTCAACTCTTCCTGGTTTAAGTGTTGGCAGCAAATCAGAGCTCTGCATTTCCCTGCATGAGCTCGTTATTATTCGTGCAGTGTTCGCGGCCACAGATATCACTAACTTTATTCTCTTAAATTTGTCATCAACTACTAAATGGATTTACACCAGATTTACAAAAAGCACAATCTGCAGAACAAAATCTAGCTTTCTGCCAAATTTGGTGTAATTCCGTCCAGTGGTTCGGGCTGTAGTTGTGTTCAAAACTCCTATGGAAATTAACAAGGGAAACACACTTTTTTTTGTTTACCCCTCCCCTCCCTTTTTACTCGGCCCGCTTGACGGATCACTCAAACTTTCCATGTGCAACAAGAATCACAGGCACACTCTTTTGGGAAAGTTGTGTGAAGATTCCTCAAACGATGACAAAGATATAGGCAAGTCAAAATCACTTTTCCTATTGAAACATGGTCCTAGCTATAACTACCTACTGGCGACCGCCAGTAGGATATTGATATATATCAATGCCCACAAGAGTTATATGTGTATGTTCTCATTTTTAGCCTCTACCCCTTAATTCCTCTGAACCCTACTCGATCAAAGTAAGGAGTAAGCATTTTTCAACATTGGAAACAGCTCTGTTCATAATTGCTTTTTGAGTGTAGACAAATGCTAGAAAGCAAGTGGATTTGCAAATAACTGAAAAAAATAATTTCATACTCGAAGGAAAGTAGGTGAAGGAATTTTTGAATCTGGGTGAACCATAGCAAATCACTGCTTGAAAGCTTTTCTATTTTTAATTTCCTGCTACTTTGTACAGTGCCATTTGATCATGTCCAACAATTATACATTTATTTTAATAGATTTTATTCTAACAGTTTTATTCTTGTGTAACAGAAAAAAAGGACAGCATAGACGGAGACTCCTCCACCATTTTACACCCTCTCACTTGCAGCACCATACCCAACTCCTCTCTGCCCCTCACATCACAATGAAATGGGTAATCTTTTATACGGTTCAACACAGGCTATAGCTTTACAAAAGTTTAAATGTAATCTGCTCACTGTGCCAGATAATGCTCTGTTATTTTATATTTAATTTGTAATATTTTATCAGTTATGGGTGATTAAATTTTTGTAGTGTTTGTATGGTCTCAGGATTATGACTTCTTTAAAGATCTTTAGGCGGGTATTGGAGAAGATCCTCCAGATTCTCTTGCATACGTAACTGTAGGCGTGTTTTTCCATGGCTACCAGGTTCAGTTGTGTGAGTGATGGACTGTCACCAATGGCCCAAGGGTCATTTGTTTTGTTGCCAGTAGCATGTGTGTTATAGTATTCAACCTCAGTGTGCATAATCCCTGAATTAGGGTATCCAGAATTCCCACCTTCAAGGAAAATGGTAAAACTATTCTCAACATTTAACAAATGCACACTAAAAAAGTTCTCTTGGGACGAAGAAGAGCCATAGCCAAGTCAAGCCAGAAAATGCCAAATTGTGTAATGGCTCACAATGAGTGAGGACAGTCCTTACTCTTGCACTAGGGTGATGTGCTACTTTGGGATCCTGGGCCATGGTCAACTCTGTTTTTTTCAATGTGTTCTTAGCAGTGAAGTTGGATCCCTAAATGGTTGTTAGTGTCATTAGAAAAGATTTCCACAAAGTCCTTGAGTTTTGCAAGGGAATGTGCTTCTATTCTGGGTTTAGGTGTCATATAATAAAACCTCATTGTGGGAGAAATTCAAGCCTCAGTTACTTCTTTTGTTTAGGCATACAGACCAGGGCCAATTCTCAGTAATCGTCTGGGGAGGACAATGAAGTAGCTGAAATATGAGCTTAAAGGAACTTGCATTCTAAAATGTGATCAATATATTCATCAAGTAGAGACATCCCCATTGTTGTGGGGGCCTCTGATGGTATATTTGTCTTGACAAGTGTTTGAAGCATGCTAAGTAAGGAGAAGAAGTACAGTCATATCTGAATCGTTTGGAGGAAGCCATGAAGTCTAAACAGTTTGGTTCCCATCAGTTGATTGTGGGCTTGGATAAAAGAAACATCATAGGGCACTTACTCGTAAATTCTTGTGGGCATTGTAAAGATGTGATGAATGTTTGCAATGTCTTGTTGGAACAGGAGAGTCAAATCAGTTTTGAAGAGATCAGAGGATGAATAGTACCAAAATGTGTTTTATTTCCCTTTGCTTCTTTTATTTTTTATTGAGTTGTATGTGTTTAGATTCATTTGACAGTAACAAGAACTTAGAAGAAATGCAACGAAGTATGCTGCATGCCGCAGTTTAGCCTCAGACTTCCAGTTATGCTAGATAGACTTTTAGTGGTGGGGCTCTTGCCCCTTCAGTTGCCTAGAGCAAAGGAAAACGTTTGTTCCGTTATGTGATGTATCTTGTAAAATTGTTTCATTTGTGGCTCTTAAGTTTAAAATTGTGCAGCATAACAATTACTTTAGTGCAAACTTGCTTGCCATAGTAAAAACAAAGACATCTGCATTCAATATATCTATCAGGTCAAAGTAAAGAAACTGTAAGGACTCTTTCACAGTGGTGGCTGGCTTGTACCCTGGGTAGTGGGGCGGGGGGCACAAAATAAAATTGATAAATTCACTTAACTTCACAGCTCAACATCCTCCTCCCTCAGGTGTCTTCCAGGAAGCTCCTGGTGCAGGAAACTGCACTACCCAATCCTGGCGCTGCTTTCACAGCAAGAAAGCAGCACCAGGATTGAATCAAGCAGGCTCTCCCAGAGCTCCTAAGATCACTGCACTTTCTCTAACCCAGCTGTCTAAGACAGCTAGGTTAGAGAACTTTAAAATGCGCATGTCTAGCTGGCCGCCCCAAGACGGCCGGCCAAACAGACAGGGGCATTTTGGGGCATTTTAAAGCACACAGCCTCTCGGCAGTGCTGGCGCCGGCCCGTCCTGACACTTAGCTTGCAACGGGTTGCTGAAAAATAAAACTGTAATAAATAAACTTTATTAACGTTTTATTTTTCAGCTCTGGGGCTTGTGGGGCGATGCTCCGCTCAAATGGAGGAGCCGCCCGGGCGGTCATCTCAAGCGCTTCTGCTGCTCTGCTAATGAAGTTCAGCACAGCATGCAGCCAATTTGTTGTGACCTTGCTATTGCAGGCGCAGTGTTTCTAACCGGTGATAGTTAACAATCTCCATGTGCAGCAGGAAGCACCCTCTAGAGGCTGTGATGTCACTTCTCCTGGCTCGTGGCCTTGAGCACAACCCACTACTCATGGGGAGGCGACTGGTGGCCAAACACAGTAGCGGTCATTTGTGAATTCTGCTGTTTTGTTCATGAACATGTAATACCGAACAGGTTTGCGTTCTATGTGTATAGCAGTCCTTTACTTCACACATAAGTCCCCAATGTGTTCTTACCTCAAGCAGTCATTTGCATAAGAAACGAACTGCAGAACTCTACTTCCTGTCTTCTGTCATAGTGGCTTAGATGATTGACATGATTTACTTTTCACTCACTCTGAGTCAGCGTCGTGCGTTTGTAGTTAGTTGTTTATCCTGTTTAGGATTGTAGAAAACATGCCCCCCTTACATGACAACAGAATGCCCATGCCCTGATGATGTGAACACGGTACTTTAATTACATAGGTCTTGTTCAGATGCAGACCACACTCTCCGCAGTGGATTTGCCAGCCAGCAGAGCAATCTACACAGTGCATTAATAGAATCTGTCACTTCAACCACATAAACGCTCCCAGAGACTGTAGGGCCTAGTGCAGTGAATGCATCCTCTGAGGTTATATGGGTGGTCAGGCATGGGGACAATTCTGCAGCAGTTGAAAGCAGAATGACTTTTTAGTGGACCACACGCCCGATCCCTTCGTTCCTTGGCCACAAGCTCTGGCAACCTCAACCCGGACATCATGTTATGGCAGGCCGTCTGCTGGCAGCAGGGGCGGACTCGGATAGAATGCCATCCATTGGTAGCCCTTTTGGAGTAGGGTGCTATGATTTACTGTCCTGGTCAATCACTGATTGATTTTGTGTATGCAACAGTGTTCATCCAGCTTTCTAAGGTTGGTGTGGCGATCAGGATGCTACCTTGATGGAACACATGCCTGCCTTATGTAAAATTAAACACAATGAACTAGCTCCTAGGTAAGAAGGATTACGCAGATTTTTTTTAATTTGTTATACTATATATATCATGGCCATATTATCGACTACCACAATATTGTCATAAGTATACATGGGTAAGCATAGGTTTCTAATGCTAAACTCCACATATATGATAGATATATATCTCCAAGCTCCAGGTACCCAACGTACAAGGAGCACTCGAGCAGCAACATGCTCCAAAGAGCCTTTATGGTATACAGTCCACCAGTACAACGATAACTTTAAGCAGTTCAATATGCCATGGATGCCTGACTCGTTTCGAAGTGTCCCCACTTCTCTTCAGAGGCTTTGGCAATTGAAGGTGCATAGGACACCACCCTCATTATTTAAATGCTCCAATGCATACCCTGAATGGGACGCTCTGCCGCGACTGGCAGAGCATTATGGGCCTTGTAGTGTCCTTTATCTCCAATGGAGCGCGCGATGTTGCTGCTGTGACATTGAATGCCCCCAGATGGGCCTCGGTGTGCCGGTGGATATGCTAAATCCGTTGCTGCCCCACGAAGTTGGCCTGCTCGATAGCAGACTGCGTGGCCCCCGCATACTGGGGTGGTGCTCCTTCGCGGCAGGGTGTGCTGCGTATTTATCCAAGCTCCAGGTACCCAACGTACAAGGAGCACTCTAGCAGCAACATGCTCCTAAAGAGCCTTTATGGTATACAGTCCACCAGTACAACGATAACTTTAAGCAGTTCAATATGCCTGACGCGTTTCGAAGTGTCCCCACTTCGCTTCAGAGGCTTTGGCAATTGAATGCGCATAGGACACCGCCCTCATTATTTAAATGCTCCAATGCATGCCCTGAATGGGACGCTCTGCCGCGACTGGCAGAGCATTATGGGCCTTGTAGTGTCCTTTATCTCCAAATGGAGCGCGCGATGTTGCTGCTGTGACATTGAATGCCCCCAGATGGGCCTCGGTGTGCCGGGGGATATGCTAAATCTGTTGCTGCCCCACGAAGTTGGCCAGCTCGATAGCAGATCGCGTGGCCCCCGCATCCTGGGGTGGTGCTCCTTCGCGGCAGGGTGTGCCGCGTATATATATATTCATTCCAAGGACCATAGATGTATCTTTATATACACTTAAGTTCATGATATTCTGCTATCTGGTAGTCTATTGTGGTCCTGATATTTTGGGTTGTTGATATTATTGTATTTTATATTTTGACATGACCAAAATAAATATCATTCTACCTACTGTGGAGGGAATGCTCTAATAACCTTATAGACCTCGGCAGGAGGGTGTAGGGCAATAATATTATCCAAGCCAAAAGTTACTACTAAACAAATCATTTTAAAATGCTTATAAAAGAGTAACTAAGGAAAGGGGCGATATAGATGTGCTAACTTAAAGTACCCCCAATAGTAATAATCAGGAATTATTAATTAATACCTAAAATATTAAAAGTAAGAATTGACTAAAAGAGTAGCAGCATCCATTTCAATTTCAAAAAGTAAACTAACAGCGTGAGAATAAAACTTCAAGAGAAGTAATTCTAATTACTAATCAAAGTGGCTTAGGAACATCTTTGTAACTAACGTGTGTGTTACTAACTATATATATTTGTATTACAAGGTTTGATAAAAACGAAGACACTGGGGACGATAATATATGTTCGAGGCATATGAGCTGCAGATTGTACACTGTGCATAGATCGCCATCTGGTGTTGGGCTCGGATGCTTGCACTTTGTTGTTGTCTTGGAAGAGTCTTTTGTAGTCACGAGGTAGGTGACTCCTCCTTTGGACGATAGTGCGCATGGGCATCGACTCCATCTTCAGATTGTTTTTTTCCGCCATCGGGTTCGGATGTAACTTCGGCGCTCCGGTTCCGGACTTTATTTTCCAAACCTTTTTCGACGTGCAAATTATCTCTAACTCAACGGTATTGTTTTCGATCGCGTGATCTTCGACGCGCCTTTCTCCTATTCCATTCCGGTCGTAGACGCGGGCCGTTGGGCCGATCGACGCCGCTCGGGCCTACAGCTCATGGAAAGAACACCATTAAAAAAATGCCCCCAGTGTGGAGCCAAATTCCCACACAGTGACCATCACAAGGTCTGTAACCTGTGTCTCTCGCCCGAACACGACGAGAACGACTGCCAGGCCTGCGCCTCTTTTAGATCCAAGAAAACCATCCGTGATCGCCGGGCCCGACGACACATCATGGCGCAGAGACCAGCTCCGGCACCAGCGGACATCTTCGATGAAGGCCCCGATGTTCCGGAGTACGATTCCGAAGACCTACAAATCGTGTCTGAAGCAGACGACTCAGACTGACGACCACATAACTCCTGGTCAACGAGTGAGTACAACTGCCCCTACCCCCTATCCACCTCAAAAACCAAGGCCCTGGTCAAGACTTCGCCTACTGGCCACAGTCGCGACCCAAAACAAGCTTCAGAAGCCCCGCCCTCGGGCTCGGCTCCGAAGACAAAGGCCAAGACTTCCGGTAGCTCGGGACCGAGCAAACCTCATGTCCAAGTCCCACAGGCGCCTTCGGCACCGAAGACGGGAGACCAACCTACTCCCAAACACAAGTTGGCACCCACCACCTCGACGCCGAAAGACAAACCATCGGCTCCGAACCCAAAACCTTCGGAACCGAAGAATATCTCCGGCTCCATAACAAAGCCAAAGGACTCTAAACCAACTCCTAAAGCTTCGGAGCACACATCAAAACCTCGCTCGGACCCGAAGACGTCTGCGCCGAAAGCGGTTATCGACCAAGATACACTTTTCCAGCCTGATCCTGTCGATCCCAAACAGAAAAAGCTACACATAGCTCCCAAAACAGGACATGTGGCTACTATTCCACACAAGAAGAGGAAGTTGAACACAAAAGACACTCCTGTAGTGCCTTCAAAGAAGAAAGACTGTGCCACTTCACCTATCAGACCCTCTTCTCCTGTTCTTCTTCCCCCTAACCCTATCCTTTCTCCTGAGCCAGGTCCTCCTTCTAAACCTGTCTCTCCTCCACACACTCCAACAATTCCTCCACATTCACCACAGGATGAGGCTGATGATGATTTCGACAATAGGGGGCACACCAATGACCCTTATACTGATCCTGACGATCATACAGATATGCCACAAGATCATTGGGACGATTACAATGACCCAATAGACCTCCCTTCTCCACAGCCATACCCAACAAAACCATCTCCCCCAGAAGACAATATTGGTTTTGGACAACTCGTAAACAGGGCTGCTCTCTACCATGGTGTCCCCATACACTCAGACCCTACGGAGGACGACTTCCTCCTAGAGACCTTTGAACAGTCCCAGAAAACTGTCCAAACCCTGCCAATGTTAAAAGGGGTCATTAAACACGCCCCTGACATATTCAAAGACCCAGTCAGGACCAGAATTCTCAAACCTAGGATTGATAAAAAATATAAACCTGCCCCTGCCGATCCCACCTACATCAAAGGGCAACTACCCTTAGACTCACTAGTAGTCTCTAATGCTAGGAAGCGTGCCAATTCTCAAACCTCCGGTGACGCACCACCTCCGGATAAAGAATCCAAATTGCTGGATGCCTCTGGCAAAAGAGTTGCTGCTCAAGCAACTAATCACTGGCGCATAGCCAACACCCAAGCATTACTTGCTAGGTATGACAGGGCCCACTACGACCGCTTGGAGACCCTGTTACAGCATTTGCCTGACCAATACAAAACAGAGGCAAATGACTTAATTCAAGAGGGCAAACTAATAACCAACGCATCCATCAAATGTGCCCTAGATGCGGCCGACACAGCCTCCAGGTCTGTCAACACTAGTGTGCTACTCAGACGACATGCCTGGTTACGCATTTCAGGCTTTAAACAAGAGGTTCAGACGGCTATCCTTTATCAACCCTTCGATCAGGAACACCTTTTTGGGCCGGCGGTAGACACCATTTTAGAAAAAATGAAGAAGGACACAGAGACCGCTAAATCCATGGGAGCATTACAGTCTCCATCCCCATGTGGTTCCTTTCGTCGCTCCTTTTATAGGGGAGCATCTAAAAATATTGGAACAGACACCGCCTCCTCTTCATATAAAACCACCACTCACACATCCCCCAACAGAGGATATTTTAGAGGTGGATACAGGGGAAATAACAACAAGGGCAGAGGCCGAGGTAATACCAACACTCGTGCCTCCTCCGCTACTAAACAGTGACTTCCCTCCACTCCCTCCAGACCATTCCACTCCGGACGGAGGGAGACTCTCACAGTTCCTGCCTGTCTGGGATTCCATCACAACAGACAAGTGGGTAAGACAGATTATCCAGTATGGTTACTGCCTCGAACTCACAGCAACCCCACCCAACATTCCACCCAAACAGCGTCCAATGTCCACAGAACACATTACGCTCTTAAAACAAGAGGTTCTCTCACTGCTTCAAAAGCATGCAATAGAACCAGTTCCCTTACAGCACCAAGGGACGGGGGTTTACTCGCTGTATTTCCTAATCCCCAAAAAGGACGGCACCCTCAGACCAATACTGGACCTCAGACCCCTCAATCTCTACATACAGTCCGATCATTTCCATATGATCACTCTGCAACAGGTTCTTCTACTTCTACAACAAGGCGACTTTCTCACCACACTAGATCTCAAAGACGCCTACTTCCACATTCCCATACACCCTGCCCACAGGAAGTATCTAAGGTTCATAGTGGACAGACAACACTATCAGTTCAAAGTCCTACCATTCGGGGTAACCACCGCACCCAGAGTATTCACAAAGTGCCTTGCGGTAGTAGCAGCACACTTAAGAAGACAACAAATCCATGTCTTTCCATATCTCGACGACTGGCTAATAAAAGCCAAGTCGTTCAACCAGTGTGTTCATCACACTCATCAAACTATCCAACTACTACATGACTTGGGATTCACACTAAATTACCCCAAGTCAAACCTCCAGCCTTCCCACATCCATCAGTATCTAGGAGTCACAGTAGACACTTCCAAAGCTCTAGCATTTCCAAGTCCAGCTCGCATAGCCAGTAAACAAGCCCTAACCAGCAAATTCCAACCGCAGCAGTCACTCCCAGCAAGGGTGTTCATGCAACTCATAGGAATGATGGCCTCTTGCATATTTCTTGTACCTCATGCAAGACTTCAGATGCGCCCCCTACAGGAATGCCTAGCACGTCAGTGGAACCAGGCTAAAGGACAACTTGCAGATCTGGTGTTGGTAGACAGCCGCACCCATCACTCTCTACAGTGGTGGAACACACAAAACCTGCCCAAAGGGCGGCCGTTCCTCGAGCCAGTTCCACAGATAGCACTAACAGCAGACGCATCACTCACTGGTTGGGGAGCCCATCTCCTAAACCATACAATTCAAGGCAAATGGACCACTCAACAAAAAGTGCTCCATATCAACCACCTAGAATTACTGGCAGTATTTCTAGCACTAAAATCATTCCAAGTACATCTACAACACAAGACTGTCCTAATCCGCACCGACAACATGACAGCCATGTACTACATACAAAAACAAGGAGGCACACATTCTCTGCAGCTGTCCCAGCTCGCACAAACCATATGGAGATGGGCCATCCCACAAAAGATATACCTGCTAGCACAACATCTTCCAGGAATTCACAATCAGATTGCGGATCTGCTAAGTCGACAAACACAGCAGATACACGAATGGGAACTTCATCCCCAAGTTCTCCAACCTTTTTTCCAAAGGTGGGGCCAACCAGACATAGATCTGTTCGCCACACACCTGAACGCAAAATGCCCAACCTTCGCCGCAAGGTTTCCACACCCGTTGTCCAAAGGCAATGCAATATGGATGAACTGGTCAGGCAGATTTGCGTACGCTTTTCCGCCACTCCCACTGATTCCCCTAGTAGTACGCAAGCTCCGACAACAGTCTCTCAAAATGATCCTGGTGGCTCCCACATGGGCACGCCAACCATGGTTTACAACTCTACTAGAACTGTCGGTGGTTCCACACCAAAAACTACGCCTCTTCCCAACATTGCTAACGCAGAACCATGGAGAGATACAACACCCCGATCCAGGACAACTGAATCTAGCGATCTGGCTCCTGAAGTCCTAGAGTTCGGTTATCTTAACCTTCCACCAGACTGTATGCACATTATTAAAGAAGCCAGACGCCCTACTACTAGAGCTTGCTATGCAGCTAAATGGAAAAGATTTGTCATCTACTGCAAAAATAATAAAATTGATCCACTGGATGCTTCCATCCAAGACATTATTTGCTATTTGCTACACTTACAAAGATGTAATCTAGCATATTCATCCATACGATTACATCTAGCAGCACTCGCCGCTTATTTACAAAACAGACAACATTTGTCATTATTCAGAGTACCTGCAATTAAAGCCTTTATGGAGGGACTTAAAAGAATAATTCCTCCCAGACTGCCACCCTCTCCAGCGTGGAATTTAAACATTGTCCTTACCAGACTCATGGGTCCCCCATTCGAACCTCTACATAAATGTGAACTGCAGTTCCTCACATGGAAAGTTGCTTTCCTTGTCGCAATCACCTCTCTCAGAAGGGTAAGCGAGATCCAGGCTTTAACCATACAAGAACCATTCTTACAAATACATCATAATAAAGTGGTTCTCAGAACAAATCCAAAATTCCTTCCCAAAGTAATCTCAGCTTTTCACCTTAACCAATCTGTTGAGTTACCAGTGTTTTTCCAAAACCCAGACTCTGTAGCAGAAAGAGCTCTTCACACACTGGACGTCAAAAGAGCCCTACTTTACTACATAGACAGGACTAAGCCTTTTAGGAACACAAAACAACTGTTTGTAGCCTTTGCACCACCTCATAAAGGTAACCCCATCTCTAAAGCTGGGATCGCTAGGTGTATACTAAAATGCATTCAAATATGTTACCAAAAAGCTAAACGCACATTAACAATTCCCCCTAGAGCACATTCAACACGTAAACTAGGGGCTTCCATGGCATTCTTAGGGAACATTCCCTTAGATGATATATGTAAGGCAGCAACATGGTCTACACCACACACTTTCACCAAACACTATTGTGTTGGCGTGCAGGCGAAGCAACAAGCTTCTGTAGGCCAGGCTGTTCTTAAAACATTATTTCAAACTACTGCAACCGATACAGGTGACCACCGCTAAGGGAGACACTGCTGTACAGTCTATGCACAGTGTACAATCTGCAGCTCATATGCCTCGAATGGAAAATGCTACTTACCAATATGCATCTGTTCTTGGCATGTAGAGCTGCAGAGTTGTACACGCCCACCCGCCTCCCCGGAACCTGTATCTGTTCCAGTATTATCTTAATTAGATACATTCACATGGACATCTCTTACTTCTTACTAACTCCATCATTTTCCCATCATGGCGAAAAACAATCTGAAGATGGAGTCGATGCCCATGCGCACTATCGTCCAAAGGAGGAGTCACCTACCTCGTGACTACAAAAGACTCTTCCAAGACAACAACAAAGTGCAAGCATCCGAGCCCAACACCAGATGGCGATCTATGCACAGTGTACAACTCTGCAGCTCTACATGCCAAGAACAGATACATACTGGTAAGTAGCATTTTCCTTCTTTTAACAGCTAAATTAAAGGAAGAAACCTGCGCTCTATCAAGTCTTTGATTTTAGCATACACCTTTCCACCCGTGCTCCATATGCTACATTATTTGCATCTTTCCAATTAATAGTAATATTCCGAAAAGTAATAGGTAACAACAAATTCCTCACCCCGCCCCCGTAGCTAACCTCTAACAAACGACTGAAAATGGTATTTAAAAATGCACAAAAGATGCATATCTTACTGTGCTTAAACGAAGCCCACTAAAATGAATGGTTTGCAGTTTGCCATCTAGAGCTCCTGTGAACAGCGTGGAGCAGGGTTTTGTTGCAACTTACTACATTACTAAATGCTCTCGAAGCAGACTACTATTTAGGCCTGTGTCAAATTTCTAACATACTGGAATGTTTCTAAACTCATTGCGATACAGCCAACTCCCTGAGTTATTTGCTTTCTGTGAGCAGAACATTTCCTTGCTAAGATAATCTTGAGGTACCACGTGCAGGGTATATTCTATTATCCGATCTTTCAGTCGCTTCCAAACACTGGACAGTGAGGGGAAAATGGTGGAAATAAGTATGGGTAGATATGAAGAAACGTAGGCTGAAGGCAAAAGGATGGCAATAACAAAAGGCCTACCTTAATGGTTCCAAGTCTCCCTTCCTCCTCCCTTGTTTACTTCAGTACGGACATTATTTTTAGGTGTGGTGTTCCTGTATTCGTTAAAGGAAAACGGTCACATACGTGAGATAATGTTATGTTAATTGAGCATATGTTTTTTTTCATCTTCCTTCATCGTGGAATATCTAAACGACTCTGCTGCAGCAACTCATTTTTCTGGATCAATGTCACACGCACGGTGTTGTCCATAAGAGGTTCCAAACTGTAGTTATGAACAATTCTTCTCTAGGGGGACATAATCTTGAGGCTGAGGTTTTCATTTTGCATTTGGTTACACAATAATGCGATGGAACAGTAATTTTAATGAACACAAAATATGACTCATTAATGTACCTCATTATATGCCCATGCATTGTATTGCTGAGCGATATTCAGTCTAGCTTTCCTTCTGTTTCTCCCTTTTTTCTACAGGTATTGATGACACTGTAGCAATTATGATCCCTGAGCCCAAAGGAAAAGAAATAGTCAGCCTGCTCGAGAGAAATATCACTGTAATGATGTACATAACTATTGGGACGCGCAACTTGCAGAAATACGTCAGCCGTACCTCCGTTGTGTTCGTTTCGATCTCCTTCATTGTGCTGATGATCATTTCGCTCGCTTGGCTCGTCTTCTACTACATCCAGAGGTTCAGATACGCAAACGCGCGGGACAGGAACCAGGTGAGGACCATGTTCTTCATGCACTGTCACATTGGGCGGGCCTGTGAGGCCATTGCCACGTACTGCGGCCACCGCCATGTTGAAGTACTGATTAGGCTCAATGGAAAGATCTTTCATTCTCTCCTCATCACTGCAGTCCAAGGGGCCTTGGTGTGCTACAGGTACAGCAGTGCATGGGGGTGGGGTGTAAGGGCAGAGGAAGTAGGCTTCATAGAAAATGCACAGTGGGGTGGGCTGGTTGGTGTCAGACGACTACTACTCAAGGGAAGGTGGTATTACCGAGTGGTCATTTGTAGACTAATTTTGCATGTATTAAAAGCAAAAATTGCACCACCAGGATGCATTTCCAGTTCTCCCTTTATTACTCATTGCTTGTTTCTTTGCACTTTAATCCACTGCTCACAAAGTCCCTGAATTGTCAAAATGTTTACATTTAAGTTCCCTCCTTTCTATTTAGTATCCTGATACCGGTCTGTAAAATGCTATAGTTTGTTTGAGGAATACGAAGCTGCAAAATATGCCCACGTCATAATTTAGTTCACTGTAGGGTATTTTCTAGAGCATTTTAAGCAAACTCTCTAATTAGTGGTGTTCCATCCTGTTCCGCTCTTTGCCTGGATTGACTCTCTGTGGTTTCTTGTTATATTTATCAAGACAAAAATATAATCTCATACCCACATAGAGGTGGTGAGATAACGGACCTTCCGTGTTAAAACAGGATACTTTTCATCGTACCTCTCTGTTAATATGTTGCTTCTTCAGCCCCTATGCACTTTCAGAAATTATTCCCCTGTTGCAGTATTTATCCTGCTGCTTCAGTTCAGAGGCATTTTCGGTGTGTCTTGTTAAAATGTGCTATATCTAACGTCATACCAGAAATCTCATGTGTTTGAGCATTGTAGGCGCACATAATTACATTGTCAATGACATACCAGAAAGTGATACCACACCGATGTTGGAGTTAACCAAAAGTAACCTCATAATCATAAAATTATGCAAATCCCAGTGAAAAGGCTAGGCGTATAATAAATATCTCTGAAGCGAATGGACAATTTCAACGAGTATTTATATTTACCTCAAATTCTAACCGACATTAATTTGACCCGTTAATGCAGTGAAATAATTAAAACCTAGCAGATTATATGCATAGATTCTCTCTCTGGATATAAAGTGCCATATAGGTTGATTGTGACGATATTGAGGGTTCCATGGGCGATCACAGAGGAGATGTATGCCGCACCTTTGCATCTTTGCATCCTTCTAGGTATATGCTTATGAACTAATTATATACCGGGAGCAATATCTTATCAAACTTTTCCCCCACTACAAATAAAAGTGATGGACTGATGAATATGTATTTTTTTACATTAATTTGACTCAGGCTTCCAATTTTCCAGTGTTTTTTCTTTCTTGTTTAAAGCTGATGTAACACACTACAGGAATTAAGTGAAATAAAACTCTAGCTCAAATTTAACACTTATCCTATCCGTAACGGCTCCTCCAGCTCCTTTTTAATTCATAATGCATGTTTTTAATTTTAAACACTGATTTTCCCATAATCTTTTATTTTATTCTTCATTCTAACAGTTCATCATTGTGGCATTTCATCATTTAGGATTCGTTAGTATGAAATATGTTTGTATAGGTTCTTCATTTTTATGTACAACTTACAAGGAGCACACCTTATATGGAGGACGTGACGCATCAGAACATAGTTCAGGTTGTGCTTGAAATCCTAATGTGAAACCTTAAAGACATTTGCATCCTACAGGTCATGTTAGTTGGTATTGTGATCAACTGGAATAAAGTGTGAACCCTGTCTGTGTCAGAAAAACGACGTACAGTAGTGTGGATTTCTCAGTCACACTGCATCACAAAATCTTGCCTTTTCTATTAATATTAATTCATGTTCTTTTAGCCTCACCTAATGAGGGTGAGACACAACCAATGACCGTGACTTGTGTCTACACCTTATTGGAAATGATTATGGCCTAGTTATCATGTACGACTACATTCTGGTAGGGGTAAAAGTACCACGTTGCCCATCCATCGTCTTTTTTGTTCTGTCTCAGGCACGTCTTACAGTTTATCCTTCCTTTACTATGGACCCTAAGCCACTTTTACAAAATTGTCTAAGTAGAGTGACTATTAGTCAGAAAAGATGGTAAAGGGTCCCCACACTGTGGAATTCCCCATTATGCACCATACACTTAAAGAACAGGGCCCTGGGCTCCTGGCTGCCTATTGCCAGCTTCTTTCTGCAGTTCACTTGCTCTTTGCAGCTTGTTGCTGCCTATTTTCACCGATGCTGTCAGGCTTTCCGCTCTCCCGTTCTCGCCTCTGCCGAAGGCCCGCCCACCTCCGGACCTACTTAATGCAGGCCACTGCGCAACTGCGCAGCGGACGTGCTGCTGCACTTCAAAGGCAAGCCTGTCTGCCCCTGTCCGCCCCTGGACCACGCCCAGTACCAGGAACCCTGGCCCCACAGCATCAATCGCAACACTACTATTCACAGCCACTGCAGAAACCGAAGCCAACGAATGCTGCCTCTACCCTGCCGCCATCCTCCACAGCCTCAACACTGATCTTCACGCTGCTACCCCTTATCTCCCTGCACCACAGTAGGACCTTTCAGCCGCACCCAATGCAATTTGAACTGCAACACCTTAAGCACCATCACAAATGCCACCAAGCAACCAGCACATGCTACCAAACAATTGACGCACGACACCACCACCCCACACCATCTGTCTGCTGTGCTCCTTAACGTCCGCTCACTCAGGATAATAAGCAACGCACCCGACTTCCTCTTCCTGACCGAAATTTGGCAAAACCCTGCATCCAACCCAAACATTTCCACAGCCATCCCGCCTGCCTAAAAAAATCATACACCAAGATCGTACCCACAAATCCGGCGGCGGACTCGCGATCCTCCTCAAAAAACACGATCGACTGCACCACCTACACGGACTCAGACTCCTAACTCATGGAACACTTACACTTCAAAATATGAATGGACAACAACACCACCCTAAAGGAAACCTTCACTTACCAGCCACCAGGCCGTCGAGCGGAAGTCTGCAACCACATTGCCGACTTCCATCTTTCCGTCAGATTAAGCAACTACATCCTCCTCAGGGCTCAAAAAATCCACTTGCCCGCTTACATTTGCGAGCTAGATTTTATTAGGACGAGCTATTTTTAGGTCCTACTCACCCTTTCTGGCGAGTAGGAAGACAAACTTACTTTTGACCTCTGCCTCTGAAAGCAGAGAAAATTTGACAAGATAGAAAGTTTTAAAGGCATCTTTATTGCTCACAAAGTGAATGAGCAAAACAAATGCCCTAAAATCTTGTTAACTTGTCACATTTGCTCGGCTTTCAGAGACAAAGGTGCATTACAGTTAGGTAGAGTAGATGTTTCAAGTTCCTAGACCTGCAGGTCTAGTGAAATTTCTATGATTTTTCGAGCCCTGCTCCTCAGAGAACTCAACTTCCACCTGGAAGACCACACAGACCCCAACTCCACAGCCCTCCTTGAAAGCCTCATCAACCTCCGACTCCCCCAGCTAGTCCATAGACCAACCCAGACAGTAGGCCAATACCTCGACCCAATCTTCTCCTCCAACAACAAGATCACCACCACCTGCATAACACCTCTCATATGGTCAGACCACTATGTCATCCACTTCAGGATATACCCGCTCACCGAGTCACCCCTCCAAACAAAAATAAGCAGCGCACCATTACGACAATGTGGTACAGTACCCAAAGAAGAATGGACCAAGACCCTAGAGGAACAGCCCCTGACTACGCCAACCACATTGCACCCCCCCGTATAAGATAAGAACAAACATCCCAGCTGGTACATGAACGGCCTCAGAAGTTCCAAACACCAATGCAAACAACTTGAAAGAAAATAGAGACTCAGCAAAAACACCACCGCAAGTCTTGCGTACAAATACAAAGCCGCCCTCAACCTCTACCACAAAAAACTACTTGATGCAAAGAAAAGAGCCCTAACCCTCAGACTCATAGCCATCTCAAACAACTGCAAAAAAATATTTTCCATCGTCAAGAAGTTCTCTGATGCAGCGCAGCCAACAGCAACATCACTCCATCCCAAACACTCTGTGATGACCTCTCAAACTTTTTCGACCAGTAGATGGCCAAGATCTACAACAAATTCGACCTTCAGCCCATCAACCCAAACCTCCTCTACCAGATGGACTCCACCACCACTGTCAAACGGAAGATCAACTGGAATCCCCTTTAGAACAAAGACATCACCGCCCTAATGAAAACCGTCTACTCAGGAGTCCCCTTTGACCCCTGACCCCACTTCATCTATAAACTAGGAAGTACCATCATCGCCCCTGCCCCCCACCACAATCATCAACTCCTCACTAACCACAGCCACCTTCTCGGCAAACTGGAAAAATGCAGAAGTCACTGCCCTGTTGAAGAAGCCATTGGCGGACCCCAACACCCACAGCAAGTACTGACCCTTCTCACTCCTACCTTTCCCAGTCAAAGTCATGGAGAAAGCCATCAACATTAAACTCTCTGGCCACCTAGAGCACCACCAACCCCTCAACAGATCTCAATCAGGCTTCTGCCCCAACCACAGCACTGAAACAGCCATCATCGCGGCCACCAATGACATCAGAAACATCCACGACTGAGGAAAAACAGCTGCCCTCATCCTCCTCAACCTCTCTGCAGCCTTCAACACCGTCTCCCTCAACACATTCATCAGGAGGCTTCCCCTCCTGGACATCCACGGGCAAGCCCATCAATGGATATCCTTCTTCCTCATGGGAAGAACTCAATGCGTGATACTACCACTCTACACCAAAGAACCCCGAAATCTCTTCTGTGAGGTGCCTCAAGGCTCGTCCCTCAGCCCAACGTTCTTTACTGTATACATGGCACCCCTCTCAGACATCGTCAGATAGCACTGCACCAGCCTCCTCTCATACATTGACGACACACAGCTCACTCTCTCCCTAACAGACAAATCCAGCGCCGCCAAAACCAACTTCACCAACTGCATGAGCAATGTTTCATCATGGATGAAAAACAATGGTCTCCAGCTCAACTCAGACAAAACCGAAGACCGGAATTCCATCGCAAATCATTAATACGTACCATTCTGATTTGGTATTTGGGAGAGATACCCTAAGCATGCCCTTTCCAAACACCAAATCAGTGTTTGGCCATAAACCCAAATTGCGATTCGGTAACGTGTTGCCAAATCGTTGTTTGGGTTTCATACATGGCAAAATGCTTTTTGCAGTCGCGAACGCATTTGCAAACTCAAAAAAGCTTTGTTTATATGGTTCTATGTCCCTTAGTTTCAGTAAAGCACGAATTCTGTGAAAACAAGTTTCTGATGATGGTGAGGCTTTTTAAGATTGAACTAAAACAAGACAAAGGCAGGACCACCTGGATGACAGTAATCACTTTTTGGGTAATGTGAAGGTTGAGTAGCACCTTAAAGTCACTAACCGTAGAGCAGAAGCCCACAAGGTATGGACTGGGGTGGTTTCAAGCAATGTGACCGTTCCAGAAGGCCTTTTGGGATGTTTCCTGTCCAGAAAGCGGAGGCATTTGCGTAATATGCACTAGAAGATATGCTGTAGGCCTTTAAACTTGTGGAATCAGTATAGGCTTGGATTCAAATGAATAACATGAACAAAACACAATAAGTAACATTGAATGGTAAGGATCTGTAATGAGTCAGCAGAACAGAATATTTTCACCCTGTAATTGAATATGCCTCATTCTTGACATTTTTATTTTTTATTTTAGTGTTGATCAGTTGTTATACATACTGTCCTCAGGTGCTATCCATGCAATGCAGAGCTAAGAGTAATTGCCTATTGCCAGAAGGTAGCAAATTTTGAGTTCAGCTGTAATACATCTGTGAACTCACAACTGAGTGGGGTTGACGGCCCCTCCAGTCACAATCAAATGGGACGAGAGGGCCTAAAGCACTTCTTATACACTGGGGAAGTTTTAGTTTTCACAAAGGTTACAGTAAAATTCCCACCTCACTCCCCCACAAAAAAAGTGAGTATATGCCTTCTTTAAATAGAAAGTTTCCTATGATGGCGGGCACACTTTTCTATTTTAATACACTTAAAGGGGACTGTTGACCTCTGTAGGAAAACATGCTATCTTAGCTGACAAATATTTTAAGAACGTGTTCAAAAAGTAGTAGAACTGTTGCCTGGGATGAATACGGGTGCAAAATAAGTAGAGGTATAGGTAACCTGCGCAGTGATTGTCATTTGGAGCGGCCGTCCAAACGAAGCCACAGGCTGAATTGCTGTTGTGCAGCACGACGTCTGCCCTGGGCTGGGCTGGTGCTCGGTTTTTGTCTTTCTTGTTTACCACCAGTATCACGGTTACCAGGTATTGTTTGGCCTTACATGTTGCAGGTTGAGGGGCAGTGTCGTTTCTGCTCTCTCCAATGTTTAGTGGTTTGCAGTAGTTCTCGTTGATTTTATATATTATCACAATGGCCCTGTTGTGTCTGGAATCTCTTTTGGGTCTTTGCATTGTGTGGTTTGGTGTGTAGTAAGCCGTAGGAGTTTTCAGTTTGGTTTCTCATTCCAAGAGGCTGACGTTTGGTGTAGACTAAAGAGACCAAGATTGGCAAGAAACGTTTTATTGTAGGAGAAATCCCTCCCTCCGTCGAACTTGGTTGTTAAGATTCTGCATTTTAAAAGATTCGAACAAGTACATAGTAAGGGTTGTCTCTTGAACTCTATGCTTAGGACAGTTCTTTCGTACTGATATTTATATTTGTAGCCACGGGGTATGAAATAGCCGTTTATTTCTTTGTCATATTTGGGTAAAGTTGGCATTTTTTTTGACACGAGGGCATATCCCGGGTAATCCCCAGTGCCGGGCTTGTTCTCTGCGTGTCAAACATCGCTGCGTTGTGTTCCTTTTTGTTTTCCTTAATTTTGAAGTTTCCGGTAAAGAGGTTCCTTCCTGCCTGTGCCATCCTGATAAGCTCCAATAATAGCGAAGTGCAGCATCGAGCGATTGCGCGCGGCCCCTCTGGAAACGGCCACGTGCTCCAGCGTCTCTGCTTCTTAAACAGACAGAGATGCCAACACCATCCACTGAAATGGCGCAGATGGGCAGAAGAGCCCCAAAGGGTTATCAACTGGGAGTTTAATTGTTCTTGGTGTTTTGTGTGCTTGAAACATTGCTGTCATGTTTTAGTTTTATCTCTGGCTCGTAGTGACGGCATCTGGAAGCCCACGGGTCCCTCAGCTGGCTCCTTTGGTTTGCAGCCTGGCTTTTCCGACGAGTTACGGTGACAATGTCACGGGCTGACCTGCACTTCCTTTTGTAACTCGTATTTCAGCCCTTTGCACCATGTGCGCGGATATGGACAGATATGCAAATGCCACTCCATACAATGGCACAGATGGACACCAGTTTATAGATAGTCTCAAAGGTCTACCTCCAGTGACTTTTGTAATTATTTTTGTTCTTTTGCCACAGAATACGTGAACGTTATGGCTTCTTGCATGCTTTGTTACTTCCTGGATGTCAATGCTCTGGTGGCTTAAAGCTGGGTATCACCTCGGTTTAGACAATTCACATTTGTGATGAATAGCTTTTATTCACAATACGAACGAATAGGTCTGCCAGCTCCCAAGTGTAGCAGTGTCTGCACAAAGGTATTTGTTAGGCCCTAGGCGTAGGACTGCTTTGTGCTTAAGGGAGGACTTCTCAAGACTCAGTGTAACTAATCGTGCAACAATAAAAACATTCATAAACCATTGGCAGTGTAAAAGGCCAACTTTATTAGGACATGGTTGCATATTTGCATATCAATACTTTATTAACATTAAACAGCAAGTTATAACTTAAAACACGATCCCCCAACGTCATCACCCATCCAATCATCTCTCAGAGCCACATTCAAATCCCAACCGTCCTTTCTCATTCCATTCTTTCCTGACAAGGTACCGCCTCCGCTGTTCTTCCCCCCCCCCGAGGGTGTGTAAGAGCCTGCATGTGACTTTTCAGCCCCCAAGAGTTCCGCCCCACTGACCAAACTTGCAACCCATCCTACACTAGGCACACAACCAACTTCGCACCCCCCAAATGCACACACTCCCTTGACCCTTTCTTAAAGTCGGATGGGTGGCTGGACAACGAAAAACTTCCCTACCTGACACTCTTTCCCCCCCCCACCCCGGTGATGCACAGGGACCGGAAGAGGCCGTTGATGCCTCTCCGGACCCTTATATGTCTAATGATGACCCGCCCCTTCCCCCCAGAAAAACCTATCCCCAACCATGTCCTGTCTTAATGGCACGAATACCCTCGGGGAAAGACTAGACTGCGTCTTCCTTTTCCCCGGGGGACGCCATCGTGCAACAATAAAAACATTCATAAAGCATTGGTAGTGTAAAAGGCCAACTTTATTAGGACATGGTTGCATGTCAATACTTTATTAACATTAAACAGCAACTTATAACTTAAAACACAATCCCCCAACGTCCTCACCCGTCCAATCATCTCTCAGAGCCACATTCAAATCCCAACCGTCCTTTCTCATTCCATTCTTTCCCGACAAGGTACCGCCCCCTCTGTTCTTCCCCCAGCCCCCAGAGGGTATGTAAGAGCCTGCATGCGACTTTTCAGCCCCCAAGAGTTCCGCCACCCAGAATAAACCCCGAAGGGTGTTTTTCTGCCCCCCCCCCCTCCCCCTCGCTCACTTTCAGTTCTCCTCCAATCCACTCACGGCTGATCTCGCTTACACCATATATTCTCATTCCACAGACGACTGTGTCCCTCAACTCCATCATATAATACGCATTCCCCATTCTCGACAGATGCACTCCATCATCCCGAAACAGGAACGCCTCTTGTTCGCGAATCCCACATGCGAGATCACCGCAATCCCAAGACCTTCGCAAAATACTCTCATAGCTCTATTTAATTTCCTTCGAGCCTTGTCCATTGCTCCATGACGAATAGCCCCCCGCCAACTTCGACGTGGCTCAAATTCTGTCCATATGATGCAAGTTCCAGAAAAATTTCTCTTGATGGCCTCAAGGTCCCTCTGCATATGTTGTAAAAGAGTCAAGCCGGATAGCCTGACCAAATCATTTTCCCCCAAATGGATCAGCAGCATGTCCGGACAACCTCTCTGTGGTACCAGCTTACCCAACCATGGTAGCAAGTTTCCCCAACGCATTCCGCTTTTTCCCCACCAAAGCACCTCGTGCCGGCTGCTGTGCAGACCCAGATTCCTGCCGTAAATCTGCTGATCCGCATATTTGGATGCCCAATGAACCAAAGAATGTCCCATGATCCAGGTCACCGTCTTGGCCACTGGACTGTTCACACATCCTGCGTTAAGAGAAAAAACATCATTATCCTAAGCCCCCCCGGTTCCGTACACCCCCCCATCCCGTGACCACCTCCCGGTTAAAACTCTACTTTGTAACAAAAACTTTCTTATGACTGCTTCCTCACGTAACGCTCACAATAGCGAGATAGCCACATACCTATCCTCCGAACACTGTCCCAACCCCACCCCAAACCTGCTGCCTCCGTTGCTGCCCCTATTCTGAAAGAATGGGTACCGAAAACCTTTGCGTCTTTGCCCAGCCGTCGAAGGCCCATTCGCATCACCGCCAATAGTTGTGATGCCAACATAGGCCTCCCATTCTGATGACAAAATATACTCTCAAAACTGCAACCGGGCCATCTCCTGAAGGATTCCCACTCACGAACCGGGCACACCGAAGACCAACCTGCCTCATTCAGCCACACCCATTTCCCCTTGCCCAGTTGATCCGTCTTGGAACGCCTCAACCATATCCCCAAACGCCTGAGTCCAGACGTACCTCACCCACTTGTAAGCCCGGTGTCCTTGCTGACCCCAACAATTCAGAAACTCGAAAAGCACCGAAAAACATCCACACCATGCAAAGCCTAAAAATGGCTAACTCAAAATTGTCATAACACCTCGGGAGAACTGCCGTTAACTCTCCCAACAAATCGAACGTAATGGCCTCCCTTGGAGCCAAACTTCTTCCTACCCTCTGTTTCACCCAACCTTTCAACATTCGACTGAAAGTCTCATTCCCGGCAGGGTCAAACCCCCAATACAGCTTGCTGTAAAAGGAGATCCCAGACAACTTCCCTCCAATCGTGATGGGTGACAGATCTTTGTCAATGCAAAAGAGTACAAAACGCAACACTCTCCTCTTTATCTCCTCAGGATCACGGTCCCAGCCTTGCGGCACATTTGCTTCAAAGGCCCAGAAATCAGTCCATGCCAGCCAATAGCTCTTCCTTGTGGATACCACTACCAAATTGATGACCCTCATTCACCCAGCTGCCAAATCTCGACCGGCAGCGGGGTCTTGACTGCATCAGCTCCAGGCGCCAGGGATCGGAATCGCTGCCACTGCGAACGAGATAAAGCATCCGCAATGTCATTCTGTGCACCCGGTACATGATGAGCTCTGAACACAATATTCAAAAACAGACACCTCCGCATGAAACAACGCAGCAACTTCAGCACTCTCAGATCTCTGGCCTTCTGTCTGTTAACAAGATCAACCACAGACATATTATCTACGTGGAACAGTACCGACCTGTTTGCCAGTTCACCTCCCCACAGATGTAGTGCCACAATCAACGGGAAAAATTCCAAGAAAGCGATGCTGCGCCCCTGATGCACCCAGTGAGACGGCCAGCGCTCAGCACACCATCGGCCATCCCAAAAAAGCCCAAAACCATGTGCACCCGCCGCATCAGAAAAAATTTGCATTTGCCAAACTGCATTATCGCCCAAAAACTTCATGGGCACCCCATTGAAATCAGCTAAAAAGTTCCTCCATACACATAGATCTGCCCTGACAGCCATAGAAATCCTGACCCTATGGTGCGGCAAAGTCGCCCCAGACATGGCCATGCCCAGCTGCCGGCAAAATGTTCGCCCTGCTCGCACCACTCTGCATGCAAAATTTAGGTATCCCAGAAGTTTCTGGACTTTCCTCAACTCGATCTTCCTTTCACCTATCACTTCTAGCAGAAAAGCTTGCTCCTTGGGGGCAAAGTTGGTATCAGTACCAGCCACCAAAAAAACCTTCATGGGGTGGAAGAAGCTTTATAGCTTGTGCAGCAAGAGCCTGGAATGATCTTCCCTTTTACTTGAGAAACTCCACTGATCTGCTACTTTTTAGGAAGCAACTGAAAACATGGCTTTTTAACTTATAACTCGTGTCTATATCTTATGCCCAGAGGAAAGCAGTTAGCGCCAGGACACCCTTGGGTAACCGTTTGCGCTTTAGAAATACCAATAACATAACATAACATCTCATTCACCTTGGCCTGAGGTAACCTTGCCATCGTCGCCAATGTGTCCAACTCAAGTCCCAAAAATGTTGAAACTGTTTTGGGACCTTCTGTTATTTCAGGTGCCAAAGGCACACCAAAAGCATGAGCCATTTGTTGAAAATGATGCAGTGCCGACCGGCACTCGCCTGAATTCTGCCTACCCACAAATAGGAAATCAACCAAATAGTGTGACACTTGCCTGTGGCTACTGGATCGAGTAAAAACCCACTGCAAGAAAGTGCTAAAAACCTCAAACAGTGCACACGAAATGGCACAGCCCATCAGCAAAACCTTGTCCACAATTGAAAATCTTCGGGATGTATGGGAAGTAATCGGAATGCTGATTTGATGTCACACTTAGCCAATTCCGCCCCCAGCTCCTCACTAGGGCCATTGCATCATCCACCGACGCATACAACACCTTGGAATCCACCTCCGCGATGTAATCATTCACTGACTCGCCCTCCGGCCATGACAAATGGTGAACTAGCCGGAACTCACCCTCAACTTTCTTTGGGACCACTCCCAGTGGGGACACTGTCAAATCAGCCATGGGCCAAAAAGCATATGGACCTGCTATTCTCCCCTCCCTCACTTCCTTCTCCAATTTCTGTGCAACTATTTGTGGGAATTCTTTGGCTGACGGCAAATTGTCAGCCCATCTCTGCCTCCTTGGACCTTTTTACCCGATTCGAAAACCCTCCTTAAAGCCCCATTCCAGCCGCAATGCTTCTTCTCTCTGAAGATACATCGCCAACCAGGGCCTCAAAACTTCCAGCCTAATGGGAGTAGTTGCCTTTTGGTCCAGGGTGACCCTGCTGTCCCCTCCCTCGGGAACCCCTCCACTGCTCTGATGGGGTGGCCAGTGTGAAACACTAGGTAATGGGATGTCTACCCCCACATTTCGAGCACTCCTGTTTGAACTTACATGGGTGCCTTGAACAGTAGCCCTTATTGTAGTTCCAGCACGCCCCAACATTGGTTCCAGCTGGTTTCGGGACATAGCCCGCCCCCTGAGGGGCGGGCTTCGGCTGAAAGAGCCGATACGTGACTGGAAGGCCGCTAGCTGTATGTGTAGATGCAGTTGACTGAGTGGATGACATCCACTGCATCCACAGCTCGGAGTCAACTTCCCCCCAAGGTTTGTCCGGATTCAAGCTCACCCGTGCCCTGAACTCCTCATCATAGCTAAGCCAAGCTAAGCCACCGAAATGCATTTGGGCCTTCCTAATTATGTCCATGTATTTTAGCAGCGCTATCGCCCTGTCCCCATGCTTCTCACAATAAATACTGGTGTATATAAGAAAGGCTGACGTCCAGTTTTCCATGTTGATCAGCACTCTAGGCCTCCTCTTAAGCTCCCACTCTTCCTCTTTCGACCCTTCTTTAGCTTGTATATCCCTATGCAAAAGTTTAAATACGTCTACATACTCATGCCTCCATATTCTATTCTTTATCTTCTCAGATAAATGAGACCCTAAAGGCATTGCTAGGCCCATATAATGCAACTTCTTTTTATGTTTGGCTTCATCTGAAACTGTACTGACCTTATCTGATTCTGAGGAGCTATCAGACCGCCGCCTCTTATTACTCTTATGTTTCTTACTCTCATTTTTCCGCAATGTCTTTTTATCAGTTATTCCTTTCTTCTGATCTTTCGTTGCATTAACATCACCATCGCCAACCCCCACCGACCGTCTCGCCAGTTTCTCCTTCTGCCCATCCCCACTCTCCCAAACTGACCACCATTCACCCGTACCTGAAGGTAATGCCTCAGTCCGCCGTCTGGTTGCTTCAAGTTCCCTTTTGTCACTCTTCTCCTTTCCTTTGGCCCGTTTTGTGTCTGCTGTAAAACATGAACTGGAGAACGTGTTGCGCGCCGTTCGCTGGCGCCATGAGGCCTGTGCCGGACTACCCCATCATCCTCGCGCAATTCCCTTCCTCCCACTCTTCACTCTCATAATCTAGCAGCAGCTCATCCTCCACTGCATACACTTCACCTGGCACCCGCTCCCTACGTTCACCACTCTCATCGTGATCCATTCTGCACCAGAAACTATCTCCGCCAGTGATGTTGTCGCGCAACCGCTCCCTCGGTTTAGGGTTGGCCGCTGCCGACCCCCCCCCATGCCTTCCTGCCAGCGTCTTGAGGCCGTAGTGCGCCCGCTAGCAAAACCCTCTTTCTGTCTGTGTCTGCTGCCGACCTTGTACCCAGCCCTCGCCCCTGGCTGCACCAACCAAGGGGGTCCTGTGCATCACCGTGCCCTTGGGCTGCATAAGCCACTGTAGTGTCTTCCCTGTGGCACCCGCTAGCTGGCACCCAGACCCATTTCCCGCTGCCCCGACCCGAAGTCCTCTGCACTGGCCTGTCTGTAAATCCCTCTCTTACCTGCGCCTCCTCTGACCTCTGACATGCAGCAGCGTCCCTCTCTCGGGCCTCACATAGTGCAGCCAGCGCGCCTCTGTTTCTTGGACCAGGCGGCGCTGTTCCCTGATCTGTGCCTCAATATCCACCTCTGTCCACCTACCTCTAGGCGCTCCCTGCACAGTGAAGTCATGTGTTTTTACTATCCCAGTGCAAAAATCCGCTTGATGTCCCATGGCAATGACCTGGGCGGCCCCATCAGCATTTTTTAAGGGCGGGGCCCTTGGCCCCCTGCCCCTTGGAGGCACCCTCTGTGTCTTTTAATAATATGGAAGGGTCGTGATCTTCACGTGCACCTTTTCATTAATTTTCTATCCTTGCACTGCCTTGTGCTTGTTTGCTCCCAGTCTCCCGCCCTACCGCAATGCTCTGCTGAGCCCCGGCCCCGCCCAAAACCTCGTCTGGATCACAAGCGCCGGGCAGCTCATTTTGGCTCCAGGCGAGCTGGGAGGCTGAGGCGTCGTCCTCCTCTGCTCGCTCTTCGCTTCCCACCCCTCCCACGTGAGCCAGACTTTGACCGGCCTCCCTCCTCTTCAGGGAGGCAGCCCACAAAGACGGCTGCTACGCCGCCTGAAGCCAAACGCGTGGGTCGTGACATGCTGACCCACGCCTCTTCAAGCACTCCAGGCCGCAGGAGGTCTTCCCGACCCGTTGCGCCTAGCGTGTGGAGCGCAGCCCGGACTGCGTCGGCCGAAGGGGCCGGCCCGCCCATTTCCTCATCAGTCTTGACGGTCAAGAAATCAACACGGGGGCACCGCGCTGGACACCCAGTAAGCCTCCCGTTAATATCAATGCCACCAATAAAATTATCCTAATTGTAATGCGCACAAAAAACACGACGAAAAACTTTCCTACCCGACACTCCCCCCGGTGATGCACAGGACCGGAAGAGGCCGTTGACGCCTCTCCGGACCTTATATGTCTAATGATGACCCGGCCCTTTCCCCCAGAAAACCTATCCCCAACCATGTCCTGTCTTTAATGGCACGAATACCCCCGGGGAAAGACTAGACTACGTCTTCCTTTTTCCCGGGGGCCGCCAATGTGTGGATGGATTTATGGGTCAGCTGTTTCGCATGCAAAGTCAATGTCAACAACTGGAACAACCAAGTGCTGTGAATATGAGACCAAAGATCCAAAAATGGAGTACTGTGAAATATGCTCATCAAGGGAAATAAGGAATCCTGCGCAGATTTTCATAGAATGCCTAGTTTTAAGAAACTTACAGTGCACCAGGCTTACCCTCCACCCTGTCTCTCTCTCATGCTCAGTTTGGTGAGGCAATCAATGCATGTTCAGCTTTTTTTCTTCTTCAGAGATTGGTTTATAGTGAGCACTAAAGTCTGGGTTTATTTTTTTTGCTGGCAACCTTTTTTGAGTTGTGTTTTTTTTGTGTGTGTCTTATTAGTCAATATATCTGTTTTAAAGAGCGCTCCCTGCCCAAGTGCGTTATGAATAGAAGGCGATCTTTAGGGAACCAATTCAATTTTACCTGACCATGGATCCCACTGTTCATTTATTTGTCCTAAAAACGTATGTTTTTCTAAATTTCCCTTAGCAATAAGATCCCCCTGGTGAGAAAATGCAACCAGTTGCAACCAACTCCGACACATAGATTTTCGGAGCCCTGGCAAAATGACAGTTTTTAGTCTGGGCTCACACTTTATTTCTCATCCACAATAGTTCAGTTTTTGAAACAATTAGTTGCAATCTGTAATAGCCTCTTATCGAGGCACTCCAAGACAGCTGCCTACAGTTGCCTTAATGTAGCATTGGAGCTGGTTGAGCCCACTATTGGCATCATTTCAGTTGTCTTCCGAGTTCTGTTAACTTCTCTCTGTTGCGGTATGCCACTTTTCCCCTAAGATCAAATAAAATGCTCATTAACATTTGTTGGCTATTAGTCTTTATCACAACATTTTTTTTATATGTGTTTAATTTTTTTGCAAATCAGGGAAGAGTGCACTCCGAGGCCCTGATAACAGTGAAATCACCTCTTAGTTCATAGATTCCCTCTTTCAATTAGAATTGTACATAACATACCAGCCAGTAATGCTCCCTTATGTAGTTCCCTGTCCCCACAGGCTGGTAACCAGTACCCACAGTGTAGACGCAGTTTACAGTGAGCAGCAATAAGAGGATCCCCCTGAAGCTTGTGATTCCTTGAGACGACCAATGGGTGGAGTTCTTGCATCCAGACAGGTTCCTCTGTGTCTCAAGAAAATCCAACGATGTCTGCATACCTGGAAACTGTAGTGTTGCCTCCAACACTATTTCTCTCTAAGTGTCTTCCAGCCCTGCCCGCAACAAAGAGGGGTAATTTGTAAATGAGATCAGGAGAAGCACAAAGATAGAAGCCGCACCCTTCTGGAAGGCCAAAAACCACCACACTGCTAAATAGTGCCTAGACTGAGGAGGGTGCTGCAGGCATCTGGTAAGTTAATGGCTGGTAGCACTTGGAGGACAACATCATATCTCTTCAAAGGGTACTATATGGTCATTGGGTGCAGGTGTACAGAAATAAAAGCATCAGCAAAGCCAATAGGTCTTGCCTTTTGGCTTTGCCAATGATTTTTGCTGGTGCTGTTTAGCAAAGGCAAAAAGAAAAAAATGTTTTATCGGCGAGTGGTGGAATCAATGGAGAGCAGAGGAGCTGGATGGAGCCTGGGGGGCAGGGGTAAATAAAAAAGCTGGGAAACAGGGACAAGAGAAGCCACAGATAGGAAGGGAGTGAACAAAGACATGGGGCAGGTATATCAGGAGGAAGTAGGACACAGGAGCGGGGGAGAGAGAGCACCAAAACGCATAATCTCCCATGGAGCGTTAAAAGAAAAACGTACTTCTCTAATGTGGAGCCTCAGAAGGATACAATTCATCCAGTCAAAAGGATGGTAAAGAAGCTATGCCCCAGGACACGGATAAACACAAGATGAGAGAGGAAAGCCATTGAATGAGATACAAGCAAATTAAATTTACAAGAAAGCCAACCAGTGGTAATCAGTGGGCTGACCTTTGTATTGGCCATAGTTGGTCTTTGATGACAGACAGGTGTGACCTAAAGACAAGTGGACTCTTGTAGGGTGTGAGGAGGGGTGTAGTAAGAGAGAGACGGAGTGAGTCCCATTGACAGACATTCTACATAGGAACACTGTTAACCTGTGCAATGCCAATGACTGTCTTTTTTTTATATTGAAAAGATGTTTGCAGCCTTGAACGATATTCTGAAAAGGTAGCACATGGCAAGCAGTGGCAGATGCCTATTTCCCACTTACAAAGTATATTGCTCTATTGCTGCGATTTGTCCTGCTACTTTGTGTGAGCAAGCATTTGTTTCTGTTCCCAGTCCGTCCTGTAACATTGTTTGTGCTGAGAAGCTTGCACTGTCGAGCATCACACATGCAGGGTCCAGTTTACTATACAAAATATTCAGCAAAGTGAAGAATCTTTCACTCACTATCATCACAGAATGCACACACAAGTGGGGAAGGAAAACAGTTGAATAAGGTGCAAGCAAATGAGATTGACAAGCAAGCCAACCAATGGCAAGCAACCTGCTGACCCAAAGCCTACTCTAAGTATTTATTTATATTGTACACAGTAAGTCTTCGACAACAGAGAACCAAAAGCAGTCTGTGGGCCGGACCTGAAAAGAGAGACTGATGGGTTTTCACTGAGAAGAGAACTGCCACAGCACATTCTTTTAGGGGGGAGTGTGTGTGAAGGGGAAACAAGCGAGTGCCATTTTAGCTAAATCAAGCTCTTGTTAAGCCAAACAATATTATATACAACAGAAACCTTTCAGAAATGTGGGCATTCAATAACAGACGAAAAATTATTCTGCCTCGTGTCTTCAAGCAAAATAGTACCAAAAGAAAGCTTGAATAAGCACTGATAAAAGCATTTCCTTTTGTGCTGGGATCAAGATTCATTTTTTGTCTTTCAACAATGTTGACATGATGGATGATTAGTGGATAATAAAATATGGCGTATGCACTTAACGTTTAACTGGTGGACATTGATAATCACAAATAACCCCCCCGCCCCACACACACACAACTGGCATTCTTCCTGTAACAATGAAAATCCGAGCATTGCTCTAAATATTTTTGCATTCCATTGGAGGAAATTTGATTTACTCCTTAAGCTTAGCTCCTTTCTTTATACCCCCCTCTCCCTTTTCTCTATGTACATTTCTCTGGCTAGAGAGTGACCTCCAGCTCTGATGAATGAAAGCAATGGGAGGGTGGGTGATAGGAGAAGAACATAGAGGTAAAGGGCATGGGATAACAACGAAGTAGAGGGAGACAGAAAGAAAGGTAAATAGAAAAAGGTGAGAGAGGCAGAAAAAAAGATAAAGGGAGGCAGAATGAGGAAGCGGTAGGAGGAGATAGAATGGCAGGTAGAGTTTTAGAGTGGGGCATAGAGCTAGGAAGAACTAGAGATAAGGAGAAGGGAAGTAGAGACAGTGAGGTGATGGGGAGGGGGGGTACACCCCTGGGTGAGGTAAAGATGGGGATAAGGTAGAAAGAGCGGTGGGTTAGAGCTTGGTAGAGACAGAGATAGACATGGCTATAGAGAGATACACGGAAGAGAGGTTATGAGAGGGGGAAAATGAGAAAAGGTATAGAAGGACAGGTCAGATAAGGAGAAGAGAAAGGCGTAGAGAATAGAATGACAAATGAGGTGTAGTGACAGAAAAGCTGAAGTGGGCATACCAAGGTAAGGCATAAAAAGACGTAGAGCTAGAGAGAGCGTTTTAAGAGGGAGGTGAGATAGGCTAAGTTGAAAGAGAGGAGATTTTGCAGGGAGTGATGAGAAAGAAGTAGAGGAGATGATAAAGAAGGAGTTAATGAGAAAGGAGTAAAATAGTTGTAGAGGGAACTCCTGTAGAAAGAGAGGGGAGGTTGGGATGAGGTGGAGTGAGAGAGACTAGGTAATGAGGGAGATATGAGTTGCAAACAGGACTGTAAATAGGGATGAGATGGTATGGAGAGATGACGAGAGATAGAAAGTCGAGGTAGATAGATGAGGTTGAGAATCAGGTGGAGTAGACGGAGGGATGGCAAGAGCCATGGGGTGCAGAGAGGGTGTGAGGTAAGAGAGAGAGCTGAGGTAGAGTAGGAGGTTGGAGATAGGGTCAGAGACTGGTACAGAGGTATAGTTATAATTGAGAGGTAAAGGAGTGGTTATAGACAGAGAAGTACTGACAGGTGAGATAGACGTGTTAGACATGTGAGGTGCACAGCCCATATGAACATAGAAATGTAGAAATAGGCAGAGCGCGAGAGAGGGTGGAGATAGAACAGTTGGTCCAAATGAAGGAGAGAGATATGAGACTGAAAATGTGTTTTTAACTTAATTGCTACTGACTGCCTGAGAGTGCAATAGTTGTGGCTGGGCAGGCTTGACATGCACACTAACTTTCTGTGTAGTGTCCATGCCCAGCTGTCAGTGTAAAAAGAAATGTGCTTCTGACGCCTTCTTTGTTGTGATTTAAAACTCCCCTCGGGCAAGGATTACTCTAACACTCAAAAGTAATTAAAACAGATAATTCACCATCAAATGTAGTGGCAAGCTTTATTTTAAGGAAGAGTTGAGATAGAATCACCAGACTGGCTCCTTTGCTCTAGAGTAAGCAAATCTTTTCACAATTTTAACTCAGACGTCACTTTAGTCACAGCTTTCTATCAAAGCTTTACGTATACCTGCAGCAGAGCCAGGGCTGGTTGCTGCTCGACCGGCCCTGGGAGGGGGAGGAGGGTGGGGTGTTACTAACGAGAAGCACCGCTCCCACTTTTCTTACAGGGGGGCGATATTACCGCCCTGCTGCAAAACCAGCCCCCAGTGATAAAACTACTGCTTTTGTCCCACCCCTGCGGCCCACCGGGGAAAGGCCCATTGCCAGCTGTGGCCAGTCCGGCCCTGACCTGCAGTACTGCATGACGTGTTTATCTTCCCTTGATGCTATGAAGGATGCTGGGGTATGAAAAGTATATCTTTACTAAGTTGCAATAACTTGCAATAAATCGTCAAGACAGTGATGAAAGTGGATTTCAGTAATGGTATTTTCTTAACTTAAAAACAAACAGCACTGTTTTAACTTGATTTCAGCAACCGCATATAAATCATTAATTTTTTATATTAAATCAGTCAAGTTAAGGCCCTGTCTGCAAAACATTCCCTCCATTATAGCATTATTTTTAGTCAGTGAATTGTTTAAAGGTGGGTCGAAAATTGCGCCCCAGAGCCTAAAAAGCATATCTGTAACTTTGTGTTTTGTCAGGAAGAGCATAGGAAGCTTTGATGGGAAGAAGAAGGAACACACAAGGGATAAAGCTAGAAAAAGCATGCAATATTACAGAGTGCTAATTGTAAAAGAAACAAGCATTTGCAATGCAATAGGTCTCGCATTTGCAAGAGTTTAAGCTATTGGCATTGTAAATGACAATGCCTTTTATTTATGTTTTGATAATTAACACATAAATAAGAGGCATTGTCATGTACAATGGCAATAGCTCAAACTCTTGTAAATGCGAGACCTATTCAAAGAAGCGGCCCGCCATTGTCCTGGTCTGCTTTGAAAGTGAAAGCACGCATGGCGTGCTGAATGTTGCAGGAAAGCATGTCGTTCCTGCAGTAGGAGAAATGCCTTAAAGAAAATAGGGGCACATGCGTGAAAGTTTCATTTTGTGATTACCAATTAGCGATTATTATTTTTTTAGAAATCGCTATTTGGTAATCGCAAAATGCAATGCAACAAAACAGACAGCAAATAGCGATTCTCTAATTGCGATTCCTTAAGAATCGCAAACACAATTAGGGAATCGCTATTTGCAATTGTGACTCCATTCTTTCCTATTTGTTCCACTTTGTTTACCGGGATCTAGGTATGTCCTGTAGCCGGCCGGCGCTCCATCGAGATCGGCCCAAACTTTGACTTTGGCCAGGTCCAGCGTGACCCAAAGTAACCTTTTTAGTGCTAATTGCTTCTAAGCGCTTTTTTGCATTTATATCTTTAAAATTCAATATCTCAACTTCTACACATTGGATTTTTATCGTTTTGGTCTTGTTTTATTTATAAAGTCATACTTTATTTTTCTAAAATGTTGTGGAGTCTTTTTGTGGTGTTTTCACTGTTAACCATATGACGTATTGCACAAATAACTTGCACATTGCCTTCTAAATTGAGCCTGCCTGCTTGCTCTGTGCCAAGCTACCAGAGGGTGAGCACAAGATAATTTAGATTTTGTTGTGACATACCCTCACTAGCATTGTGGTCCCTGCTTGGACAGGGTGCATACCTCTGCCAACTAGAGACCCAATTTCTAACGGCACCTTACTGAAAACCCAACAATGGTTAACCTGCAATCACCTTATGCTCAACACATTTAAAACTGAATTCCTCTTGATCGCCCCCCCACAATCACTTTCCCCCATAGAAGAATGGCTCAAACAACTTAGAGGTCTCAATTACGCCCCTCATGTTATTGGCTGTACTAGATCACTAGGCATAACGTTGGATAAATACCTAAACATGAAAGATCATATCAATGCAACCACCAGGGGTGCCAATTACCAGTTGAACACACTAAGGAAAATCAAACCCTTTTCCCCCCAATGACTTTCATTTAGCATTCCAATCCCTAGTCATCTCCCGATTAGATTACGGGATTACTTTTCATGCAGGCTTACCCAAAGCAAGGCTGGTGCCTCTAAGGGCCACATTGAATTCAGCTGCTGGGCTTGTCACGGGATCCAGAAGATTCAATCACATTACACCACACCTAAAACATCTAAAGTGGCTCCTGTTTCTAGCAAGGATCCAGTTGAAGATAGCCTGCATGACGCACACAAGGCTCTTCACCATAACACTCCAATCTACCTGGCCAAAAAACTTGAACTGTCTGGTGGGATTCATTCCTTAAGAAGCACTAACTCCCTACTTTTGAAACCACAGAAGTTCAACAAGAAGAAAACTTACAAACGCTCCTTTGGGCTAGCCCCAAGAATTTGGAACGCACTGCCACCTGAAACCAGATCAAACCCCGTGACTAATTCCTTCAAAAAAGAAGTAAAACTGCCTACAAAAATGGCGCACCTATTCCAGGCCCTACCAACCCAATGCTTCAAGCCATGGTCAAATCACGGCAGTGGGCCCACTGCCTTTTCGGGGTAGAGCCTCTTCTGCACGACCAGGAACAGTTATGGGGCATCCCTGGCCTCTGCATAGGTGGCGAAATGCTGAACTGGGAGGAGTGGCGTTCTGTGGGCATCTGTAGTCTCCATCAAGTTCTCGAACAGGGTGCCCTCATATCCTTCACGGCGGTACACGAAGAATTCGATCTTCCATCTCATCAGTATTTGCAGCTACGGCATTGCCTCAGTCGTTGCCTGGGCACGTGGCCCTGGGTCCTCCAGTCCTCTCCTGTAGTCTCCTACCTCAGGACATGGGGCTGCTTACACAGAGTGATGTCTGTCTTCTATAGCCTCTTGAGCCATCATCTTTTCTCCCTGCTCCTCCTAAATAGTCTCCGTATCACATGGCAGACTGGACTTCAGACGGAATATGAAACAGAGGATTTGGCGGACCTTCTGGAGGCATTGGATCATGGGACCTGAGCGGCACGATTGAAGTTCTGTATTTTAGTCACTGCATGACTGGCACAGGACTCCTGTAAAACTGTGGCCAGCGAGCCTGTTACGTCATGCAAATTGATGGTGCTGCGCCCACGACCGCTGTGGCCTGATGCGCGTCCTCTGTGATTGGCCCTCGGTACAACCTTTTTGGGAGGCGGTCGGCACCACACTGAGTGAGACTCTACCAGTCATGACTCCCTGTCTCGTCCCCTGATCCTTCTACATGACCTCGCAACCTTCCTGGATCTTTCCCGCCTTCAGGGCCATCTATTGCATACGGCCCTCGCCACGGTTGAGATCTGCATTCTCTGTCACTGGCGCTCTTCGCGGGTCTGAGCAGGTCATCTATAACATACAGGACAAGGCAAAGACCCTCCTTCTCACCTGGGTGCCTTTCCTATAGGACGAAGCTCGCTAGCTCTTAGTTGAGCGCGTCCTTGTCCCCAAAAGGGTGACCAAATATTATATCACACTGACACTGCCCTTGAGACCTTGTCTGGTCATGATCCTTGAGGGTGCATGCCTACTTCCCCCCCACGTCACTCCTCCACTTCCGCCTTTCCCACATCTCTCTTCTTCTCTGCCTCTCGTCCTTTTCTTTCCTTCCCCCATCTCCCCTTATTTTCAACTCTTCCCTGTCTGCTTTTCCTCTTTTAGTTTTTTTTGTCATGCTTTTTCTTTCCGGCCCCACCTTTATCCCGCTGACCATTCTGTGCACAGATGTGGACCCACATGTCCGCCTTACAATTGCCCTCCCTTGACTTTCAAAGGCCCCTGCCTTGTGCAGCCACCGCATACTAGGTACCTAGTGATCTGTTTCATTTTGCACTGTGTTTTCGTACAATATTACTGTTTCACATATGATGCTTTATGTTCCCGACCCTTATACATTGTTTTGTTTTGATTTTGTGAGAGGAAAAAAAAAGAAGTAAAACTGCTTCTGTTGCATAGATTCCTACATTGGTAGCCTTGAAGTCACTCAGCTTGATTATTTTCCTGTGGACACCTCCGGATCTTGAATCTGCCAGGCCGATTTGTTATATTGTTTTCTGTATTGATTGTTACATTGTATTCTGTATTGCTGCTTACTTACTCCATATTGCATTTTTTTCCCTTTTATATATGACTTGTCTGCTTTTTGTACAGCGCTCTGTTACCCTGGATGGGTAATGTTCGCTGTATATAAAACTCCTCAAATAAATATATATATGTGTATGTGTGTATATATGTGTGTGTGTGTGTGTGTGTAAGGGGGGGCTCAGACCCCAACCGCCCCCCCTTTTTTGTCCCTTACCACTCAATACCCTTATATCCTTACCCACCCCTAAACCTAAGCGCCCCTTACCACTCAAAACTCCTGCCCACCCCTAAAATCCTAAAAGCACCCTTACCACCCTATACCCTTACCCACCCCTAAAACCCCCAAAAAACCATTGACACCCAATAACCCTACCCAGCCCTAAACCGTAAAAACACCCTTGCCACCCTATCCTCTTACCCACCCCATAATCCTAAAAACACCCTATACCCCTACCCACCCCTAAACTCTAAAAACAAAAAACAAAAAAAAAAACACCGTTGCCACCCTATACCCCATCCACCCTAAAAATACCCTTACCAACCTTTACTCTTACCCACCCCTAAACCCTAAAAACACCCTTACCACCCTATACCCCAACCCACCCCTCAACCCTAAAAACACACTTGCCACACTATACTCCTATCCATCCCCAAATCCTAAAAACACGCTTGCCAATCAATAACCCTGTCTCCTTAAAAGCCTAAAAACACCCTTATCACCCTACCCCCAACCCCTAAAAGCACGCCTACCACTCTGTACCCTACCTATATATATATATTTACATAAGTGTGTGTGTCTGTGTATATATATATATATATATATATCTACATATATATATCTACATATATATGTGTGTATATATATATATATATATATATATATCTACATATATCTATCTACATAAGTATACTTACTTTTTTTTTGTTTGTTTATTAGTTTTATTCAAATATAGCATACATTACAGTCTTAAGCTTATAATGACAGACATTAGAAAGAGTTACATATTCATCATTCTTGTCTCGTACAGACAAAGGAGAGAAATGTAGGGAATAAGTCATTGATAATGCAATATCATGTTATAACCAAACAAGTCCTCAGTACAGTCTCATGGCACATAGCACATTATAATTGGTCTTCGGGTAAATAAGCTACAATGTAGTAAACATGACATCTATCTCGGAATTAATAGAGAAAAGGACAGCAGTGTTGACAAAAGGTTCTTTCAGTAGTAGCACATTGTTATCTCATGTCACTTTTCGACACAGTAGTGCGGAGTTTGTTATGAAGGAGGGGAGGAAGAGAAGGGACAAGTCAGGACACATTTCCTATATCAGTACACAATTATTTTTTTTGTGTTTTTTGTTGTTGTTGTTTTTATGACAGTCAACATTAAGAGCCAAACTCCGATAGTGTATCAGATGCAACCTCCGCAGCTCGTGCCAGAAGATAACTCTGGAGAGGGTCCCATGTATCCTTGGGCCTAGAAGCGCGCGGGAGTGTTTCAGCATATGTAGTCAGCTGCTCCTGGCAGTATATTAGGTCATCAAGCCACTCCTTGAATTTTGGGGCTTGCACCCTACCCAATCTGCAAGCTACTCTACGCTTCGCAAGTAATAGCGATATAGTAATGTATCGACTGTATAACTTGGGGACCTGTTCGGTATAATCCAAAAGAGCCATCAGGGGACTGCACTCCAGCGAGACAGATGTCATCCTCTCCAAGGCATCGAAGATCTGCACCCAGTATTCTTGCACCCGCGGACATTCCCAGGCTAAATGCAGGAAACCAGCCCCCGGACTGTTACATCTCTCACAGCGATCTGTTTCTTTCAATTTGAACCGAAACATTTTGACAGGGGTGTAATATAAGCGCTGCAGGAACTTGTAGTGTGTAATACGTAATCTGCAGCTGGCAGAAATTTGTGCAGTTTGTAGACAACAATATTTCCATTGTTCGTCCGCTATTTCATACCCTAGATCTATGTTCCAATGTGTACGAGAGGCGTTGGGGGACTCTGACTGTTGTGTGCGTATATTGTGATAGAGTGTAGAGACTAAATGCCTCGGTACTGTGGCTCCCAGCATCTGGTGTAGAGGTGCTAGGCTTGTGGGTTCCTGAGTGAATTCCGGAACAATAGAGCGTATTCCCTGACGGAGACGGACATATAGGAAGATGTCGAGGGAGGAGGGTTGCATCTCGTGAAAAATGTGGTCAGAGGAGCGAAATGTACCATTATGAAAGAGATCTCCCCATTTGGTAATGTTGGCGCGCTCACATACTTTGAGAAATCCCTTTTCTTGAAGTAGGGGCATCCGGGGGTGATAGGACAGGGGTAGCAATGGTGAGTACATCATGGGAGATTTAAGGAGAACTAGTATGCGATGCCATGCATCAACCGTGCCCGTGATTGTGGTGGGTGCTATGTCGCGCGTACGGATGGGTGCGTGCAGCATCCCGTCCAAGGGGATAGGGTCAGCTAGCCAGTGCTCCGCCGCCACCTGTGGCATGTACCTAGGGGGATTGATCCAATAATAGGCATAATGAGCTTGTGCACATGTAAAGTATAATTCGAAGTCTGGGATATCGAATCCTCCCTGCGCGTAAGGTCTCGTGAGTATCGACCATTGTAATCGAGGCCGTTTACCACCCCTGAACAATCTTATCATTTCTGTGCGGAGTGTCTTGAAAAAATATTGGCCAGGATTATAAGGTATATTCATGAATAAATACAAGAGCTGCGGAAGCACCACCATTTTTATTAAGGAAGCTCGGCCTGCGAGAGAGGCAGGGAAATCCAACGGGTGACACTGCTTGTGAGACGGTCCATAGTTGTACCATAATTGAGGCGTATTAATTCGTCCCTGTCTCCAGAGATTCAGATCCCTAGATAACGCAGGTCAGTATCGCCCCACTCCAGCGGGAAATCCAGGGGGAATCTAGTGACCGCGGGCGTTAAAGGGAATATTTGTGATTTCCCCCAGTTGATATGAACCCCGGAGAGTTTCCCAAAAACGATGAATTCCCGCAACAGAGGATTAATATTTTGCTGAGGGTCTCTTACATAAAGGGTAATATCATCCGCATAGAGGGAAATCAGGATTTGGCGTAAGTTACATCGGAGTGCCTTATCCTGGTGGTGCTGTTGCAGCTTGGATGCTCATCCTCGGCTCCACCCCATCAGCCTGGGACGACTCCTGGTGGCCCTCGTCACTAGGGGCACCCTCGACACCAACCGAACACGCACGCAACCTGGGAGTCATCCTCGACTCAACGCTCACCATGACCAAGCAAGTCAACGCAGTCTCCTCCTCCTGCTTCAACACCCTCCGCATTCTCCGCAAGATCTACAGGTGGATCCCGACAGACACGAGAAGAACAGTCACCCAGGCCCTCGTCAGCAGCAGACTCGACTACGGAAACGCCCTCTACGCAGGAGCCCGACCAAGCTCATCAAACGACTGCAAAGAATCCAAAACGCCTCTGCACGCCTGATCCTCGACATTCCACGCCACAGCCACATCACCCCCACCTGAAAAACCTGCACTGGCTCCCCGTCGACAAGAGAATCTCCTTCAAACTCCTGATCCACGCACACAAGGCACTCCACAAAACCGGCCCAGCCTACCTCAACAGTCGACTCTCCTTCTACGTTCCCAACCGTCAGCTCCGCTCCGCAGACCTCTCCCTGGCCACCGTCCCGCGCATCCGGAGAACCACCACCGGAGGCAGATCCTTCTCTCACCGTGCCGCCAAGATCTGGAACACCCTTCCCCTCAACCTACGACAGACCCAAGACCTGCTGACCTTCAGGAGACGACTCAAGACCTGGCTATTCGACCAGTATCTGCAACACCCCCCCCCTCTCCCTCAGCGCCTTGAGACCCTCGCGGGTAAGTAGTGCGCTTTACAAATCTTGTGATTGATTGATTAGGGGTTCGATCGCGAGGGCGAATAAAATGGGGGATAATGGGCATCCTTGCCGGGTGCCTCTCGAGATGGGGAATGCAGATGATAAATGACCGTTTATTAACACTTTAGCCGTGGGGCATTGATAGAGTAATCGTATCCAGGACATGAAGAGGGGGGGGAAAGCCCATGCGTTGTAGTACTCCAAGGAGGTTGTCCCATTCCACTGAATCAAACGCCTTGGTGGCATCTAAAAACACTGCAGCCAGTGGAAGTTCGGGTGCTACGTTCTGGAGAATGGAGAATAGGGTGCGGAGATTGTGTGTAGTGGCACGCCCGGGGACGAAGCCCGATTGATCAGGGAGGACAAGTTTGTCCATTAAGAGGGCTAATCGGTTAGCAATGACTTTGGCCAATATTTTCGTGTCACAATTTATGAGCGATAGCGGTCTATATGAATCACATGAAACTGGGGATTTACCAGGCTTCAAAAGGGAAGTAATAAGCGCCTCCCTCATAGAAGGGGGAAGCGTGCCATTCTCCAGGGAGTCTTCATAAATCTCCTTCAAAATTGGGGCCATCAAGTCTATATAATTTTTATAAAATTCGGCAGGAAGGCCGTCCAGACCAGGTACCTTTCCGGATTTCATCTGCATTATCGCCTCTCGGATTTCGTCGATCTCAAAAGGGGCGCATAAAAACTCCAGCTGTGAGTCACCTAACCATCCGAGCGCTACGTCACCTAGGAAGCTGTCAAGCTCAAAATCGTCTCTAAGTTGCGAGGTGTATAGCGTGGAGTAGTGTGTAGTAAATGTTGCAAGTATGTCAGCCGTATCTCGGTGCATCACCTCCCCAGGCCCCAAGACTTCCAGTATGTAGTTAGAGAATTGTGGCTGCTTTATCACCTCAGCCAGTGCTTTCCCAGGCCGCTCACCCTCTCCATACCTGCGAGCCACCCAGTACTTCCCCCTGAATTTTATCTCGCGCGCTGCGGTATCAGTATATTCCGATAGTTTCTCTCGGAATTCATGTTGCGTTTGTCCCTCTCCCCCTGCAGCAAGTTGTGTCTCTAGTGTTCTGAGGTCCTTCTCCAGTTTCCGTAGTGTGCCCTTTATATTTCTAAGCACACCAAAGCTTTTGGAGATGCAGAACCCTCTGATCGTGACCTTAAAGGCCTCCCATAAAGTTTCCACACTGTCCACCGAGCCTTTATTTCTCTGAAAAAAATCTTGGATTTCCTCACCCAACTCACTATGGAAGGCCGCATCCAGTAATGCTGAAGGCTGTAGTCTCCAGCTACACCGTGGTACATCATAACCCGGTGGTGTAAGCATGAGTTTCACGGGAGAGTGGTCCGAAAAGGTCCTAGCTAGATGTGTCAAATCTCGTATAGAGGGCCCTAGGCCACGTGAGAGTAGGCAATAATCTATCCGAGCCCAAGTTGCAGCCTGTGTTGTAAAGTGTGTACCCTCCCTTGCACCAGGGTGAAGATGGCGCCAGGCATCGATTAGGCCACCTTCTTCCAGTATCCCCTGTAGGACTGCCTGATATTTATTATAGTGATGCGGTGTTGGACCGATCTACTGCCGGATTGAGGGCCACATTAAAGTCTCCCCCCCAGATTATATGGGTAGAGCCTATGCCCACAATTTTCCCCCAGAGGCCAGTAAAGAAGTCAGGAGTGTCGACATTGGGGCCATAGCAACATATCAAAGTAACCAAGTCCATGCCCAGTCGTCCCCATGCAATTGTGTACCTCCCATATTGATCTATGATCGTACCGGCTAGTGTAAAAGGTGTCCGCTTTTTAACTAGAATAGCAGTGCCTCTTGCATAGGAGGAGTGGGAGGAAAATATCCTATAATCTGCCCATTTACTGGCAAACGTGGTAGTCTGCTGCGGGTTAATGTGGGTTTCCTGGTGCATGACAATGTTTATCTGATGACGGTCTAAGTAAGCTAGTACCTGTCGGCATTTCCGCGGGTCACCCAGCCCTCGGACGTTTCAAGATATTATCCGTAGATGTTGTGTGGTTAACGAATCATCCGTACTCCCCATTGGTGTGAAAATAATGACAGTGCATGTCTGTACTTTTTGTATAGAGAACAAGAAGATAATCACAATTTTGTCTGTTTTGCTGTAGCGTATACATAATTAAAGTCTTACCAACAAGCCCCCCCATCGTCCCCCCCACCCACTGAAGCATCCCAATCATGCCAGACGTGTCTACCCCTCCCCCCTCCCTATTCCCTAAAACAAAAGTCCAATATCAAACAGCACAATACTATGTGAGTTATTCAAAGTAAAGAAAACAAAAGGGGGATCTCCCGTAAGGGGGGGGGAACTCCTGGGCAGCACACAGGTACCCCTCGCCCTCAAAGGGTAATGAGATGGAAACTTCGACCCCTATGAGGGTGCCCAGTGAAATTTATCTCATTTTACCCATCATGCGGCTTAACTGGCTAAAGTATGCAGATATCTCATGATAATGGGATCATGATGCAGTAGCGTCCGTGGCTTCACATCAGCATAACGTCTCTGGTCCCAGTAGTGTGTGTGCGTCTCCTTCACGTTCAAACGATCATTCCATATTCGGTGACGACGATCTAGGCAAGGCATCCGAAGCGATTGCAGCAGCATTTTGGTGCTTGAGATGTTTAAAAAATTCTTCAACTTGTTGTGGTTTCGTGTAAAACATCTGTTTACCTTGATGGGTAACTCGAAGATGGACTGGACACATTAGGGCATAGTCTATTTGGGCTTGTCGTAGCTTCTGTTTAACAGGAAGAAACTTACGCCGCTCCTCCTGCACCGCTGCCGTGAAATCAGGGTATATGGTGAATGGCACTCCCTCAAAATGTAGCTGTTTCTTTTCCCGTGCCACTTTAAGGGCGACGTCACGGTCCCTGTCATTCAGGAGGCGTCCGATGATGGGTCGAAGCGTGTTTCCGGGTGGAGGTCTCGGGCCCAAAGAGCGATGAGCCCGCTCTACTATGAAGTGAGGGGAGAGAGATTCCGCCCCCACTACTGCCAGTAGCAACTTTTCTATGTATTCTTCCATTTTGCCCGTATTTGTACTTTCTGGAATGCCTAGGACTCGAATGTTGTTCCGTCTGCTTCTCGCTTCAATATCTTCATTCTTTGCAGCAATTATTTTCAGTAGTTTGTACATTTGCGACATGGAGTTTTGAATGTGAGAGGTGGCGTCTTCAGCATCAGAAATGCAGCGCTCTGTCTCCTTGATGCGCTCTTCGTGGCCATCTATTTTATGGATAATAGCATCCATGCGTGTAGTCATGGCATCCATTTTGTCAGCGATGGCTGCGAGGCCTTGCCTGAGCTCCAGTAGGATTGCTTTCATGTCCTCGCTCTGGGAAGGAGGTGGTTCTTGCACTAACATCTCGGCGCCACCCTCTACCTCTGTCTGCTGCAGGCGGGGATTTTTTTTAGCGTCGAAGGTGAGTCGTGGCTGTCTAGCGTAGCGCTCGACAATCTTGTGTATAGTACTTGTCACTTAATGGGGGATATTTGAGCGTCTGACACTGTTGAGCACACTATTTATTATCTTCCCCACTGTGAGGGTTACTGCAGAGCCGCTTTACAGGCCGCAGTATGGCAATGTAACCGGTTAGGGAGTATCCGTCAGACACCACGATGATGCTGCAGGTCTCTCCCACTTTCAATAATGCCCAGTTAAATTTGTGCGCGTCTACATGCTCTTCTTCGGTGGATAAGCTCTCGTGCTGACGATAAAATTGTCCTTGTGCCACTGTGCAGATAGAATGTTCTAAGCGCCTTGCACTGTAGTGTCTGTCACAGTTTGCCTGTCACCATGGCCTAACTGTGGTAAAATGTGCAGCAGGTTATTGGGACGCGCATTAGGGTTCTGCAGGGCGCAGGTCTTAACAGAATTTAATTATGTCTATCCCTTCTATAATATTAGCATCCGCAGCGTGTGAGCTGTCAAGCCTTGCAGGATATGAACAACGAGCGCCGCCGCTTATGGCCGATTTAAAATGGCGCTTCACCCCAGGAGACTATCTTGAAGGCCGCCACATGGGGATTTGACGGTCGTCACCCTCATCCGTAGTCGCCCTCTACGCAGAAATCGCTCACCTTGTTCGGTAGGCACCGAAGTGGCAGGGCAGCACTCACCGCACCTCAGCTTCGGATGAAATCAGCGCGCAGGCCCAATAGCCACGTGGGGACCACGGTCCTTGCGTAGTGTTCTATGCCCAGTGCCAGCTCCGGGCAGCGCGGGACCTCTCGGCGGTGGAAGCAGCAACCGCCGATTTCAGCGCTGAACAGTAGCAGGTAGATGTGAAACCCGCTTCGCTAGCTCCAAATGCCTCGGGCACCGCAGATCAATGTTTATTTGGCAGTTATTGCCATCCGGGCAGGATTATTTGTAGGATATCGGCACCAGGCTGCGGGAGCCTCACTTCAGGACGGCCATTCCGCTCGTGCGCCACCTAGCGCCCCCCCCCCTCTAAGTATACTTACCTTTCGTTGTAAAGGCATATTCGTGGTAAAGGCATGCATGGTAAAGGCACCCCTTTGTAAAGGCTGTCTTCCTTTCCGTTCATCCTTAGTCCACACACCATGCCACCTCAGTTTGGACCCAGCCATATGTAAATCGGTCTTGATCATGTTCCAATAGGAGTAGTCCAGCCAGAACTGCCAGGCCAGGCCAGGCCCTCCCTGAACCAGAAGAGCTACTGTACTTTGGTGCCATAATGCAGCTATTTCTTTGAACGCAGCATAACCAAGTCCATTATTATCATAAAGATGAATGTATGTGTTTTCTCATCAATCTCTTATGTGCCCATTTATGCATGCCTCATAGCTGCCAAGAGTGTGCCATGGCACGAGTGACACCTACAACCAGTTTTTAGTTAACAACATTGGAATACTTGTCATCTATGTAGTTGTTTACGTGTGCATCTTTGTATGCTGCAGAGCGTTGCCTTTGTAAGTGAAGGCCTATGTTACCTGTATGCATTGGTGCACTATGCCTTGCCTCCACATAGCTTTAAGTGTGTTTAAGCCATCTACCCCGTCTGCACGCATGCCTGTACCTTGTATGACATTTCCTGCATGCCTAACCTATTGGCTTTGCCAACTCTTGGTTCATTTGTTTCTTGAAAAGTTCTATGTTTCTATTTAATTTATACTTTCCTCAACTGCAATGATTATAAAGAGAGCTCACCGTTATCTCTGCTTGATTCACGTCATAGATCATTTTAATTATTGGATAAATACATATATTTATCTTTCGTTATAAATAGTTATATTTCATTTATATATTTACTTGCCTGCAGCTCTCTACTTTGCACGGAGCTTCCATTGTTTAACCCTAGAGGACACCTCACAGTTAAAAAGATTCCATTACAGAGCTGCTGTGCATGGGTATTGCCCTGGCAGGGCTCCCTGAATGTCCCATCTATGCAGCTTTCTCAAACTCGCCTTTGACTCGTCTGCAGTCCACATTAGCAAGCCACTCAATTAATGTGTGGCCTTAGTGGTCTCCCGGTAGAGTGGTGCATTTCAGGAAAACATAGCTGTAATGTAGTGTGGTATCCTCAGGAGACCATGTCATCATTAGGTGGGTTCCAGAGCTTTTGTGTGGAATCTGGGTGCATAATGGAGTGATGATTTAAAGAGGAACAGCCGGAGGGGAGCTGTTACTGTTGGCTGAGGTTTATACTTCGTAACCTAATAAAGAAGTATTTCATCTCCAACTCTGGATTCTGTACTTTTTTACATTGGTGATGCCTTGGAAACGGGACCCCACATTGTCCCTTACATCATCTTCACCTTTACCAGGATATAGTAACAAGTTTTACCCGGAAAGCCAGCAAGTGTGCTTTGTTTTTTTGGAGGATACCGGCTTTAACAAGCATGACCATTGCATTTGGAGCTTTACTGCTTTTGGAGAAAATTCCATTGACAAGGTACGTTCACGTACCATGTTGCTGCATTAAAAATATACAGAGTACGTCTCCTGAATACCTCTTACCATTGCAGCACGCACCTCCTCATAGCTGCAAGCATCTTCAGTGCTTGCGCTAGCTCCAGCTCTATCTCATGTGGGTCACAACCGTTTTGAACACGAACTAGCCGGCGGGTCTCCTCTTATTGGCTCCAATGGTGGCTTTTCCAGGTCCCAGCTTCTTGATTTGGGATCCCATCGCTTTGTTCATCACTATTTTGTGGTGATCTGTGGTGGCACTTCCAGGCCCTGCCATCTTGAATTGGAACCTCTTCAGTTTGCTCGCTATTATTTGCTTTGGGCTGTGGTTTACATGAAATAGGCCATTCCAGTTCTGCACTTGTTAAATTATATGGCATCCTGTTTTTATTGGATCTTCGATGGATTGGCATCCTGACTGTAACTTTATAGACATCTTCGAACTTTTGTTTAAAAGCTGGGCAATGTTTTGTGTTTGCAATTATCGTACATTGCTCCACAGAAGTGTGGTGTAGCGAAGACAGGACACTGTGTGTGGGGCTGTCAGCACATGCTAATCCTTCTAGTTGTCAGGAATATTAATACCAGTTACTTTCTTTTTCAGGTGAGGTACTCCAATATCTGATTGGAAACCTGTAAATTGTGCTAGGTTAAAAATCGGATACTGGTGAACTGTCTTTAGTTTAAGATACAATGCAGAATGTACCTCCTCCTCCATTTTTTTTAATTGAACCCGGATGAACCCCCATTAAAGTGGGGGAAGTGGAATTTTTTTTTTTTTTACTCAATATGCTTGTGTGTGTGGAGTGTGAGTGCAAAACTTCATTACTATTGCATTATTTAGGGCCAAAGGGCCAAGAGATAATTCAACATTTACCTGACTTATCGAATGATGAAGCACGTGACTTGAATGAATGCGAGATTTGTTTAAAAAAGTTGGATCTACATTTTTTACCAAAGATTTCCACTGTTCTGGAAAGGTATAATTTTGGCACAGGGATGCAAAGAACAGAGGAAACAGTAGAAGAATACATCACTGATTTGAGACAGTTTGTATCAGCTTGCAACTTTGGTGCCTATTGTGAAGAAAGAGTGAGAGATCAGTTTATGTTGGGTTGTATTTTGGCAAAAAGATAATCCTTCTTTGCCTGAGGTGCTCACAATTGCCAAACCTGTAAACCTAGTTAAGCCTCTGTGGACAAGATTAAAAAGGGGTGTGCTGTGAGTAATAAAAGTAAAGAGTACAAGTAGTGAAAACTGAAGGCACCAATAAAGAACTATTTCTCCAACTGAGGGTGGAAAAGAAAAAGGAAAGGAGATTAAGAAGTTTCAGGGTACATGTTTTAGGTGTGGTAGATTTGGTTATATGGCCAATAACTAGGAACAAGGAGTGTATTGGCTGGAAAGCTACATGCAAAATCGGTGGGGAAAAGGGTCATGTTGCCAAGTGTTGTAGAAGTGGCAATTTGTGAAACAAAATTTGTGGCGTAGTGTGTAATCATTAAACAAATTGTGAAGAAATAGTATCACAGGTGATGGATATTAAAGCATTGTGTCCCTTTGAGATGGTTCAAATAGAGAATGTTTCTGTGCGCATGTTGTTTGACTCTGGTGCAAACAGAACATTAATTTCCACCGAAGTAAATGAAAAGGAATTGAAAAGCAAAGTCACTCTCTTCAAACCTGTAAAGGGTATGCGTGCGGTTGAACCCATTAAATTGTTAGGATATTTTACAGGGTCAATCCATTTAAAAAGGGAGGCATACAGTAGGCAAAATATGTTTCGGTGAGAGATGAATCACTCAGTTGGTTTCATCAAAGGGATGTAATGGTCTACTCGGATCCAGAGGAAAACCAAGCTGAACAACTAAAGTGCATACAGCACATTAATCAGGTTGTCATGAGAAGGAATTCCCAAAGGTCTTTCAAGATGCCATGCCTTAAGGGATCCGTTCATAAAATCATAAAAACAAAGGTTCAGTTCCTGTGCTAAGCAAAATTAGAGGTGTTCATTGGTGGTTAAAGACAAGATGCAGCAACAATTGGAGAAACTAAAAGGATGTGGCATAATTGATGAAGTTGAAGGGACTGAGTGGCTTGCCGCGATTGTAATGGCATGCAAAGCCTATTGAGAAGCAAGATTGTGTGTAGACTTATGTGAGCTCAACAAAAGTGTTGTGGTTGATCATTATCAACTGACAGACATTACTGAGATGTTGGCCATGTTTAAAGGGGCCAAATGTTTCTCCTCCTTAGATCTCACCTCAGCATACTATCAGGTGTAGTTGCATAAGTATTCTCAAGACCTTCACATTTTTAAGAATGTCCTTTGGGCTGGTTTGTGCTGTGGCTGTGTTTCAAAGAGTGATGGAAAACTTGTTAAAAGGTGTGGATGGGATAAAAATCAAATCAAGTTGATGTGTTAGTGTATGGATGTGATCTGTAAGAAAACAACAGATGTATGCGTGATGCACTTAAGGATGTGGTCTTACTTTAAAAGCAAAACAAAATGCCAATTTAACATTGCTTAGGGCACATAATCATCCTGTTTGGTATTGAGCCTAGAAAGGTGTTGGTAGACTCGATTAATAACATGGCAAGTACTGTGTGTAAAGAGGAAGTTATCAATTTCTTAGGCATGTTTGAGTATTAGAACAAGTTTGTTAATAATTTTACAGAGAAAACCTAAAACATAAGATCTTCATCAAAAAAGGGAGGGGTAAGGGGGCGTGGCCAACACCACTAGAAAATGGCGGCACACTAGCGGAGCTCCGGGGGACCCGATCTTGTTAACCCCTCAAAACCGCACAAATATCCGAGTGTGCGGTACCTATACCGCGGAACTGGAGTCCACTCACCTGGGACCCAACTCGGCTGGCCGCTAAGACAGTTTCCCAGGACTCTAGACCAGCTGTACCAGCAAGGGCCTGCGGACGTGGTGCGGCCGTGAGCCACAGTAGCCGCCCAGGGCACGCCGATCACCAGAATCGCAGCGTAGTGCGAGAACACGGACCTCTGCACAGTGACCGAGTCAACACGCAGAGGACATCCCGGCGCATCCTCGCTCACTGACTCAGACAGCAATGGGTGGGCGCTGCGGCAGTGCCTGTGTGGATGAGGGATCACCCGCCTGGGCGCCGGAGATGCGATACAGTAGACGCCTGAACTGGGTCCAGAGAGGCTGAAACTGGTAGAGAAGCACCGACCCATGATTCAACCTCCTGCCTCTATAAGGTAAGCGTGAACAGACACGGTGCGGGGGGAGAGCAACGTGAAAGACTTTACTGGCTGAAGCAGCGAAGTGTGGAATGCGGTGAGGCTGGGGCAAACCCCTCACAGCAATAAAGGCAAGGAGTCGACTCAGAGAAGAAATCCCCTGCAAGAAATGGGGCCAAGATCGCTGCAAGGGGGAAGAAGTGGGGGGGAGCACCTCCTACCCACAAAATAACGCCCAGCCCTGATAGACAAACAGTGCTCCCTACAGGCCCCCCTCAGGCAGAGACTGGTGGGGCGCTGGGTGAACTCTGGTTTCCGAGGTGGTACCAAAATATCCATGGGACCCGGCCTACGGCGCTCCAATCCAAACGGGCATCCAGTGAGCCACATGAATTAGCACATACCGACAGTGCGCATAAACTGGCGAACAGCACCATCGGAGGGGAAAACAGACAGGCCGTGAGGTGGAAAACCCACTGGGCAGGCGGCCGGGAGTTCCCAGACGGGGACAGATAGGTGGACCTCCGCCTATAAAGTCGTACAACATGTCGGGCGCCAAGGGAGTGCGCGGGACGCACCAAAGCAAACGCTACAAATACGCCCTGCAAAAGGAACCAGAAGATGGAAACAAACTGTATTCACCAGGTGAGGATGACCCGACGCTGCGCGACATCTTGGCTTGCCATTAATAAAATACAGACCTTGCTGGAAACAAGAATAGATACGTTCTCAACCGAGGTCTCCTTCATAAGAGCGGAGTAACGCAAATTGGGAGACCGAGTCCAAGAGGTGGAAGACACGACAAATTCCCTAAAAGCAAACACCAAGCTCCTCCAACAACAAGTTACAAACCTATAATCTACAACAAACGCTCTAGAAGCAAAGCTGGATGAAAATGAAGGGCGCTCAAGGAGGAATAATATACAAATCATAGGAGTGCCAGATCGAGCAGAGGGACCTGCGGTAGATCTTTTTGTAGAAGACTTAATCCTTAAGCACCTGCAGCCTAGTAGACTATCCAACTACTTCTCTAACGAGAGGGCACACAGAGTCCCAGGGGGACGACCTAGACCCGGGGCGCCGCCAAGGCCGATCTTGGTCCGAGTCTTTAACTTTCGTGATCGCGACATTATATTACAAACAGCTCGCAGTGCCCCACAGGTCGGTAGGAAAATACTACAGTAACATTTTTTCCGGACTTCACAGTTAATGTGCAAAGGCAAAGCTTTTCCGAAATCAAAAAGGCACTCCGAGAGAAAGAACTCAAATACTCAATGCTGTTTCCTGCCACACTAAGAGTGGAGGCCCAAGGGAAGACCTGGTTCTTCACTAATCCAGATGAGACCCAGGAATGGCTGGACGGATGGCGAACTGTGGGGAGGGTACATTTCTCCGGCGGAAGGACAGGAAAAAGTGCAAAACCGTTGGAAAATGCAGATACAACCAAAGAGAAGGACAAGGAAACAAATGATGAACTGAATAAGTACAATTAAAGGGCGAATGGAGGTACTGTCTCGAAACACAATTGTCACTCCAAGCACACGTAGTGGCTAATGCAGTGAATACTTAGAGTCTATATGCCGTAAGAAGATTATTAGGGGGGATATCTTGAAGGCCGTAGTCATAAGCTTGGGTATAGGAAATGCAGTCACCTCAACAGGACTAGACGGAATTGCGGTATGGGACAGTCTCGGACAGCTATTCAAAGTCGACACCGCGCAGACATAATGTTTAAGAGTTATGGGGGGAGTGGGGGTTCCTGGGAGTCCTAGACCCTCTTAGTTGTTGGGAGGGGGGGACGACAGGCACTCTGCAATGTTGGGGTGGCGGGCAGTTCTTGAACCGTCGTGCAGGGGGGGATGTGGTTTATCATAGTATTGCTAGTATTGTCTATCAATTCAGTCAATTAAGTCGAGGGAATGGTTATTTGATGTTTAGTTTAATTGTTGAAATGAACTGTACACAGTCTCAGTCAATGAATACACAATTGATTCAGTCGATGGAAGTGGTAAGATTTACAGCACACTATCTTCAACAGTACATGGCTCCCCAACGGGCCCATGGTAACGAGAGTAGACAGGCCCGCGTCCACGACCCTCAGAACACCTGACAAGATAGAACCCACGCTCAGGCTGCTCTCATGGAATATTAACGGGCTGGGGGTAAATTGAAAAGGGGGATAGCAATCCAATTTATCAAACAACACTCACCGGACATAATATTGTTACAAGAAAGACACCTGGCGGGCAACACATGCAAAGCCCTAAATCGAGGGGGTACAAATTAATTGCACATTCTGGCTTTACGACGGGCTCCAGGGGGACCGGAATACTTCTGTGTATAAGATACCCATTCATGCTAAGCCGAATATGGATGGACCCACTGGGCAGGTTTGTAGCGATCACGGGAAGTTGAGAGGGGAAACCACGAAATATCCTCTCGGTGTATATACCACCAACGTTGCAGAGAATAACCCTACCTGAACTAAGTAAACTAATCCTTGAACTACCAGAGGGAGACTTAATACTGGGAGGAGACTTGAACATGGCTCTCTGCGGGCAAAAAGACCGCAAACCTCCGAGACCGACAATGGGCAACCCTTTTCCACTATTACAATACCTAGAAGCAATGGGCCTTGTAGCAGTGTGGCGTGCAAACAACCCAAACGCTTCACAATTCACTTTCCATTCGGGGGCACACTGTAGCCAGTCACGCATTGACTACATCCTGACATTAGCAAACCAACTACCGCGCTTTGGAACAAAACCAATCCGGAAAACTATCATGATACACCCCGGGGGCTTAAAACTTCTACATATACATGATGACCTCATGCAAACTACACAGCATTATTTTAATGAGAATGAAGGCTCCGTCACGTCCTCACCGGTCCTTAGGGAGGCATATAAAGTAGTAATTAAGGGCCAAGCACTCAAACCTAATGACCGGACATAAAAAAGAGAGGAAAAGAGCGCTAACGGACTAAGGAAGTGAGATACTCGAGAAAGAAGCACAGATAATGCAGACAAACAACGTTGCGGCTAAACATGTCCTAGATGTCAAACGTCAGGAGTATAAAAACTTAGAGGAGGCGCGTGGCATGCGACAATCGGTCATTCACAAAATATACGAATCCGGAGACAAAGCGGGGAAGCTCCTCGCATGGCTAGGTAGGCGCGATCAGGCAAATAGATGGGTACCACATCTCAGAAATGATGAGGGGGAACTGATAAGAGAACCCCAGGAAATGGCAGAAATGTTCGCAACACATTTCAGGCACATATACACATCCTCCAACATGACCACAGCGGAGGGTTCGAGAGAATTACTGGGAGAAATGCACCTCCCCTCACTAACAAAAGATGACCCCGATACACTAGACAGTGTTCTAACAGACAAGGAAATAGTCAGCGCAATAAACAGTATACAAACCGGGAGTGTAAACAGCTGGGATGCCTACCCACGACCAAAGACTGGCTTCCATTTTAGTCATTCATAAACAAGGTAAACCAATCGAACTCTGCGGCTCTTATCGTCCCATCTCACTACTTAACTTGGAAGTGAAAATACTTGCCAAACTACCAGCAAACAGGCTAATGACTGTCATCACAGGCCTGGCACATCCAGACCAGTCAGGTTTCATGCCAGGCAGAAATACGGCCTTAAACCTACAACGCCTCCATGGGGTACTGGGCAGGAGGGACACTATCAATGAGTCAACAGCAATATTGTCCTTAGATGCCCGTATGACGTTCGATACCATCGAATGGCTGTATTTGTTCGCGGTGCTGGAATGATTAGGATTTGGCCCAAAGTATATAGCGTGGATCAGGCTGCTATACGCAAGTCCAATGGCTCAAATAGTGGTAAATGGACACACCTCGCGCCACTTTTCCCTCAAACGAGGCACGCGCCAGGGGTGCCCACTATCGCCTCTGATCCTTGCACTAATATTAGAACCCCTGGCAACATGGATAAGTTGTGATCCATTGATCCGGGGACTACGATGGACAGTGGGTTGGGAAGATAGAATCTCCCTATATGCGTACGACATACTGCTATATATGGCCTCACCTCGCTCCTCCATAAACAGGATCATGCAAATATTCACTAACTTCCGGAAATATTCCTGATACGACATCAACTGGACTAAGTCGGTATTATTTATCCTCCAAGGACCCAATCCTAAACTGCCAGCTGATTGCATCGTGACGGTGACTGAGGAAGGATTCTGCTATCTAGGAATCTGTCACTAGGGACCCCCAACCTTTCTATGCACACAACCTACTCAGCCTGCTGAAGCTATATACAACACTGGAAAACGTTACCGTTGTCTCTCCTGAGCAGAGCTGCCCTTTTCAAAATGATGGAGCTGCCGCTATTCCTAAATGTTATGTTATGTTATATAAACTTATACCGCGCACAGATACTCCGACGAGTGTCCCGGCGCGAATGTCCTACAAAATACGCCCTTCCGTATCCAAGATACATACTTTTCGCAGGTGGTGAGCGAGCTGAGATCCTTGCTGTGGGACAATAAACCTCCACGGATCCCTACGAGGAAACTGGTGAGGGGGTGGTACGATGGTGGCATAGCCCTCCCAGACATAAGACTATATTACTGGGCAGCACAGCTTGCAGTGATTAACCAGTGGGTATACGGCTCACAAACTGACCAAGCATATCAAATGGATAAATTTCTCCTAGGCCCCAGAAGTTACAAACAGGCCCTATATATGAGCAAACCACAGCACTCATTGACAGGGCCAACGTGACATTCAGTACATCTCTGGCATGCGATGACAAAGCGGTTGGGATGGAGCAACAAAGTGACTCAGTCCACACCGTTATGGCATGCAAAAAGGCTGGGAACACTGATCAAAAATCCAGGGTTCGATAAGTGGGACGTGATCGGTATCTCGAAAGTGGGCGACTTGTGGGTGAAGGGTAGGGTCAAAACGTTCGAGAAGATTAAGAAAGAATATGAAATGGCAAACTCGGAGACGTATAGATACCTACAAATCAGACATGGTATACAGGCGGCCTTTCCATCGGGCTCAGACCTCCCAGAGTCGTCCCATTTAGAGAACAAAATAGACGCCAAAAAGATATCTATGGCGTATAAAAAATTGCTCAATGCTATGCCCGACCCACTCCTACAGCTACGAGAACGATGGCAGGCTAATCTGGGAGAACTAGAAGATGACGATTGGCTGGAAGCCCTGGCTTCTCCCCGAGAAGTAGCCATAACCTCGAGTCTAAAATTGATCGAATTTAAAATCCTACACAGATCATATTACTAAAGTAGCCCATGGTAATAATGAAACGGAAAGAGGACTCCACATGTAGATGACACTGTATGGCTGAAGGTGCATTCTATCACATTCTATGGGAATATCCGATCATTCAGAGATATTGGGGAGCAGTGGGGACACAGTTGCGTAACGTGGCTGGCAAGGAACTTCCACAGACAACCACTCTGTGCCTGCGGGATATGGACTGGGTGATGCTGGCAGAAAAGTCAGTGTATGAGTGGAGAGGATGCCCGAAGAAATGGGAACAGATCTGTAGTTGGAATACGCACAGAGGACAGATCTGTGCCCCCACCATATCAAAAGCTAATAAGACCATGGGCAAAGAAGTAACAAAAGAGACATAGCGAATTTGTAATAAGGACTAAACAGATAAAGAAAACTGTTGATGTTGTATGTACGATGGTGCTGTGAAGTTAAGATGTCGAAGGCTGTAATTACTAACTGTGTATTGTTTCTATCAATAAAAAGATATTTTTTTTTAAAAAGGGAGTGGTATTTCATTGGAATGGTAAGTGTGAGAAGGAATTGAAGCAGTTGAAATTATGTTTGTGTACAGCTTCTAGTCTACAGTTTTGAACCAGGTCTGGACACAATTATTATGTCAGATAACAGTTCAAAGAGATTTGGAGCCGTTTTAATGCAATAACATGAGGTTGTGGAGCACACCATTTTGTTTATTTCAAGAGCGTTGAAAGGAGCTGAATTGTATTATTCTGTAATAAAGAAAGGGGCATTAGCTGTTTTTGGGCCGTTCGTAAGTTGAGGTGCCAAATTTGAGATGAAAACGAATCTTAAACTGTTGATAGAGATATTTGAAAAGAAAGGTATAGATGCCATATTAGGAAGAATTAGTAAGTGGGTGGTGTCTTTGCAGGAATTTCTGTTTGAAGTAACTTATTTACCTGTTGTGAAGAACAGCTTAGCGTACTGCTGCTCGTGCCTGATTAGTGAGCGTAAAGAAGATGAATTGTAAGAGTTAAACGATGAGGAGGAAAATTTTGACCTGTGTTTGATCAGGGATAGCATCATAAAGGAGGATAAGTGTTTGGAAGAATTGAGTAAAGATTCCGTGTTACAGCTGGTGTGTGACATTCTCAAGTGTAGTTGGATAAATGAGGACAAATTATGTGACAGCTTGTGTGGTTATTGATGTGTCAGAGATGAACTTGCCAATACTATCTCTTTGAGAGGTGATGTGATTACTCCTGCCCAGGAGCATTTCGAAGACTAGAGAGGGGCTTAGACTCGCGTATTGGTGGCCAGGTATAGATATTCAAGTAGAGAGATCTTTGAGAGAATGTGTAGAGTGTTCAAATTGTGACAAGGCGTTGAAATGTAGAGTAAAACCAATGGTTTTGGGGAAGTTACCCAAAGAACCATGGGAGGACGTGGACCTGGGCATTTTGGGTCCTATCAGGATGTCTAGTGTTGACAAATATGTGATTGTTCTGCTAGATATGCACTCAAGGTGGTCGGAAGTTGCAGTTACCGATTTTGTTTAGTCAGGTGTTATTAGCTTTCTGAATCAAGTGTTTGAACATGAAGGGTTTCCTTCTACCTTGTTATCTGACAATGGTGTGCGGCTGGTTTCCAGGGAAATGGAGACATTTCTATTGGATACGGGGAATCAAGCATAAGGAGACAGCTTTCTAACACCCTAAGGCTAATGGTATGGTCGAAAGAGTTAATAGGGTGTTAAAAGAAACAATGCAAAGAGCTGTCTCAGGACGTTTGTGGCAGAGGAAGGAGCTACTAAATAAGGTGAAGAATTACAGATTGACACCCCATACAACTTCTGATGTTGCTGCTTTTGAATTGTTTTGCAAAAGGAACGCTAATATATTAATGTGTACAGCTTGGGTTAACAACAAAAATAGGTGTGGAATGAGTGCTGAGCATAACGTGGAGGAGAACAAATGAAAATGTTTGACGGACATAAAAGGTTTGATACCTGCAAGGCTGCGAAGGAAACTTTGCTGTGAGTAGGAGATGTGTTGAAAGTAAGATATCCTTGGAAAGGTTCTGCACAGTCTCAGTCAAAATGTTTGTCTCCTATGAAAGGTATAAAGGTATTCAGGAATTCTGTCAAAACAGTAGATGATAGGATCTGGAATTTAAATAGAAAAGCAAAGCTGCATGGGGTAGTTGATGTGGATAAACACGATGATGTGGAGTCCAGGGTGACCAAATAATGGAGGAAAAGTACAAGATGTTGTAATAGACCAAGTTATTTACAAGAATATGTGTAAGACTGTATATTGCAGTCATTTGTTTGTATTATGTGCGGAAAAGTACAACATGTTATAAAGGACCACGATATTTACAGGAATTTATGTAAGTTTTTATGCTACAGTAATGCATATTATGTTTATATTATGTTTTTGCACTTTCTATTTTTGTTTATTTGGTTGTATAGGATATTATATGTTGTGTTTTGTTTTCTTTATTGTTGAGTGGTGTTTTGTTAAATGAAAGATGTGTGGTATCCTCTGGAAGCAGAATGTCATCACTAGGTTTGTTCCAGAGTTTTTGTGTGGAATGTAGCAGTAGAATGGAGTGATGATTTGCAAAGTAACAGGCAGAAGAGCATGGAGTAGGAGCTGTCTGTGTTGGCTGAGTTTTAAACTTCGTAATCTAATAAAGAAGCATTTCATCTCCATCTCTGGATTCTGTACTTTTCTATATGTAGCTTCATGTGAGCTCATGAATTCACGTGTGTAGAAGTTCTACTGAAGTGTAAAAACATAGCTTCTTAAGTATGAAACAGTTCTCGATCAAATTTGGCAATATTCATTTTATGCCAACTATAAATTTCTAGTTAGTGAAGCATTTCCAAGCCTCAATATGAGTTATCAAATGGAAAATCAAAAGTGCAGCCAATTCACAAATGCATTTATGAGTATGTTAAATAGTAGTAAAATGGGGCCAATTCACAAAACCATATATGAGTACTTGACATAGCACTTGCAGTACTACTTCACATGCTCTTAAATACCTTGGTGCATTGGTGCCACAACCTTTAAGCTAACCCTGAAGTATTGTATTGGAACAATTAGGCATTTGGCACCAGAGAAATGCATTTTTCATTGTCAACTGTATTCCAAACAATGGAGCCAATTCATAATGGCATTTATGAGTACATAACGTAGTTATACAGAAATACTACTTCATGTACTCTAAATGCTTTTGTGTTTTGGCCCCATGATTTATTACTTTGGCAAAAGTAATTTTTTTGCCCAGTTCGTCTTTCAGACTCTGGAGACATTTGGACTGGCACAATGGAGAACCTGTGAACATTTGTGTAACCTAATCGATGACATTTTCAATTTGTGATGCACATACTGTCCTGACAGCACACAAGCGTTGCCAACTCTTGTGTGCCTGTCTGCTTCTTAATGTATCCTTTTCTTGATGTAGAGCAGTGGTTCTTAACCTGTGGTCCGCAGACAATTTAGATTAAAACCACCACTGAATAACTTCTACTGTTCACTCAAACTCCCACACTTGGAAAGATCGATTATTATAAAATTCACATAGATAGAGGGTTGCCAACTCACCACCTTTCTTTGATTCACCAAACTATAATGTAGCAGATCAATTCCTCTTGCACTTGATGTGTTTTCTCGCAAGGTCACTTAAATTAATCAGTCTGTGATGTAATATCATCTGTCCCAGTTGGGCCTATAAAAATAAGACTGCCATTTTACATACGCACAGGTTTTTTTCCTAAGTTGCCTTCACTCTCACACAATGACTTCTGACACACATTTGCGTCCATGACAGTGCAGATTGGTTCCCATGAAACTATATTTGCTTACAAAATCAACTTCGCAAGAACACTATCATGATACCTTGAACATCATGTACAAGGTCTATAGATATATTGTGCAAATGTGATTGTTTGTTTTCGCCCATGCGGTGACACAGCTATCTATAGTACATAAACAAAGACGGCCTGACTAGAATCTCAGCCCAGGGCAAGGATGCTTTCCGATATAAATAAACAAGCATTTCCGGCTTTAGGCAGTGGAGCACTTGCTGTCATTTGCGAGGTCACTACATGCTGAAACCTCAGCCCAGCTGCTTGCTGATCTCTCTGCTCAGAGGGATGTCCAATTTGTGACCACGACTGGGACCTACATTCTTTCCCCTGAGGTAATGTGTTTTGGATCATCCGATGGGGATTCTTGGCAGAACACACCCTAGACACTTAGGTTGAGCACGCTATCTAGAGATTTTTATATGCTCGCATATATACATTGTTTGGCAAGATGGTGGAACTTTTCATTCTGTTCACTGTCCTGATATTGCTAATCACTTTTATCTGCTTCTCTCTACTGATCATTGGAGCACATATATTTTATACAAGAATCACTTTAGTTCAATAAATATTGAAAACGTCCCACTGTGTAATCCTTGTATACTTATCTGAGGGAAAGAAAGCACGAGTGGCTGAGCAAAAGGGTTCTAGATCTGTTACTACAATCCCTGGGAGAGCTCAGGGTCCTCATGTACTGTGGTAAACCGTTTGCCACCCATCTAGGTTTAGGGGGGCTTATGGTGGTACTGTGGTCTAGCTGGTCTTTAGGATGACATATCTTGCGGGGTTGCACGGAATCAATCTGGCACCATTCCTACGTTTATGTTGCCCAACAAACGAGCAGTTCCTACTGGGTAGTGGGGGACTACACAACAGTAATTAAGCATTCACTGCCTCCCTGGCCATTCTCAATTTTGATGTTGCTTAAAGAGCTTTGTCTTTGATGAAGTTTCCCATTTCCCCAGTACGTTTTATCAGTGGCCTTCTGCTAGCTGCTCCATTACTATCAGCTTTCATTTTCTCCAAGTCCTATGTATCCAGTGGGTAATCAGAAACAAGAGGAGTGTAAAAGAAAACACACACTTGGGAAAGCCTATAGAAGTCTAACACATTTTTTATGTAAAATAGCCAGCGAGCTTCAGAAATAAATCTAAGAGCAAAATGTTATTTCAGATGACCAAAGCAATGACTCAAAGTCACTTTGGAGCAGGCTTCTCTAACGAGTAGCTTGCAAGGTACTTGTATTTCTCCAGCTACCCACAAGTAGCTCTCTGGTGTAGAGCCCAGCCTGATAAATTAGCTTTAGATAGGTTGAATATATATATATATATATATATATATATATATATATATATACACACACACATATATATACTGTGCGTGAGTCCAGCAACTCACGCAAACCCTGGCTGCCTTGCAAATATCGAGAAATCTCCAGCCTACAGGCCTCCTAACAAAACAGTGGCGGAGCCTCCCGTGTTTGAACTGGCACCGTCACGGCGAAATCATTCTTTCCAAAATTAGAGCAGCCGGCTGGCCTCCCGTTACATGTAGATCCAAATGCAGATGCGACGAAAGGAAAGCCTATCCAAGCGGGCCGGGGCTTGTAGGCGACGTCACCGCCATAACACAGCACAACCTTCACGCAACATCCACAGCGCGAAATCGAGCCCTCCAGACAGACGTCAGGTAAGAAAGTTTTAATCTTCAACAGGCAAAGCATTACGCGTTTCGACCGCCAAGTGGGTCTTAATCATATGCTAATGCGAGGGTCAGTGGCATTGGGATTTAAATACACTTAGGTCTTCAACAGTGAAGAAGTACTGCGAGTGCATCACATGTCATTTTCAATAAAGAGTGGTTTTTTTCGAGGATCAGGAGCCAGGCAACATTTTTACTTATTTAATATATATTTAATATATATATATATATATATATAGATATATAGCAAAAAACAAGGAGTTCATAATACTCCCAAGGTCCGGTGCACTCACGGGGTATGTATCGGCTATAAAACATCCGCAGACGCGTTTCTGGCTCTTGCCGTCATCAGTGCGGAAAAGCCGTTAATAAAACAAAACAGTCATTAAAACGGTCCTGCCATATGGTTGGTGGATCCTTAGCCAATGAAGGAGCAGCAATGGGGCGTCACTGTCTTAATTATTTATTGCCTAATGCAATTTCTATGGCGCTCCCATCGCTAAAAAAATCAATTGGCAGCCGTAATAACTGTGCCTGTACATTCCCTCGCCTGCCGCTGGATTAAAATAGATATAGATATAGATAGATGGATATAGATAGATATAGATAGATAGATATATATATATAGAGATATATAGAGATATATATAGATATATATTAAATATATATTAAATAAGTAAAAATGTGTATATATATATATATATATATATTCACTGAAAAAACCATAGGTTTTAGGGACAGTTATAGTTAGTTGGACATTTCACTCGTACAAAACCAGAGAAATTCCACCGTTCTAGTTAGTTCAGCTAACTATAACTCGCGCCCCCGCAATGCACTGCTGATGACGTCACATATTACATCACTCATGACATGGTCAGTGACATCACTGATGACATCTCAAATGACATCACTAATGACATCATCCAGTGACTGTGTGTTTCTATAAAGTTTAAATATGTTTTATATATATGCCAAGGTGTATTGAAGAATGAGTGGGTGTATAAGGGTCTGGATGGAGGATTTAGTAGGTGCGTGACTGACTGTATAAGTGAGTGAATAAATGTGTCTTACTGAATGCATTGGTTAGTGACTAAATTGTGTGAATGTCTGTATCAGTCTGTCTGTTGTTGTGTAAGCTGCTGCATGGGTTAGTCAGTAGCTACATGAGTGTCTATATGGGTTATCGATTGGTTGCCTGAGTATTTGTATGTGTGTGTGTGTGTGTGTGTGTGTGTGTGTGTGTGTGGGTAGGAGGTGTGTGACTCTGTGCATAGATATGTGAGTGGTTGATTCACTGGGTGTATGGGTCCAAGAGTGCATGTGGAAACAGCTGTGTGGGTGAGTGTGTGTATGGGTGTGTTGGTGAGTGAATGGATGTCTCAGTGGTACATGTCCAAGTAACTACATTTGTAAAAGGCAGTGTATGTGAGAGTTGGAGTATATAAATGACTATACGTGAGAGTCCGTGATTGTGAGAGTGGCTGTATGGATGAGTGTGTACTTGTATCAGTGATTGTGTAAGAGAGTAAGTATGCGTTAGTATCTGTATGAATAAGTGATGTGGTGTGTGTATAACTGTATAGGTGAGTAAATGGAAGTGTGATTGATTCTTTGCATGACTGACTAGGTGTGTGAGTAACTCTGGATGAGTGGTGGTGTGTGAGTGTCTGTATAGGTGTATGAGTGCATATGATAGTGTTGTATTGATGAGTGATTGTATGAGTGGATGAGTGTGTAGACCTAGGAATCAGTGAGTGCGTATGTAGTAACTGGTATTGGTGTGTCTATGGTTTCGAAAATGTTAGTCTGTATTTTACAGTGGGTGTATCAAAGGTTATATTGGGGTTTGAGGAGCTGCATCAGATTTTCACGTGGATGATGTCATCAGTGATGTCATTTGAGATATCATCAGTGATGTCACTGACCATGTCATGAATGATGTAATATGTGACGTCATCAGCAGTGCATTGCGGGGGCGCGAGTTATAGTTAGCTGAACTAACTATAACGGTGGAATTTCTCTGGTTTTGTACGAGTGAAATGTCCAACTAACTATAACGTCCCTGAAACCTATGTTTTTTTTCAGTGAATTTCTAAGGTTTTTTAAATGCTAATTTTAACTATAACGTACCTGAAACCCATGTTTTTTTTGTGTGTATATGTGTGTGTATATGTAATGTGAACAAGGCAGGTATGCCGAAACGCGTCCTAGCGGAAATTTCGAAATAAATAGAAGGATGGAATAGCAATGATTCCCCTGTGTCGGTGTCTGATCTATATGGAGTTCAGAATTGGTTCGAATATATATATATATATATATATATATATATATATATATATATATATATATATATATATATATATATATATATATATATATATATATATATATATATATACTTGAAGATGGAGGATCACAAGAAAACAACAGCAATATATATATATTATCTACTGGCGGTCGCCAGTAGATAGTTATAGTTAGGACCTATTTTCCATAGGAAATCCGCAACATTCTATTTGCAATAACGTTGGCGCCGGTTGACGAATCTTCGCGAAAGCTTCCAACTTGTTGGGGCGCTCCGGTCCGCTCCTATCCTGAAAGTCTCGGGGTGATTCGTCAAGCGGGGGCCGAGAAAAAAGGGGGGTCCCAAAACGCGTTTTCCCCATTCATTTTTCCATAGGAACCTTTAGTCGCAGCTACAGCCCGAACTGCTGAAAGGAATTACACCAAATTTGGCAAAGAGGTAGCCCTTGGTTCAGTGTCGTGCCTTTTGCTTAAATGGTGTAAATTCGTTCAGTAGTTCCTGAGAAAATCAAAAGTATATTCACATATATATCTATGGCCGAGTAGGGTCCGCGTACCCTCCCGATCACGAGCTGCATGCTAATTGGCTGTCAAGTGGCTGTCAACACTCCAAATCAGGAAGTGTTGGCAGCCATTTTGTCCCTCGGTAGAACCGAGGGACAGAAACAAGTGCGCAAAGCGCAAAAAGGGGGCAGGGTAGAAACACCCTGACCCCCTAGGTCTGCTCAGGGGGTCCCACAAGGACCCCCTGGGCAGAAAAAAGCAATTTTTAAAAAAAAAATAATCGGCGGGATGCGCTTAAAGTGCGCAAATCCCGCCGATAAAAAAAAAATCGAAGCCCGGTCTCCCGCGCTTCGATTGTATTTTGCCCCCGGGTGGCCCAACTCCCGGGGGCATGCGAGGGTGGGTTAATGTTTTATATGGGGGCCTCTAAGGCCCCCAAGCCCGGGGACCGCCACCCCCGGGGCTTTATAAAAAATGGAGCGGGAGGGCTCTCCGCCCTCCCGCAGCCCCGGGGACCGCCACCCCCGGGGCTTCTGTTTTTAATTTGAAATTACCTGTGTGTGGGGGGCTGGGCCCCGGGGACCGCCACCTCCCCGGGGCACTTAGAAAATAAATGTGGGGGTCTGTTACGGACCCCCAGAGCCCCGGGGACCACCACCTCCCGGGGCTGTGCAATTGAAGGGAGGGGGCCGCGCGGCCCCTCCTGGAGCCCTTGATGGCCCTGGGGACTGCCACCCCCAGGGCCGGCTCCTGCAGTGTCCCGGGGTGCATACCCCCGGGACACTATAGTTTGCTATGGCAGGGCGGGAGCATAGCAAACTGCTTTGGATTTTGGAAGAGAGAGCAGGGAAACCTGCTCTCTCTTCCAAAATTCAAAGCAGATTGCTTTTCCACACGGGGAGCTGCATCTTAGCAGCTCCCCATGTGGAAAAGCAATGCCGGACGCGGGGAGCCGGCGGGACTGTGGGGGGATTGGGGACCCCCCCACAGTCCCCAACGGAGAGGGCCAGCCCCGGGGGATGGGGTCCCCGGGGCAAGTAGTGGCCCGGGAGGGGGGCCACGCGGCCCGCCTCCCCAAAAATAAAAATGTAAAAAACGGAAAGGCCGGCCCCGGGGGATGGGGTCCCTGGGGCCTTAAATAGCCTGAGGAGGGGGCCACGCAGCCCCCTCCAAATATTTAAATTTTTTAAAAAGAAGGCATGCCCCGGGGGATGGGGTCCACGCGGCCCCCTTCCCGTTTTATTTTAATTAAAAAAAAAAAATGAAAATCCTCATGCCCCGGGGATGGGGTCCCCGAGGCCAAAAGAGGCCAAGGGAAGGGGGGCCACGCAGCCCCCCTCCCATACAATTTTTTTTTTTTTTTTTAAATAAAAAAGACAGGCATCGTGCCAGAGGCCCCGCCCCCACCCTGCAGCAGTCTGCAAACGCGTCCCCTGGCGCGTTTGCAGATGGGGAACGAATTCCCCTTGAATACTGGGGGTCCCTGGGGGCCAACTAGCCCACCAGGAACCTCCAGTATGCGCCAGGGGGCTGCGTTGCAGAGAGGTGTACAGAGGCCACGCCCCTTTTTACACCTCTCTGCAACGCAGCTCTGTGGCGCTTTTTGGAGGTACATGGTGGGCTAGTTGGACTCCAGGGACCCTCAGGATTCAAGGGGACTTAATCCCCCAACTTAAACTGCGCCACGGGGCGCGTTTGCACCGTGGTGAAGGGAGGGGGCGGGGCTTCAGGTGACATGTGTGCAAACAGGCCCCGTGGCGCATTTTAAGATGGGGAATTAAATCCTCTTCAATCCTGAGGGTCCCTGGGGCCAACTAGCCCACCAGGTACCTCCAGTAAGCGCCACGGAGCTGCGTTGCAGAGTGTTGTAAAAGGGGCGTGGCATCTGTACACCTCTCTGCAACGCAGCCTCCTGGCGCATACTGGAAGTTCCTGGTGGGCTAGTTGGCCCCTAGGGACCCTCAGGATTGAGGAGGAATTAATTCTCCAACTTAAAACGCGCCACAGGGCGTGTTTGCAGACATGTCACCTCAGGCCCCACCCCCTTCCTTCACAATTGTGCAAATATTCCTCTAAAATCAGCTGAACTACGAATTCCGATTTACTCACCTGTTATCAGGAGAGACCACAGTGCTGCATCTTTGAGCCCAGTACTAATCCTGAAAAGTAATTCTAACCGTACTTAACAGTAACTTGAATTTCCTTCCATAGGCTAACATTGACTGGTTTCACTTGGAAATTCTTCTAAGTGTGGAGTTTTGGAACTTTATAATATTCCTCTAAAATCAACCGAACTACGAATTCCGATTTACTCACCTGTTATCAGGAGAGACCACAGTGCTGCATCTTTGAGCCCAGTACTAATCCTGAAAAGTAATTCTAACCGTACTTAACAGTAACTTGAATTTCCTTCCATAGGCTAACATTGACTGGTTTCACTTGGAAATTCTTCTAAGTGTCGATTTTTTAAACTTACAAATATTCCTCTAAAATCAGCAGAACTACGAATTCCGATTTACTCACCTGTTATCAGGAGAGAACCCAGTGCTGCATCTTTTAGCCCAGCACTGACCCTGAAAAGTAATTCTAACCGTACTTACCAGTAACTTGTATTTCCGTCCATAGGAATCCATTGTCTGGTTTTCAGAAGAAAAGTTTCAAAGTGTCGATTTTCACAAACTACAAATATTCCTTAAAAATCGCCTGTATGACTTAAACGCATTCTTTCAACTGTTTACAGGAGATGCACCAGTGCTGGATCCAGGATCCACCACTGAGTAAGAAAAAGTAACGATAACACTACTTACCTGCTAAGTGAATTTCCTCCCATAGGATAACATTGGTGATTCTATGTGAAAAAGTTTCAAGTGTCAACTTTTAAAATACAATAATATTCCTTAAAAATCACTACTGTAACCAAAACGCTTTTACTCAACTGTTTACAGGAGATGTGCCAGGACTGAATCTAGGATCCAGTCCTGTGGTTAGAAAAGTAATCCATAAAGTAACTAATAGCATTTAAGTAGAAATTCACATTGAGCTCAATGTTGCATTGTGTTTGAAATTGTGTTGCCCATTGCAACAACTGTAACTACTGTACTTAAAAGTCTATTGCCTATTTGCAAAGTATTTAAACTAAAGTAATTCATTCTGAGAAAGTATATTTTGTAATGTAATGTATAATGTAATTACAATGTAATTTAAAAGATAAAATATCTAAAAATAAATAGTTTAAAAAATGTAGTAAATCAGTATCAAAAAATAAATATAACAATACATTTAAAAATTGTCATTTACAAAACCTTTGAAATTCACTGAAAAAAACCATAGGTTTCAGACATGTTATAGTTAGGAATTAGCATTTAAAAAACCTTTGAAATTCACTGAAAAAACCATAGGTTTCAGGCACGTTACAGTTAGAAATTAGCATTTAAAAACCTTACAAATTCACTGAAAAAACCATAGGTTTCAGGCACGTTATAGTTAGAAATTAGCATTTAAAAAACCTTACAAATTCACTGAAAAAACCATAGGTTTTAGGGACAGTTATAGTTAGTTGGACATTGCACTCGTACAAAACCCGTGAAATTCCCCCGTTATAGTTAGTTCAGGTAACTATAACTCGCGCCCCCGCAATGCACTGCTGATGACGTCACATATTACATCACTCATGACATGGTCAGTGACATCACTGATGACATCACTGATGACATCATCCATGTGATAATTTCATGCATCTTCTCACACCCTAATATAACTTTTGATACTCCCACTCCAAATTACAGACTGCCATTCTCAAAACCATACACACTCCAATACCAATAACTACATACCCACTCACTGATTCTTAGGTCTACACACACACATCTACTCACTCACCCGTACAGTCACTCATACTTACAGTCACTCAGTACAGGACTATCATATGCACTCATACACCTATATAAACACTCACACACCGCCACTCATCCATAGAGGTACTCACACACCTAGTCAGTCATGCAAAACATTAATCACACACCCATTTACTCACCTATACAGTTATACACACACCAGCTCACTTACCCATACAAATACTAGCACATTCTTACGCTCTTATACAATAACTGATACAAGCACACACGCTTCCATACAGCCACTCTCACAATCACACACTCTCACTTACAGCCATTTAAATACTCTAACACACATATATACTGCCTTTTACATATGTAGTTACTCGCACATGGACCACTGAGATATACATTCACTCACTAACACACCCATACACACACTCGCCCACCCAAGCAGTCCATCACAGATGCACTCTTGAAATCATGCACCCAGTGAATCACCCACTCACACATCTATGTACAGAGTCACACACACCCCACACACACAAACACTCAGGCAGCCATACAGATACTCAGAGAACCAATCAATAACCCATATAGACACTCATGTAGCTATTCGCAAATCCATGCATCCACTTACACACCAACAAACAGACGGATACAGACATTCACACAGTTTAGTCACTAACCCATGCATTCAGTAAGATAAGTTTAATCACTCACTTGTAGAGTCAGTCACGCACATACTAAATCATCCATTCAGACACTTATACACCCACTCATTCTTCAATACGCCTTTCCCTATATATATTAAACATATTTAAACTTTACAGAAACACACAGTCACTGGATGATGTCATCAGTGATGTCATCAGTGATGTCATCAGTGATGTCACTGACCATGTCATGAGTGATGTAATATGTGACGTCATCAGCAGTGCATTGCGGGCGCGAGTTATAGTTAGCTGAACTAACTATAACGGGGAATTTCACGGGTTTTGTACGAGTGCAATGTCCAACTAACTAGAACTGTCCCTAAAACCTATGGTTTTTTCAGTGAATATATATATATATATATATATATATATATATATATATATATATATATATATATTCGCTCACCGCTACAATCCGGAAGGTTAAGGAGCTTCAAAGTGCGGCGGTCCTGGATAGGGCCCGGAATCCCTTAATATAAACACGCCGTTTCGGTTTGGCGTTGCAGCGCGCGCAATGTAATTTGTTTTATTTATTTATTAAGTTACTGAACTCCGTTTGGCCTTAATCCGGAGTTTACTACCCCCCACCATGCCCCTCCCCCGCCCCACCGCCCGCAGCACTCCCTCCAGGAGCCGCTACTGCCCCCATCTCAGCTCATCGCCTGTGGACACGCCGCTTTAGAATCATCTTCTCTTGGTTTCTCGCTGACCAAAGTCTACTCCGTAATCCACACCTGTCTGCTAGCTAGCTGCGGGCAGGTTGCTCCGAGTGACGCTTTTTCAGCTCTTCGCCTGTGGACAGACTCCTCTACCATCCTCCCCTTTATGCTTCACGCATGGGGACAGTCTGCCCCGGGATCCTCTCTTGTATGTGTCTAGTCTTTACACAAGGTGCTCCAGGTACCCCCTTCTCAGCACTTCACGCGTGGACAGGCTGATGCAGGATCATCTTATATCTGCTTGTCAGATAAGGACAGGCTGCCCCGGGATCCTCCTCGGATAAGGACAGGCTGCCCCGGGATCCTCCTCGGATAAGGACAGGCTGCCCCGGGATCCTCCTCGGATAAGGACAGGCTGCCCCGGGATCCTCCTCGGATAAGGACAGGCTGCCCCGGGATCCTCCTCGGATAAGGACAGGCTGCCCCGGGATCCTCCTCGGATAAGGACAGGCTGCCCCCGGAATCCTCCTCGGATAAGGACAGGCTGCCCCCGGATCCTTCTCGGATAAGGACAGGCTGCCCCGGGATCCTTCTCGGATAAGGACAGGCTGCCCCGGGATCCTCCTCGGATAAGGACAGGCTGCCCCGGGATCCTCCTCGGATAAGGACAGGCTGCCCCCGGATCCTTCTCGGATAAGGACAGGCTGCCTCCGGATCCTCTCCTCTTAGGGTGACCAGGCGTCCCGGATTTGCTCAGACAGTCCCGGTTTTCCACCAGCTGTCCCGGCAGATTTCAGGAAATTAAGCTAATGTCCCTGTTTTTAGAGAGGGTCGGATAATAACGGTGGGATGTATCTTTTTATGTTTTACAAGGCAGGGATACTTAGCAGCTGTTATAACAAAGCAATTTAATTAACAGGCATGCTACTGGCTCTAAAAAGGCGTCTTATGTATGTTCTTATTGACGCTTTTGTAATTCGTTACTAAGGAGCGCTGTCATTCTGTGCACTGGGTTGAAATAAAATTGTAGTGCTCCTTCTATCTTTGGGAAATGTCCCGGTTTTTGGTTTTACAATTCTGGTCACCCTATCTCCTCTGCTCGTCTGTGGACACGCTGCCTAGCTGTGTCATTTCTGTCCCTCTCAGCCATGTCTATAAGGAGTCCACCGGTCGGCTCTCTCGGAAGTGTGCGGACCCAGGGCTTGGCGCACACCCCAGGGAAGGGGATGTGAGCCTCAGCCATGTCTTGGACTGGGAGCATCGCCTTCCTCCTCCTACAGCTGCTGCACAGTGCCCACGGGCAGGGCTTCCCAGGTGAGTTTAATGCCCCACGCCTGGCACAGGTGCGCCAACTACCAGAGGCTTACAGTCTTCTAGAGTCAGGGGCTGCTGCTGGCAATGTGGAGGAAATGCCTAACTCCAAATTCTACCCAAGAAACTATAGCGCCTGCGCACCCGGGGGTGGAAATAAGGGTTGATGATACAGGAGGGAAAAGTGAGTTCTGGTACTAAAAGTTTAATGGGTTTTAGTTAAACTTGGCGCACAGAGAAATATGTACAACCCATAGCAGCTTTTTTGTTGACAATAACTCAGAGATCGGCATTAAACAACGGCCTCCTCTGCCCCCAGTTTGAGACGTTCCTCATCGCGCCTCTCGTGTGTGTAGTTCACATTTGAGATTAGTGTGCAGCGCCACGGCACCTAGGGAGACAGCTTCAGAGCACTATAATGCGATAATACGGCAATTAGAGCAAAGACATTGTTACTAATGATTGTAAACGTGAGGACTGGTCCAATTGCTTCGTCAGGTGAAACAGGACTACATCTCCCAGAATTCCTTGGGTAGTTAAATGTCTCTAATGCCAGGGGGGGTCACCTGATAGTATTATATAGGGGGCTCGGACCCCTCTACGCCTCCCGCAGCATTGTGCCTTGGCATGTCTTCCCCTGCTACTCCAAGGCGCTGGCTGCCCCCTGAAGACGTCTTCAAGGCCCTTTTCTGACAGGCAGCCTGACAGAGGGAGTAAAACCCACGGAGCGTGTGTGGGGTTCACCTTTGAACCCAGTGCACCTGCCAGGGCACCTGTGCCGCGAGGGTTTCCGCTCCCTGGCCTGTGTGCTGGCCTCGCTCACTAGCACCGGTAGAGGCGGCCGAGAGCCAACAGTGGCCGCTTGTGTGCCTTCGCCGAGCCTGTCACCTGATGATGTGCGGGGGACTTGTTCCCAGTCCGAGGCGCTCTACGCGACGGGCACTGGTGCAGAATGAGACGTGGAATTATGGATGAAGGAATGAATTAACTCACTTATGCAAAATACATCTATTCAGGAAGCGCACAGGCAACGGACACCAGAAATCCTGGCTGAATGCATTCCTACAGGATACCCAATTCTGCCTTTAGACGCGTGGTTGTATTGCCTGTTACTTGTATAGCTCGCGGTTGTAACTAGTGTGGCATCGTAGCGCTCAAACGTGCCTCAGCGTCTACAGGTGGGCCCGATTTTTTTTTTTTTTATCCGGGCAACGCGTCCTTATTGTAATATTTTCCCAGATGTATGTTGAAATGTTCATATGCAAGGCATGGAGCATGCTTTAAATGCAAGCAAGTCAGTAAAAAATGTGGGGCAACTTCCCACAACTTATTTCCAGAGTATAACAAAAACGAACCAGCATTAAAAGCGAACGATGATATTGCGTTGCTAGGCTCATAATATGGAAGGCTTCGAGGCACTCGAGGCTGCCACCGAACCCCGAGCTACATACAGATGGCGGCGACGAGCTCACCCAGAACCCTCTTGGTTCCTTTCATGTTGCCGGGACCCCTTTCATGTGCCGACCCCAGCACGGCTTCGCCAGACACACCCCTCAGGTGGGAGCTTTTTATAACTCAGTTGTCTCCGCACCCCGACGCTTTAATGCGAGGAACGCTGCCCGTGACCCTGCTCGCTGTACATAAAGAGGTACCCTGAAAAGGCGAGGATGGGGGTGCGCCCCTCCCGGGTTGCCAGGCGATCTTGGGCTTTCAGCTGCACTCGACAGAAGCTGCACTAATCCACTGAGTCTGTACTTCATTAAAGGGCACGTGCAGCCAGACGCCACTCCGGGTCTATAAGCGAGTGTCTAGGGCACGCTTTAAACAGCATTCATATGTTCTGCTACTTTACGTTCCATTGCGAAGTTTTTAAAGCACTAGGTTGCTTCACGGCGCTTCTTGCGGTTGTGAATGCGAATGGAGTGGCAGGCTAAGTTAGTAGCTGAGAGAAGTGATGCAGGAGTACGTTGAGATGTGGAAAAGGTGCAAAAGAACCTATGTGCTGGATGCACAGTATGGTCGAAGCGCTGTAAGTGTCGAGTTGTTTATATAGTTTTTCTTACCGACACTTAGCCCATTGCTGTGCCTACTCTCACTTTTAAGATATGGGAACTGACGTATGGGAAGATAATTTACCCAAGACCACACAGTGTAGCAAACGGGGATATGGGATTTTGAAACTCTTGTCACTTGAATACTGCATTCATTGTCTTTTTTCCGTCGGACCAAACATGAAAGATATTGCCCCCCTCCCATTTCTCCTTACGTCCTGAACAGCATAGTAACAAAACAAAAAAAAAAAACACACACACACACACACACACACACACACACACACACACACACACACACACCACCCCCCCCCTCCTTCCTGTTAAAAACACGATCCACTGCTCTCCCCACAATTACAGCGGCCCCCCCCCGTTTATAAATCGCAACACTCGCGCAGACATAGCATTGAGTTTAAGCTGCAAGACCGCTTTGTGTTGAGCACGTCCCTGGTGATCCAGTAAGCGCCACGAGGCAACGACGAAAAGCGCTGTACAAACAAGACGAAACAGAGGCAGACTCCAAAGAGAGGCGTGTCTGTAACTGAAGAGAGGCCGGACTCTGGATTGAACTATAAGAACAATCCATGGAGTAAACGGGGGAGGGGGGGCCCTCGGCCTTGCCTGTGTAGGCACGTTTTAGGGATGTGTTCTGGTGTAACAGCGGAGTACGCCTGCGCCACACTCCGGGAGCTGGGGCCCTGCTGTGTTTCACTCCTCCTTCAGGCGGCTCCTTCACTTATCACCCCTTCCCCCCCCAAAAAAACAATTTCATCTGCTTTTATCCGTCTCATTTCCTATGGTTTCAAGTTTCTGCTGCTTTCTAAGACACATGGGACGCTGTTCTGGAAGGAAGGTAACATACACCTCTCTGTAAGTTTACAACTTTTTGATATTCACAAACTACTTTCGGAGTGGTAGCACTTCCATTCGTAGGCAGGGTTCTCTGCACCCGGAGACACCGCAAGGTGGCCTCCCACACCTTCCTTCATGGGGGTCTGCGTTATGTTCCTGGTCCCAGCCCTGCAGAGCGGTGTGCTCCTTTTGTACAGCGCAGCAAACATCCAGCGCGCTCTAGGAGCTAGATACGAGTTTACTCACTTAAAGAGACTTTAAACTCACACGCTGGCTATTTATTGATCTTTATATGCGTGGCACCGGTTGCAGACTCTTTCCTTTCCCCTCTGCACAGTTTCGGCCTCTTGCACCTGTCCTTGTTTGCTTCCCACACACCTTCCTCCCCATGTTCTCGATTGTTTTCGATTTCCTGCATATCCCCGACTGCCTGTTCCTGTTTTATCTCCACCTCCTAGCTTGCTTGTTATGTCCCAACTTGTTTGCCCTGTCTCTGCCTGCTTTGCCTCTTCCAGCTTTCTCACTCCTGCTTGCTTTCCCTGTTCGAATGCCCTGTCCCATATTGCATGCCCTGCTTTCTTTCTGTGTCCCTCGTCTGTCCCTGCTTGCTTCTCCTGTCGCTTCTTGTTTTCCCTTCTTGCTTGCTCTGCTTATTTTCTCTGACCTTCCCCTGTACCTGTTTTCTTCCCCTGTCCCTGCTTTCACACTATATCCCGAGACTCCTGTCGATGCTTTCTTTCCCTGACTGCTTGCTCTGCTCCTGCTTTTTTTCTCTGACCCTCCCCTGTGCCTGTTTTTTTCCCCTGTCCGCTGTCCCTGCTTACACACTCTGTCCCAGATTTCTTGCCCTTTCTCTGCCTGCTTTCTCTGAGCTTTCTCGGTTGCCTGCTTCTCCTATCGATGCTTTCTTTCCCTGCCTGCTTGCTTTTTCTGATGATCCTCTGTCCCTGCTTGCTTTCCGTGCTTTCCCCCGATTCCTTGACCTGTCCCCGATTCCTTGCTCTGTCTTTGCTTGCTTTCGACGACCTTTCTCTGTCCCTTCTTGATTTCTCTGCCCCCTCTGCCCTGCTTGCTTCACTGTCGCCGCGTGCATGTCCCTGCTTTCTACCCTGCTGCTGTCCTTTTTTGCTCTCCCTCTTCTTACTTGAAAACCCTGCCCTTACAGTTCCCTGGTTTGTCTTCTTCGACTTACTCTCCCGACTCCGCACGTCCTCCCGTTTTTGCTTGCTCTTTCTTGCTCTCTCGGCCCCCGGACGCCCCCCGTCCCTTTCTAATCCCCCTTTCTAGCTCTCCCCTGCTTGCTCATCCCTGCTCTGCCTGTCCTCCCATGTGCAGCGCTCCTGCTCTTTCCCTCTCAGTCCCTCTGTTCCTTTTCTCACTCTCCCTGCTGCACCTGTTGCCCTACCTCCTCCTGCCTGCGGCTGACTGCTTTCCGTAATCCGGCCTCTGTCTCCGACCCGACTTCGTCTCCCCCTGGAGAGATCTGATGCCAGCCGATCGTTCTAATGGTACTCCTTTCATCCCTTTCCCTCTGTGCCTGGCCAGTAACAGGGATACGCTGATTAACAAGGAGGGCCGGGTGTAGTTGTGCCTAATTTGCTGTGGCATGACCTACCTGTGACCTTGCGTGCCTGCGACAGCCCCACACGGACTGGCATACACAGATGCCTAGTCTGGATTCCACCTTATCCCGCTTTCTTCCACCAACCTTCACTTCCTGTCTCTCAGTCTCGTTTTTTATATGTTCCGTTTCATCCATACTTTACCCCTATGCCACTGTTTCCCCTCCATCCTTGTTCTCTCCTATACTTTTAGAAGGGTCAACGTCTGATGGTAAATATGTCCGGGTCCTCGAGGATAAGCGCCGTGCTCTCCACCTGCAAGCACCGGCACAAATTAAACATCATACTTTAGTTTTCCAACACAAATGAAACATCACACTTTAGGTTTCCAACAAGTCCTGTACCAAGGGAGCGGCTCCATCCCATAAAAAGAAACCGCAGTAGCTTTATCCCCCCCACCCCCATCTTCCCCCGCAAACTGTTGTGCTTCCCGGTTACAAGCTGTGTGGCACCGTAGAGAGGCTGCTGTCATTTCAGGCTGCATAGAGTTAATTTCTCAACGGATCACGGCCTGTCTTCACCCCTGACCTTCACGTGCTCGGTAGGTGACCTGCTGCATATATCTGCGCGTGCCACTGATTCGTCTTTCGACCTTCCCACTGTCCAAAACGTGACTAGCTTAGTAGGGAGACTCGTAAAACGTGGAAGCACAGCGCAGCGAAGCTGCCAGTCTGTGGAAACAAGTGTGGAACAAGAAGCAATTTATTATTTACAATAGTTGCATTTTTTTTGCCCTGTAAAAAGTGCTCCTCTGCGTACAGCGCTGCAATGCCCATGTTGATGTCTCTACAATTAACCAAAGCGCTTTCATATTCCAACAAATATATCTATACTTTCGAACTAGAGAAAGACAACATCACCCAGAGCGGGGCAGGGAGTAGATTTAGAGATTATAGGATATACTATCAGCCACAGTTTGTGAGTTTGCTATCATTACACCTCGTTTAAAGTGAATCGCTTCAAGGTGCTAGCTTCGAGAGCTGCAGTAAAGAGGAAAGCCTTGGAGCGGAGGTGACACTAGTGTTTCTTGAGGGTTTTGAATTTAGGGAACTCTAGTACCAGGCGACTCCATGCCATGTGCTCCAGTTCCGGAGCGTTTATTTAACAAACTGAAGACTTCTGGGAATTGTAGTTCTGGTAATCTTCATCTGAACGAACTCCCAAAGCAATGATTAGTAAAACAAAAGCATAGGACTGAAGCATGGCGACATTGGTAAAATATAGTCGACTCAACAGGCAACTTTAAACAAAAAAGACCCCACTCCCCCAACGGAGGCGGCAGGCTTCAGGGCACTGTGACAGAAGAGCTACTGCGACGAAAAGCGCTCGGGACCTCGCTCATTAGGCTCCTGTTGAGTAAAAAAATACCCGCATATTGTCATTTTGGGGGACATACTCTGAAACAAAGTTGCTTCCTGCTTGTTTGGGGCTTCAACAGTGCGAGCAACTGAAGGGAAGGGAGGCTCTGGCAAGGACTGATGTCTTGAGCGCCGAATCTTTTCAATTAGGGATATCTTCAGCTGCCCAAAATGCAGAGTCAGGACTATGTGAAGGTTGCTAATGATTTTCGTTGCTCTGCCTGTGCTCCGGCAAGCCGCCTTTGAGGTCTCCGCGGCCACCCAGATGCTGCGCGAGGTGCCATCTTCGGCGCTGCGCGCCTGCGCAGTGTGTCATCTTCAAAGGTGCGCGCTGCTCTGTGTATCATCTTCCCAGGCAGTGATCGCAGCGGCTCTAGGCTGCTTGTAAGACACTGATCGTTTGCTCAGCGCGCTCTGCCGACTATATTGGCTCGCGCTGCTCACTTCACCGTTGTGCATTATATAGAGTGCAAAATACGAGCACTGTATCACAAACGTCCATTTTATGCTTAAATGACTCTTTCAATGTTCTGGCATCTCTCGCCCACCCAGGGGGCCTCATTAAAATGAAGCGCGGGAGCCCGCGCTTCATTTTCTTTTAATAATTTCGGCGGGATTCGTGACCCCAACGTGAATTCCGCCGAAATTATTTTAAAAAAAATGCTTTTTTTGGCCCTGGGGGTCCTTGTGGGACCCCCTGAGCAGGCCTACTGAACGGATTTACACCATTTAAAAAAAAGGTCGCTTTCTGAACCACGACCTACCTTTTTGCCAAATTGGTGTAATTCCATTCAGCAGTTCGGGCTGTAGCTTTGACTAAAGTTTCCTATGGAAAATAACATGGGGAAAACGTGTTTTGGGACCCCCTTTTTTCTCGGCGCCCGCTTGACGAATCACCCCGAAACTTTCAACACAGGAGCTGCCCGGAGCGGGCCACTAGTTTTGAAAATTTTGCGAAGATTCGTCAACCGGTGCCAAAATTATTGAGAAAACAAAAACGCTTTTCCTATGGAAAGTAGGTCCTAACTATAACTACCTACTGGCGACCACCAGTAGGTAATATATATATATATATATATATATATATATATATATATATATATATATATATATATATATTTAAAAGGTGCGCACTTGAGACGAAAATGTGTGTATTTTCAGAACTCATGAGCTGGTGTTTGCGGAGACTCATTAACTTGGTACCCTAGGCATTGTGTCTGTTGTGTATTCCCCATGTAGAGGCATTCCACATTTACAAAGCATTTTTTATATTAATGCAGGAAACCGTGCTTCATGCACTGAGAGGATCACTGCTGGTAATCTTGCATATGATTGGCACTAATGTAATCACTTATGTGGTCAGTATTAAAAGACTCAAAATATTAGTTGCTTGGGATGATATTTACTGAACACAAGTAGCTCATACTACATGTAAGGTTGGAGACCCCTGGTTAGAACATGTAATACTAAAATCCATACATTTTGGCGCTCCATTTATACACTTTATTCTCAATGCAAGCTGTCAGAACCACTTTGAGGGTGCCACGGAACAAGCGGGACGTTCTGGGCCCAACCGTGGGGGTTGAGGCCTTTTTAGGTCGAGCCTAACGCAGCGCGCAAGCGCTGCTTAGGAGATGACGTCTTGGAATTGGTCTGTACTTTTTGGAAAACTCGTGCATGTACTGCACTGTTTCCAATGAGTACTCATGCATGTACAGCATTCACCTTGCGGGAGCGAGCAGCTGCGTCACCTGTTTCCAATTATCGCGCCCGCGCTTGTTTACATTTGCCTGTCTCGCGGTCGCGTTAATTGGAAACAGATGGTTAATGCATAACTGTGTCCCATTGTAAAGGAAAGGCGCACTATTCCTAGCCAATGTTCTGCCTCTGAAAGTAGAGTACTAATACCACCCAGTGGCCAAAACCAGAACTACAGCTGTTCATAATTCTGAAGCACGAGCACGCTATTTATTCACCTCGGGGAATTGCGTACTGGGACAGTCATTCTCCCCTTACTCCATACGTGTGAAATATTTGGCGTGACCAGTCCACGTTCTTCACTACTCACGGGTACATAAAGAAACCACTAGCATCGATGTATCCTGGCACCATTAACATATACATGCTTCTATTCTTTCTTTAACAGATACAGGGAATCTTTTTAACAAAGCATTACTCTAAACCATCTCCTTTGCATAATCAAACTTGCATAAAGAACTAAACACAACTTTATGTGCTCAGGACACAATGTTTCGCTACACATGAACGCCATTTTTGTTGGCTTGTTTAAATTTAAGGCTTGAAATGCAGTGTTGTGGCATCCATCAGAGAAGAAATCCCTACATCTCTGTAGGAGGAGACTGAACACTCCGTAAGAATGGGCCTATTTTGGAAATATTCGGCAAACTCAGCAGAAAATTACAACAAGCATTGGCATAGGCAATAGGTCTCGCTTTTGGGACCTTATAAGTATTTAGTTATGCAGCACAATATCCTTGGTGCAACAACAACTGTTGCATGGCTAAACACTTATAAGGTCCCAAAGGCGAGACCTATTGGCTATGCCAATGCTTGTTCTCCTGATGTCCGGGGCCCGACCTACTTTGGGTCCTGGGCAACTGGGCCAAGTACTCCTTCTGCACTGGACTCTCAGTGGTAGCGCAGGCCGATCAGTTCAAGGCTTCTTGGGAGAGCGGTAGATGCAGGGGGGTGAACAAAGGCTCACAACTCAAAAAGCATTCAATAGCAGCAATAAATGATTGTCCAGTCAAATACTTTCTTTTATGAAAAAAGGAATATCTGAAATGAACACAAAGTGAAATATAGCATACACAAGCTATACACACAGTCCCCTGAGGTCGGCTGTAGTGTTTGATTCCTGTGTCCCACTTCCCTCTCAGTAGTGGTAGATGTTATTCCCCATTCACTATAGACAACATTCAGGTTAGGCTCCACTTGTAGTCGAACCTCAGGAGTCCCACTCCAACTCTTTTTGAAAGTCAAAAGTGTTCAGCGTCCAAAGTGTGTATAGCAGAACAAGTTCCCCCGGGCCATCCAGCCCTATGATCAGTCTTACCCACTCCTTCAGGGATTGCGTGACTGGAGTCTCTAAGAGCGATTGGCTTATGGGTGGCGCGGAGAGCTGCAGCATTTGCTATTGGTCAGTAGCACTTGCGGCTCTGCAGGGACAGTGGCAGATCGTTCACAATGTTTTCTCCGATAAGTTCCTCTGATCCTTCTCACAGGTGGTGGGTGGGAGGGTGTCTGCTTTGGTTCTGATCCTCAGTTGGAGGCTCGGGCCCGTAGGGGTCACCACAGTGGTCTCTCCTCTCGACAACAGCTTGAACCAGGCAACAGTAATTTTCCTTTCAGGTGACGGCCTCTGGCATACGGGGCCACCAACCTTGCTCCTTACATAGGCGACGGACCGATCTGCACAACAGCAACTTCCTCTTTACTGCGGCTCCCTCTGGTATACGATTTGGCTGACTTCACTCCGTGTTTGGGATACAGCCCAATTGGCACTGTAATATTCTTCATGGCGCACCCCCCAGCATTCACTAAGCACACAGACTATGGCCAGAACGGTACAGCAAGAATACAATCATGGCTACTTGACAGTGGCACCCTCTGGCATATGGGGACACTGACTTGAACCTGCACACAGGTGATGACCCGATGGGTGTAGCAGCCGTCTCCCCTCACATCGCTGGAGGGATAAACTCGCTAGGATCCTCTACTGGATTTTGTCCCCGCCAGCACTCTCCTCTCCCTCACAGGGCACACTGGTCTAGGCAAGCAGGCAGGCACTGGTGCTCTAGGGGTAGGTGGTCTTGAATTTCCCTGGGTGATGCCTCTTCACCCAGCTGGGAGACTGGCAGGCATTAGCCCTCTGGTCACAGGCAGTGTGTTTCCTCCTTGCACACCCCGAATGGCTGATTAGCAGTTGACAGTTTTGGGGCCCTTGAGCTCCTCTTCTTATAGTGCATGTCCAGACATTAAATGTGATTTAGGGTCTGAGTCTTTGAAGTTTGTGATGCTGGACTGCATCTTTTTGAAGTGTCCACTCTTCTGTCCTACCCTTCCTCGAGGAAGCAAACTGTAATGCAAGAGAGATTCCTACTCATATAGTCCCACAACACAGACCATGTTACAGATTAGTGGTTCACACCCGGATGTCGGCCACAGTGGTATGTGCATCAAAAGGTTACCCCAGGGCCCCAGCCCTACTCTTTCTCTTATCAGCCCACCTTCTTCCTGAGATATGCCTAAGCCCCTTGTCCGGGACATCTCCCTGAATCAAAGAGCACCCTTTGAAGTGTACTGAAGAGTCAGTCTCTTTTTCCTCCAGTGTCTGTGTCCCACCTAGCTCACAGGAGTGCCGCAATCCTCAAGTCTGTCTTTGGGATTCCTCTATCTCCACATTCTTCTCCAGTCAGCCCTAGATCTCCCAAAATGTAACCCAGAGTCCTCCATGTATTGCACCATTCACAGGCACACATACACTCAAGACATTCATGCAACCACATGTGCGCTGCACAGCACTACATGCTAACTTGATGTAGGTCAAGGGTGAGTTAAGCACACAACAGGGGAACTTTACATGAGTGAGCCTATAGGCCTCACTCCAGTGACATAGGGGAAAAGGCCCGTTTACCTCTACTTAACACTACACGGTATGCTGCAGCCACCTCGGCTGTGCTGCTTAATGCCTGGTAAATGCAGCAGCCTTTCACCATCATGAGGGTAGGCTTTCCTCCATGTTCAAGAAGACCACAATCTGCGAAACAGGCCTATGTCATGGTGCTCGCGCATTATCTGTGTTCACACATGGCAACAAAAATAAGCACCAGGGATCCAGATAATTTTGCAGCTTTGGCACTCGGGGCAGGGGTGCACGCCTGTCACCATGCAAGGGACTTTTCCATCCGAGCACAAACGAATGAAGGAAAGAGTATGTGATGAAACGATACTTTAGATAGGCACTAATGAGCAAGTGTTAGGCTCTTCTTGCGAGAAGAATGCAAGAAGACCTTGACACTTGTTACAGTATGCTTGGGTAAAAGAGCTTATTTCACAAATTGCTGCAGTTCTCGCTTAATTGTGCCAGAGGATACACCTACTACAATAATGAGACTAAAATGTGCAGTATACACACAGAATAGCAAAATGGCAGTGGGGTTAAAGTAATAAGGTCAAGGCTTTAGTGTATTTCAAGCAGGTATAGAAAGCAAAATCATAATTGTTGATACAAACAGCGTAGTATATACAGCGTTGTATATAGACATTTAGCGTTCTCGGGAGTAAGCCCTTCATGTGCCCTCTTCAGTTGGTCTGGGATCAGCAGCATATTCTCAATGTTCATTGCACATATTAACTTATTTGACAGCTTCACTTGATCATCTGGCCCACTGCCCTGCCTAGGTATAATCTGTGTTTACACTAACATGTGCATCGTGGTACTTGGCCAGGTTGAGATCCCTCATAACTTTCATTTGCTATCCCTGTCCCAGCAAGTGAGGACCCCACCAATGACGGCTCTGGACAGAATACCAGGAGGCTGATCTGTCAGTACTAAACCATGGAGAGCCTTTCAGTGTAATTTAACTCTTTGGTCCACTTCCCAATAAACGTGTGTGCATCGTCTCTGTCTTTGACTTTTTTTAGTATCCATATATTTGTGGTGTCTTCAGTGCTGAGGCTCCTTTCCTATAGTGTCGCCAATTTAGCAGACATTTTTGCAGCAACAGTGATTGCCTCCATTGTAACCTTTCCAACAAAGCAGTCATGTTGCGTAACTGCCTTCAATAAATCAGCATCTACCGCTCTTTCTGCTATCTTTGGGTGATGCATGCGCTATCAGTGCCTCTTCCCATTGTACCTGGGGCGGTTTGCTACATTTATCAGGATTGGCCTGCTAAGAGTAGTGTTTTCTTTTTTACCTTCATAGCCTGTATTTTTAAGTAAAGACCACTGAAAAAAATCAGCGAAATCCGTAAAAAAAAACATTTTAAAATCTTTTAAATGTATATGTAGCTCAACTCCTACATGAAGAACTCGCTCCAAAATCATTTAAACGCCTTATAAACCAATCCTAAATAATAATTAAAGCAAACTGGCAGAATTGCTATCGTAAAAAGAGTGGAGTATTTTCCACAAAATCATATTCAAATTCGAGCTCGTGGTCCTTTTAGAATTTGAAAACATAAATAAATACCCAGTATTTTCCCATGAGTAAGGTGGCAACCTCGAGCTGAGAGGGCTGTGTCCTTTGAAATTAGTTTTTTGATCCCATCCTTCTACTTGGGACTCGCTCTCAGAAGACACTTTTAGCAGCAGGTTGTTCTATCTACTTTGGGGAGGACGGATAAAATAAGGGCCTCGTTTGTATAGACTTAATCAATGTTTCTCCTTTTCAACTGAGTGCCTTTGGTCCACTTGTGCACTGGGCTGGGCAGTCAGTTAATATTAGTTAATTGCAATTAGTATATAGCATGAAGGGTTAATACCATGCAGCTGTGCCTCCAATACCATCGGGTCAATATCTTGAAGCTAATCCTCCAATGCCATCAGGTCAATACCATGCAGGTATTCCTCTAAAAATATAAGCTTTTCATTCACTGGGCCTCGTTGCTTCACTTTCCTCACGTTTGTGGACAGAAATCTAAATGTGGCAAGTTTGTCAAGCCTACCAGGTCTCCTTCACACCACTTCCTTCTCTACTGTATCTAAACTAAATTGCATCTTCGATTGTACCACTATATGCTGGCTGGGTTCAAGAGCTTTTCATACAACCTCCAAACATTCCAAATGAGACATTGTGTTGAGGGTTCATGGAGGTGCACAGCTGGGGTCTAGCCATGGTGGGGGGGGCATACATTTATCACTCGCGCTTTAAAGAGACCAGGCAAAGATCGCAGCACCTTTAGACACATTTTTGATTCTCCTTCATGTACTCAAGAAGGTTTCCCAAGCGTGATCACACCTTCGTCTGCCCAGTCCAATATTTCTATTCTAGGCCGTGGTACAGAATATTGGGAGCGGTCAAATGGGCATAAGGGGCGTTAGTTTTTATGAGGGCTGGCATTCTGGATAATCAGCATCTTGTTGTTGGCAGTCTGGAATATTTTACATCACAGGGGCAAAGATGTTTCTTCTGCTTCTTGGCCACCCATCCACCATTCTGAAGATTTAATGGTTATGTACATGGCACAACCCTTACCAAAATAGTTTGTCTGCTTGCCACACCCCCCCAAGCTTGAGAAATGTTGGACTAATGCTATCCATTTACGGTTCCTAGTGATATAGGCATTGAACTGACAATACTGGGGATAGAAGGGTTGATTTGAACCTTTGGTGGTTTGCGGCCGGACTCGGCAGACACCACTGTTGTTTGGAAGACGAAGTGAAAAGATTGCTGCATATTCATTCAAAGGCTGCCAAGGTTTTTGGATTGGCTGGATCACTCCATTTACATAGATATTAGTATACAGTTTTGTTGTGGTATTCAGAGATGCGCAGAACGAAATAAATTAATTTAGAAGTACATCTGGATTGCTGATTTTTGGTCTCTCACATGATATAAATAACTAGTATTACTGTCATCCGGTTTCATGATATTCAGTTTATCAGTGTTCTTTTAGTACAAGACTGAAGTGGCAATGTCAGGATTCTAAATGGCCAACTATGTTGTTGTGTTTTTTTAAAAATGTATTTCTATTTATGTTCTTTTTCTTTTAATACTGTTGATGTGTCTCTCTCCTTATCTAGGAACCATTGGCTCTCCTAGGTGGTTCTATTATGTACAGTGGGAGGAGGTAGGCCGTCCATTCAAACTAGCTAGACTTTTCCATTTTCTCCATCAGAGGGGATTACGGAGGAGCTGGCCAGTTTTGCCTGATTTAAACATGGCCACTGTATTAGCAAATAATAGAGTATTAGTAGCCATACTTTTTAATACTTTTTGTTTCTTTCAACAGTGCCCAGGACTTGTGTTTTTTTCTTAAACAAACCTCATGTCAGCAGTACTTTGTGATGTTGCCTCCACTGCCTAGCTTGTCAGTAACCTACACAGAGGCCTCCTTCCCAACACAAACTTTTGAATTACTTTTAATGCAAATAAGTCCTGTTTATTAATCAGACCTGTATTTCAGTTTTCCTTCACTTGTACAGGACATTTGTTGAATATGGCCCCTAACGCAAAGCAATTCATACACTGCAAATAAAGCCTTAACTTATGTTTGGGATACTGATATTTACATGGTGGCTATAGAATGCATCAACCTGTGGCCTTTACCACTAATATTCACAAAACATCAAGTAATACAGCTGATTGAGTAAAGCACATTCTCTATCCCAAGGCATATTTTATCAGATCCATATGTTAACATCATGAGCGACAATAAAGTAGTAGTAAATGCAGTGTAAATAACACTGTGGTCAATTATATCCTGGATCACTAATTTACTTTAATAAACAGCTTAAGTTTCTTGCATTAAAAAAAACCATGAACTAACATAATGGTAGCATGCTTCATTAATTGTGCCCATATGCAATTGTAAATGTGCCTTATATATCACATATTTGAGCAATTAAAACAGTTAAAATGTCATGAAAAGCACATTGGAAAGAAAATAAATGACAGAGTATAAAGTAGCTACGTGAACAGATTACACTGCCGAAAATGAAGCATATTTTGCTACAGTTTAAACTAAAAACACATTTATCACAATTGTTAGAAGGCAAGTGAAATTGCCCTGTTGAATATTGAAGGCTGATGTAGTAAAAGGTCTGGTAGCATTTATTTTTATAGATAAAACCGACCGAAAACACATTAAAAGAAAATGAGCGACTACAAGCAAATCTCAGGGAATAACCATTTCTACTGCACTCTGGATGGTGTAGCGTGAGCGGCCCCGTCCCATGAAAAGACACCCTACTACATCTCCCATTCCTTACCAGGCTTCCATTTCTGAAATTAAACCTCATTTACGGAAGTGTGTATCATTAAAAATACTCCTTTTATAACGAGGAAACCACTTAATGGCTCCTTCACCTCATCGAGATGATCGAGGTATCATACAGTATTATTGATCCACATAAAAGTATGTTTATAAAAATGTCTAAAGCAGCAGCTGGCATTCAAAGTATAGCTTGTTACAAATTGCTGAAGGATTTTTAACCAAGATGTAGTTTTCCACTATGAAAGTTTCCTTGGTTTTATTTCGTAGATATGTTTTGACCTCTTACCTGGTTCATCACAGATTTTCTTAGGGTCTTGAAGCACTATGAAGCCCTAGAAAGTATGGGCCACCAGCTAGGTACTCCTGAATTGAAAACCCTTTTATCGTCTTAATGTTTTAGATCTGGGCCAGATTTAGGGCTGGGAGGCATTGGAAAATCCAGTTTTTTTAATGAAGTGCTAAAGCTAGAGGCAAATTCACAAGTGACATTTCCTCCATTGTAGTTATAGGATGATGGAGGAGTTTCTAGCACTGATTGTCAGCTGGGTTTAGTACCTCTGCCAGAAATCAAAGAATTTATAATTGTCAGGCAGCTTTTTAGTCAGACTCCTAGTACTGCTGTGCTTCATTAGACAATTTGACTTTAGTTTTGTTGAGTTTTGTGCTAGGAATGATTGTGGCTAGGTTCAGGAATAAAAATGAGGGACATTCAGCTAGGTTTTTGTCCATATTTTCAGGAGGGCACCACTATCCTGTAGAGTAACGGATTGTGGAGTCATGAAGTACACACTTGTTTCACAAGACCTATATTTACTCCAGCACAATTATTGCCTTTTGTAAGTGTTGCAAATGCTAAATTATGACAGCGTAATCAAGATCCAGTCCTTTTTAGGTCTGGATTGACACTGAAGCCGTTTCCAGACATGTGCTCGACCTAAAAAATGACTTTGAGGAGGTGCTTTAGCTCCGCCCACATATTGGTAGCCAGAAGTACATGTTTTGATGGGCAGAGGTTGTGTGCTTTCACAAAAAAGTGCTTGCACGCCACGTAGCTGTGATCATTATTTATCCAGCTGCCTCAGCAGCAGCGGTATGGCTGTCTTGAGTTTGAAGTTTCAAGAGCACACACATGACATTGTAATGCCATTAGTGTTTTAGAGAACCAGATAATTTATTGTTCGTTTTTCTCTGTCAGCAGCACAAATGGGAGAAGGGCAGTCATTAACTTTAGACTTCAGAGTGCATTTTTTGTTTTGAGAGCCAAGGGCTACACATCTTCATGGATTTTTATGCCTGGCTTCACAAGTGTCGTGGATCTTAAGTTATCAACAAAATAAAGAGCCCTAATAAGAGAGGGGCACAAACTCCATCCACATGTTGGTTTCCCTGAGTGCAGGATTTGATTGGTAGAATTTGTGCTGCCACTAAAAAGACTGCTTGTATTGCACTTTTTACCGTGTGGCAAAGTTTATACTTGATATAGCAGCACTCAGTTGGTTACGGTGACAAGCCAGTATCATGCCTGTATGCCTGATTTGTTTGTTATGAAATATGATAAAGGCACTATATCTGAAATAATTTTCCTGAAAAGCATATTTTAAAGTCGATAGGAATTTAAATTATGCGTTATTGCTCTATATTAAAGCCTACAGATAAAGGCATTGTGTTATATCTATCAATCAATCAGGTCACTTATAAAGCGCACTACATACCCGCGAGGGTCTCAAGGCGCTGGGGGAAGAGGGGGTGGTGCTGCTACTGATCGAAGAGCCAGGTCTTGAGGAGTCTTCTGAAGGCCAGTAGGTCTTGGGTCTGCCGAAGGTTGGTGGGGAGGGTGTTCCAGGTCTTGGCGGCGAGGTGGGAGAAGGATCTGCCGCTGGCGGTCGTTTTCCGGATGCGGGGGACTGTGGCGAGGGCGAGGCTGGTGGAGCGGAGCTGGCGGGTGGGGGTGTAGAAGCTGAGTCGTCTGTTGAGGTAGGCTGGTCCGGAGTTGTGGAGTGCTTTGTGTGCGTGAGTGAGGAGCTTGAAGGTTATCCTCTTGTTGACAGGGAGCCAGTGCAGGTCTCTCAGGTGGGGTGTGATGTGGCTGCGGCGGGGGATGTCGAGGATAAGACGTGCAGAGGCGTTCTGGATGCGTTGCAGCCGTCCTCAGGAGCTTAGCCGTCGTTCCTGCGTAGAGGGCGTTTCCGTAGTCCAGCCTGCTGGTGACGAGGGCCTGGGTGACTGTTTTTCTTGTTTCGGTGGGGATCCACTTGAAGATCCTGCGGAGCATTCGGAGGGTGTTGAAGCAGGATGAGGAAACGGCGTTGACCTGCTTAGTCATGGAGAGGGTGGGGTCGAGGATGACCCCTAGGTTGCGTGCGTGGTCGGTGGGTGTCAGGGCTGTTCCCAGTGATGTCGGCCACCAGGAGTCGTCCCAGGCTGAAGGGTTGGAGCCAAGGATGAGGACCTCCGTCTTGTCCGAGTTCAGCTTCAGGCGGCTGGTCCTCATCCATTCGGCGACGGCCTTCATTCCTTCGTGGAGGTGGGCTTTGGCGGTGTGAGGGTCTTTGGTGAGGGAGAGGATCAGCTGGGTGTCGTCGGCGTAGGAGATGATGTTGAGGTTGTGCTGTCGGGCGACGTGGGCGAGGGGTGCCATGTAGATGTTGAACAGCGTCGGGCTGAGGGAGGAGCCTTGGGGTACGCCGCAGATGATCTTGGTGGCCTTGGATCGGAAGGGGACGAGGCGGACGCTTTGTGTTCTGCCGGAAAGGAAGGATGTGGTCCAGTCCAGGGCCTTCTCTTGGATCCCGGCGTCGTGAAGGCATATTCGTAGTGTGTGGTGGCAGACCGTGTCGAAGGCGGCTGATAGGTCCAGGAGGATGAGGGCTGCTGTTTCTCCGTTGTCTAGCATGGTCCTGATGTCATCGGTGGCGGCGATGAGGGCGGTTTCGGTGCTGTGGTTGCTGCGGAAGCCGGACTGGGAAGGGTCCAGGATGTTGTTCTCCTCGAGGTAGCGGGTCAGTTGTTTGACGATTTTCTCGGTGACCTTCGCGGCGAACGGGAGCAGAGAGATGGGTCGGACGTTCTTGAGGTCCTTGGGGTCTGCCTTGGGTTTCTTGAGTAAGGCGGTGATCTCTGCGTGCTTCCAGCTTTCCGGGAAGGTTGCTCTCTCGAAGGAGATGTTGATTATTTTCCGGAGATGGGGCGCGATGGCTGTACTGGCTAGGTTGAAGACGTGGTGAGGGCACGGGTCTAGCGGTGAGCCGGAGTGGATGGTGTTAATGATCTCGCTGGTATCCTCGTCGTTGATGTTGGTCCAGGAGAGCAGGCGGTTGGTGGTCGTGGGGGCAGTGGTCTCGGTGGTTGCCGGGGCGGTCCTGGTGTTGAAGCTGTCGTGGATGTCGGCGATTTTGCGGTGGAAGAAGGTGGCCGGTGAGTCGCACAGGTCTTGCGACAGCGGGATGTTGTTGGTGTTGGAGCTGGGGTTGGAGAGTTCCTTCACGATGTTGAAGAGCTCTTTGCTGTTGTGTGCGTTGTTGTCTAGGCGGTCTTTGAGTGAGGCCCTTTTGGCGGATCTGATGAGGTGATGGTGACTGCAGGTGGCGCTCTTGTGGGCGGCGTAGCTGTCCGCTGTCCGTTCGTGGAGCCAGATCTTCTCCAGTTTTCGGCATGTTCGTTTGGAGGCCTGGAGGAATTTGGTAAACCAGGTGGCTTTCTTGCTGGTGTGGCTGTTGGGCAGATTCTTGAGCGGGGCGAGGGTGTTGGCGCATTCGTCGATCCACTGTCTGAGGTTGCGGGCGGCGGTGTCGGGGTCGGAGGGTGGGCTCAGGGCGAGGGTGGTGGTTAGCTGGTCTTCGGTGACTCTGCTCCAGCAGCGGCGAGGCATTTGTTGGGTGCGGTGGTGCGTGGTGGGCTTCCTGTAGGTGAAGTGGATGCAGTGGTGGTCGGTCCAGTGGGGTTCGGAGGTGTGGTTGAAGGAGACATGTGGGCTTGCGGAAAAGATGGAGTCGAGCGTGTGGCCGGCGGCGTGGGTGGGTGTAGTCACGAGCTGTCTGAGTCCGAGGGTGGCGAGGTTGTCGATCAGGGTGGTGGAGTTGGTGTCCTTGTTGTTCTCGAGGTGGAAGTTCAGGTCCCCGAGGAGGATGTAGTCCGTGGAGGTGATGCCGTGTGTGCTGACTAAGTCAGCGATGGAATCGCTGAACTGTGGTTGGGGTCCGGGGGGTCTGTAGATGAGGGTTCCTCTGAGGGTGGTGTTGGGATCGGTGTGGATCTGGAAGTGCATGTGTTCGGCGGTGCTGAGGGTGTCGTCAGTGTTGGTTGAGACTCTGAGGGTGTTCCTGTGGACGATGGCGATGCCTCCTCCGACTCCGTTGGCGCGGTCCCTGCGGGTGATCTTGTAGCCGTCCGGGATGGCAATGGCGATGTCGGGGGCTGAAGCGGGGTTCAGCCAGGTCTCCGTCAGGAAGGCGACGTCTGGGGAGGTTGAGTCGAGAAGGTCCCAGAGTTCGATGGCGTGTTTGCGGGCGGAGCGGGTGTTCAGGAGGATGCATCTGAGGTAGTTGGGTTCTTTCCTGGGCGGTGGTTGGGCGGGTGCTGGCGAAGCTGCAGTTCCGGCAGGTGAAGGGCCCTTGGGTGCGCTTCGGGGTGGCCCGGTAGCAGGCGTGATCTTTTCCGGGGTTGAGTGCGTGGAGGGTGCTGGCATCGTATCGGCGTCTGTTGATGTGGCGGGCGCGGGGGATGCACGGACCAGGGGTTCTGGCGCTGGGCGCGGTCCAGGCGCGGACGGGCACAGACGGGCTTACCTTAGGCACGCCTTCGGCGCGCCAGCTGCGCTCGTCCGCTGCGCAGCCGCCATAAATGGGGAGGGAGGAGCAGGGAATGGGCAGCGAATGGGCAGTGAGGGGGCGGGGCCACAGGGGCGCAGCGGCGGGAAACAGGCCAAAGGAAAAACTAGCACAGTCAGGGCAGCAAGGGGGCACAGTCAGGGCAGCAAGGGGACACAAAGGAAAAACGAGCACAGTCAGGGCAGCAAGGGGACACAGAGGAAAAACGAGCACAGTCAGGGCAGCAAGGGGGCGGGGCACAAAGGAAAAACGAGCACAGTCAGGGCAGCAAGGGGGCACCAAGGAAAAACGAGCACAGTCAGGGCAGCAAGGGGGCACAGAGGAAAAACTAGCACAATCAGGGGCAGCAAGGGGGCACAGAGGAAAAACGAGCACAATCAGGGGCAGCAAGGGGGCACAGAGGAAAAACGAGCACAATCAGGGGCAGCAAGGGGCCACAGAGGAAAAACTAGCACAATCAGGGGCAGCAAGGGGGCACAGAGGAAAAACGAGCACAATCCGGGGCAGCAAGGGGGCACAGGGGAAAAACGAGCACAATCAGGGGCAGCAAGGGGGCACAGGGGAAAAACAAGCACAATCAGGCCTTGAACTTTATACGGTTCTTCACAGAAAGCCAGTGATACTTCTGAATAACATGAGAGATTGGCTTGTATTTAGGGGTTCCTGATAGCATCCTGGCGGCTGCGTTCTGGACTGACTGTAGCTTATGAATAACCTTGTTCTGGGCATTTACAAGAAGCCCGTTACAATAGTCAATGGTAGACATGACTAGTGTACTAACCAGAGTTTTTCCTGCAGTCAGAGGCAGAAATGGTAAAATCTTTTTATCATACGTAACTTGTGGAATGAGGCTGAGACCACTGAGTTAGCATGAGGCAGAAAAGTCAATTTGTCATCGTATATGACGCCCAAGTTCCTAACCCCGGTAACTGGGAGTGGGGGGGGGAGGACCCAGTGAGGCAGGCCACCAAGAGGAGGACCAGATAGGAGATAGCTTGCCAAATGTCATAACCTCTGTTTTATCAGAGTTCAACTTAAGGCAGTTGCTGGTCATCCAGCTACTGATTGCAAGCATGCCTTTTTGAAAGTTGGCTGCTACCTTTTCACCATCATTGTGTATAGTCAACACCAATTGCGTATCGTCGGCATAAGATGTAAGGCCCATCCCATGTACCTTGATTACTCTAGCTAAGTCCGACACATAGATGTTAAAAAGTGTCGGACTTAGGGATGACCCTTGCGGGACACCACATGGGAGGGCCAATTGGGCAGACTGGAAGGTGCCAAAATTTACCGACTGTGTCCGATTGGTGAGAAAGGAGGTCAACAGTGCTCTTGCATTGTGTTGGATACCCATTTTAGTGACACGGTCGATCAAGATGGTGTGATCGACCGTGTTTGCATTCGCTTGCATACCTATTTCCTTACATGATCTAAGATTGGAACTGATCAATAGCTTGTCCTGATGGTTCCTGAAAATAAAGGAAGTTTCCTTAGGTGATATGAGAAGCTCAAAGCTCTTTGAAGCCCTTCTGATTAAGCATTGGATTTTTGCTTTATTGTCCAGAGATGAAACTGCTGCTGGTGGTGGTGTTGTTCGGCATGAGCGTTAATTAGGTCATTGACAGAACAGCTCTCAACTGAACATTTAGAGGAGACTTCAATGGAGCTTTTTCCAGTGTTGAAGGTAGCAATGAATGGTTTGGTAGAAGCATCAAGCGATTGATGAGAATGTTGTTACCACAGATTGACAGGACCCGCTTGCTCATGACAACTACATCAGGAGATGAACTTAAGGCCCTGACTTTTATAAAGTCTTCTTATGCTGTGGAATCTTCAGTCACAAAGGATTGTCACAGACGCCTCCTTTGTTGTTTGGAGAGCTCACCTACATAACTTCTCAGTTCAAGATCTGTGTTCAGGGAATGAGAAATAGTACCACAATTGTTTTCTGGAGCTCAAAGCAGTTAATCTGGTTCTGAAGGTTTTACTGCCTTCCCTGATGACAGGCCTAAAGTTCAGGCAGAAAATACCACCACAGTGACTTGAACAAGTGGGTGGTTTCAGATCCAGACCACTGTCTCTGAAATCACATAGAATCCAGAAAAGACTCTTGGCCATGAATAGGTCAATTAAAGCGATCCATCTTCCTGGAGTACTAAATGAATAAGCAAATATTAATAGATTCCTTCAGGAAAACTGCAAATGGGTCATAAACAATGACTTTTTATAGACACGGTCTCAGACTGTGGTTTCACAGAAGTGAACTTACTCCTCTCAGCTCAGAAGACCAACTGCCCAAGCTTTGTCTCTAGGTTATGAGTCACTCGTTTACTACAATGCCCTTCTGATGGAGTGTTAACCCCCCTCACCCCTACTTCCACAAAAAAAAAAAAAATTCTTACCGATACCATCTGTCTTGTTGAAACTGTGGAGCCCAAGCTGCAATGATCTCAATTGTTCTTGAATAGCCCAGACAATGGTGTTTATCTCAATCTGACATCCTTTGAATGCAAGGATGGCATTGCAGAGCAGACTGTATGAACACTTAAATCTACCTCTGTCATGCCATGAAATCCTTAAACAATCTTAAAAAAAAAAAAAAAAAAAAATCAAGAGCTTCATATGCATTCATATGAAACATTCTGCATATGGTGTCAACAGCAGAGTCACAATCTGATATAAGGGCAGGATAAAGTCATTCTGCTATACTTGCTCCAATGACTTTGGCCGAATTACATTTTGTTTGTTAAAGGACTCCAGATCACTACAGCAGCAGACGGAAAATGACCATGGTTTTTAAATTTTCCAGATCCCAGTGGTCAGACTTCTTGGGTTAATTTGAAGAAATCTTTACTCCTATCCAAATGCCACCTCTTGCATGGGAACTAAATTCGTCCCATCACAACACGGTCTTCTCCTTTTTAACACATACTCAAGTGTTCTCTCATGGAAGAGTCTTTTTGATACCAATCACAGGCCCTCTTGAGCTGTTGAACCAAATGTAGTCTTTAGCGTCAACACTTCTGAAATGTCTACCTAAGAACTTCAGAATTCAACATTAAGCATTCCATCTACATGTGGTTTTTTTCAGTAATCAAACTACACCAGCAGTATATTCTTTACAATCTAGAATGCTAGTTTTGAAATCTAAAACCTTGAGAAATTCAAACTATCAGTGGAGTTCTTTTATATACTAACTTAGCTCAGTTTGAACAGTCTTTCCTGCTGGATTGTTTCTTGCATTACCCTTGGTTACCAATTGGCTTATACATAAAAAAAATAAAAAAATTAAAAAAAAAGAATCTGAAGATAGCGACCACAAAAGGAAACTTCCGGGGAAGGCGACTGACGTAAGGAGGGGCTAGACTAAGCACCAAATTGTAAGGTACGTTGAAGCCCCTCCCCCCCCCCCCAAAAAAAAACGGAAAGAGAGAAGGGCCTACTGTACAAGAGGAAAGTTCTGCACCCAACCACTAGATTGTGGAATAAATCACAGCATAAGAATCCAGAAAAGATTAATACAGCATAACGAGCAGACCAGAAGCTCATCTTACATGGGGAGAAGAAGCCTGCCCATCCTGGTTGCGAAATATTATTTTAGTAGTTTAGCCACTTGGAAGTCCTTTCACACTAGAACAAGACCCTATTATTAAATTGCCTTTAGAAACCTCTTCAGAGTTTGTGGAAGCAAGGTGAACTTTATCATGGATCGGCTTGCTATTCTAGCATTTACAACTATTAAAGAAGGTCCTACAATTCAGCAGAAATGGTTACTTGTAGCCCGAATGCTGTATCGTAGTAATGTTCTTTGAAGTCAAACAACTCTCTTGCCTTGCTCCCCACCCTTTCAATAAGAGAAAGCTGCAAAAATGTCTTGTCCATCAAAAATAACGGACTCTGAGGCAACTTCCAGTGTTGGGCATTATGGGACATTTGCGCAACACCCCCCCCCCCCACCCCCACCCACCAATTTGATGCGCATTTACATTTATGATGATCTAGGCAGCAAGTGGAGGTGTCCTACGTGCTGCAATGTACTGTTTCTGCTTGATACTTCTAACACAGATTCCTTACCATTAGCATCTCATTAAGTACCAGACTGAATTCACAGCAGTGCTCCCACATGCTAGTAGGTGGTGCTGTGTGGATCTGTGGTTACTCTGTTCCACCCTGGAAGTGACATGGCGAGAGAGAGGGAGAGAGTGCGCACGAGAGAGAGTGCGCACGAGAGAGAGTGCGCACGAGAGAGAGTGCGCACGAGAGAGAGTGCGCACGAGAGAGAGTGCGCACGAGAGAGAGTGCGCACGAGAGAGAGTGCGCACGAGAGAGAGTGCGCACGAGAGAGAGTGCGCACGAGAGAGAGTGCGCACGAGAGAGAGTGCGCACGAGAGAGAGTGCGCACGAGAGAGAGTGCGCACGAGAGAGAGTGCGCACGAGAGAGAGTGCGCACGAGAGAGAGTGCGCACGAGAGAGAGTGCGCACGAGAGAGAGCGCACGAGAGAGTGCGCACGAGAGAGTGCGCGCACGAGAGAGAGCGCGCACGAGAGAGAGCGCGCACGAGAGAGAGCGCGCACGAGAGAGAGCGCGCACGAGAGAGAGGGAGAGAGAGAGTGCGCACGAGAGAGGGCGGGAGGGAGAGAGTGCGCACGAGAGAGAGGGAGGGAGGGAGAGAGTGCGCACGAGAGAGAGGGAGGGAGGGAGAGAGTGCGCACGAGAGAGAGGGAGGGAGTGCGCACGAGAGAGAGGGAGAGAGTGCGCACGAGAGGGAGGGAGAGAGTGCGCGAGAGGGAGGGAGAGAGTGCGCACGAGAGGGAGGGAGAGAGTGCGCACGAGAGGGAGGGAGAGAGTGCGCACGAGAGGGAGGGAGAGAGTGCGCACGAGAGGGAGGGAGAGAGTGCGCACGAGAGGGAGGGAGAGAGTGCGCACGAGAGAGAGAGAGTGCGCACGAGAGGGAGAGAGTGCGCACGAGAGAGAGAGAGTGCGCACGAGAGAGCGAGGGAGAGTGCGCACGAGAGAGCGAGGGAGAGTGCGCACGAGAGTGAGAGGGAGAGTGCGCACGAGAGTGAGAGGGAGAGTGCGCACGAGAGTGAGAGGGAGAGTGCGCACGAGAGTGAGAGGGAGAGTGCGCACGAGAGAGAGAGAGTGAGAGGGAGAGTGCGCACGAGAGAGAGAGAGAGTGCGCACGAGAGAGAGAGAGAGCGCAAGAGAGAGAGAGAGTGCGCAAGAGAGAGAGAGAGTGCGCACGAGAGAGAGAGAGTGCGCACGAGAGAGAGAGAGTGCGCACGAGAGAGAGAGAGTGCGCACGAGAGAGAGAGAGTGCGCACGAGAGAGAGAGAGTGCGCACGAGAGAGAGAGAGTGCGCACGAGAGAGAGAGAGTGCGCACGAGAGAGAGAGAGTGCGCACGAGAGAGAGAGTGCGCACGAGAGAGAGAGTGCGCACGAGAGAGAGAGAGTGCGCACGAGAGAGAGAGAGTGCGCACGAGAGAGAGAGAGTGCGCACGAGAGAGAGAGAGTGCGCACGAGAGAGAGAGAGAGTGCGCAAGAGAGAGAGAGAGTGCGCACGAGAGAGAGAGAGTGCGCACGAGAGAGAGAGTGCGCACGAATCTCATCATCATACCAGGCAATTGTTTTGGTGTTGGTTAACTAGTATGACAAACCCTAGATATAGAAGGTTTGTCCTGTGACTGTGAGAATCTTTGTTAGGCTGTTTTACAAGATATAGTATTTTGCTTAGTCAACTGTAATTGTTATACATTTTTAATTTTGTGACTGTACGTAAGAAGGTTGCCTTGTGGAAAAGCTTGCTGTCAAAACCGTAGGCCTGAGTTGGCTATGGTAACAAGCTATATGCATTTTGTTTGCACGGGAAACATTGTCTGATGCCAAAGATCTGGTCTGCTTACTATAAAACATTATGAGAAAGGCGTTTGGTCTAGCTTTTTAATTGTGAAATTGATATATATTAAAGCCAGTAAGCCTTTAACTGTTGGTTATCACATTGTGTTACAGGTCTTTAAAAAGGTATTTTGTTACATGTCCTCTCACAGATTACCATAGTAGGCAAAGATTCTGTTATTGGCCACCAACTCTGACAGATCCTGGAGGTGGGGTCTCTGTAATGATTCTTGTTAGTCCTTGTTGAGAGGGTTTGTATATTGTTTTGCAAGCCATATATTTCTGCACATTTGTAATTTTATAACTGTATGCATGATGGTTTCCTGTTTATGAGCACTTGAATAGGCCGGTGTTGGGTAAAGTGTAAATCCAATGTGAAAGAGTAAAGGCTTCATCGGTTCAATGGGAAAAGTATAGCCAGATTTCATAGGTTTGATTTGTTTATTATGAAACATTATGACACAGCCAGTAGGCTTGACCTACTTATTGTGAAAAGCATGCGTTAAAGACAATTGGCTTTTAAGGATAGATTGTTATTTCACTGTACCAAAGCCTGTAGGTATGAATTCTGATGCATAGAATTTCACAGATTTCTGTAGCATGCAAGGGCTTTGATGTGGGTGATCCACCCGAGAAAACTGTGGGGATAGACGATATGCACTACAATAATCCTTGTTAGGCTTTCTTAGAAGAGATATATATTGCTTTGCTGGATGTAATGCTGTATACATTTGTACTTTTATGACTATGCCGGATGGTTGCCTTGTGGAAAACCTACTCTCAGTACAATGGCCTTGAGTTGGTTATGGTGACAAGCCAATGATAAAGGCCATATGCCTGGTTGTTTATCATGAAAAAGGCACGATAAAGGCAGGAGGCTTGACATATTGATTGTGAAAAGCATATGTTCAAGTCAATAGCCTACAGATAGGTATTTTGATGCATGAAATCTCACAGATTACATAAGGCCAGAGCAGGCTTTTTAGGCCAAGACTCAATTTCTTAGTGGGAAAACAAACTCAAAGGATTTCAAAAGTCAGGTGAATGTCTTAAATAGAGACCCTAAAATAAAACAACTCCAACATTCCCGAAACAAGCGGGGCACACTATTTACCTTTGCACTTTATTCTGATGGCTGAAAATCAAGACTCTCGCCAGTAACTCCTGGAAAGGAATCATTCAGAGTGTGGCTGCTACCATAGCTCCAGGACCCTATGAGACAAACACAGTGAAACTCAACCCTAAAGCAGAGAATATTTCCTATAAAGATGAGAATAGCAAAGCAATCTTTGAAGAAACATCACTTCAAAATAACTTCATTTATATTGAAGGTCCTTTCTACTGCATCACAGGCGCAAACAGGGAAGAAGACAGACCCAGCGAATTCTGGCTCTAAATTAGCCAGCGCCCCACTTCACGACAAAGAAGTAAAAATAAACATCGAGTCATCTCCCTCGTATTATGCCTCAACAAGCAAAATTAAACTAATCCATATCGAATACCTGACAATTTTTTCCCATGAGCAAATATTTCATGAGATAAAGGAGGCTGACATGATGGCGCTCCAGGGCCCAAAAGCATTCCTTAGGTAATGTATAAAGTCAAGCCTACGTTTTGAGCAGCCAAAATGGCTTTGGTTTTGCAGTCCCAAAACCATACGGACTTTTGGAGGGGCTCAATAATTAACCCGAGCTTTAAAGGTGGGGACCGGCAGCAACCAGAAAACTATCACCTCATCACCCTCCTCTATAATGAAGCCAAATACTTCTCAGGAATATTATGAAAGGAGTTAAAGAAACGGGCAGAGGACAATCAAATTATACCACTAAACCAAGCAGGTTTTATACGAGGAATGGCCACTACAACGAACACCCTGGCCCTGTCTATTACATCAGACAAAATGACAACAAATAACCAACCGTTTTATGTAAGCTTTGTAGATTTTAAGCCAGCAGGCAATTGTGCCCAACAGAATCTCCTCTGGGCTAAATTGTTATGCTGTGACTTTCCGCCTCATCTTCTAAAACCAATATAGCTGTTCTATTCTGACACCTGGGTTAGAATAAAGATAGGAGATCGTACCCGCCTGTGTAGGAAAATCTACACCCAACAGGTTCTAAAACAAGGGTGTGTTTTGGCACCATACTATTTAACATATTCCTTGCAGCATTGGGTGCTGTAAACTCTCATGCACCGAAATTAGGAGGGTCACACAGTTCCAGTCTGCTGTACGCTGATGATGTATTGCTGCTTAGCCAAACTAAAATCGGTCTTCATCTTCTTATTGATAAACGATTCAGCTATTCCTCAAACATTTGTATGATAATTAACCAGAAAAAACAAGGTAATGACAATCAAAAGTAGAATACAAAACAAGAAAAGCTGGGTCTAACAGGGCCAGCCACTGGAAGGTGTCAAAGAGTACAATACCTTGGTGCTCTATTTGATGATGTAGGTTCCTTCCGTCCACATAAGCGGGAGTTACAACGCCTCGCCTGCTCAGATCCAGCTGGAGTTTGGACTGAGAAAACAAACAATTGTCAGGAAGGGGGCTTACATCAAAATATGAAACGTAAGACGGCAATACATAATCCTATAAATAAAGATCTGTGGACAGAAATATCGAAAAGCCAAGACACCATTTATGCCCTGGGTTCACAATCACTTTGGGAGCAAGCAGTGTCTTATAGTGGCTTCAAAAAATCAGTTAGCTGCTTAATGAAGAAAATCTCGACAACAGAGGACAAGGTGATTTTAGCAAGCAGATCTCACGCTTGGATGTTAAGTAATGCCTATAAAACTCTTAAACCACAGTATCATTTAGAGGCTGGTTGGTGGATGTATCTAAAGTAAAAATTTATGAGATATCGTTTTGGTCATCTTCGTGCTCTTTTGCACACTTTGCTTTGGATTCGGAATGACTACTCAAACTCCTGTTGGCTATGTAGGTCAGCTCCAGAGGACCTTGACCACGTACTCTGAATTTGTCCTAAGCTTTTAAGGGAAAGGAGAGCACTTTTAAGAGTGCCCTTTAACCATCTGGGCATTTGCTCATGCAGACATGTCATTTCATGTTTTAATCTTAAGGGCACAATTCTGAACAGCCCACTCACCAAATTTCTATCAAGAGCTGATCAAAACATCAGAGGTTGCAAGGACCCCTGCCATAGCTGCCAAGGTTTCAGATTGCTATGTGTGACATTTTCATAATGTCAGTGCAATTATGAGTGACAATTCAACGACTATGAGTGACACTTTCTCACGAGCAAAATCAAGCAATGAAGACGAGGGACAAATATAAATGTCAGAAATTACACCCATTTGAGCAACAAAAAACTCTAAGAAGACCTTAAAACATCTGCAAAGCACTAGAATTGGAAGGGCACTAACCTAGTGCCCTTGTAATGGGTGGGGGTAAAGTGTTTTCTACTTATTCACTGTGTCTAGACTTGGTCTGGGTTTGTTTTTTTGCATTTTGGTACGATTGATAACAACAAACATTAGAATGCAAAGAAAATTCCAGGCCTGGGTGAAACATTGATACCGGATAATGAACATATTGCAGTCTCCAGTGCACGGTTTCTCCCACACAGACATCCGATGAAGTAAGTATATTTTATTGGAGGCAGCACAGCATTTCTAGATACCACTAAGCTTTAAAAACTGAGCTGTTAATTCAAGCAGGCATAGCAAACGAAGACCACCGGGACTCGCACCTCTCTGCTGCATGCTGAAGTAGCTTGCTAAGTGAGGGCGCGCGTGCTGCAATCAGAGGCCCTGTGCAATGAGGCAACATATCCAAATAAAGAGGAAGCTTTCAAACGTTAATAGCTGCGCATGGCCAGTAAAGCGCTTAGGCACACTTACTTCATTTTGTAGGCTGGACGGGTGCAGTCCATCAACAGGAGCACCTCGAGAGGGGCATTGGGGCCCACCTGACTGACCACCGCCCAAGGTCTACACTCTCGGGTGGCCCAACCACGCACCTCAATGCACCGAGCGCGAACTGCCCGGCGTGGGAGATGCATCCAGAATCAACCTCGGTCTTTCCCGCACTAAGGACGGGTGACCAAAGTCAAGTGGCTCCTCCCGCCATGAGCCGACACCCGCCGCAATCTGCGCCTAGGTGGCCCAAACACGGGCAGATTTGTGGTGCAGAGATCGAGCGGCGTTACTTTAAGGTGTTTTGCAGGGCCCTTCGGCCGCCTGGGAGCCGTCTCCTCGACCGCAGCCTCACGAGCCTGCTGTGCGCTGCGGGCTTGTCATGTGGGAGATGGGCCCGCGAGGAAGGCGGCAAACCTGCATCCGTGGTCGGGGGCCCTGCAGACCGTAAGGAGGCAATGATCCCCGAAACGCTAAGGTTCATTAGCGCGCCTCAATACAGGGCAACAGCGAGGGGCGGCCCCTGCCTGCCGCACGCTCACCGGATGCTGGGAGGTCTCCCTTGAGTTCCGGAGAGAGAGATAGAGGTGGGCGGAATTTCAATGCAGCAAGACGTAACATTGTAGCAGCCAGCAGTGAAAGAAGATTAACTGTTTATTGAGCCTGCTGACTGTTAAGTCCGGGGAGCAGCAGAGCCGACACACAGGTGTCACAGGCGCCGGCGCGCGCTAGCAGCCTCGCGTGCTGGTACAACACTTGACACGACAGTGGCATTAAAATGCGTGACAATGCATTTCAGTGCGGTGATGCGGAACACCACACTGAAATGCGTTAGTCACACCTGATGCGTGATACTTGGCAGGCCTGCCCTGCTACTTGAATTGCTGCCACACATTACCTAAAGCTATATTTAAAGCTAGTATGACGGTTTTAAGTTTTAACCTTTATGCACTGAGGTTTGGTGCAGTATGTAAAGATTTAATAATTTTTTACTTTTTATGGTGATTGCCATTGTATGCAATGATTTTAATTAATTATGCACATTAAAGCTCAACTATTACTACCCTAGTAAGCAAGGGTTTTAGTGCTGATTATCCCCTCTAATAACCCAATTGGTATGGAAGATTTGTACTTTAGAATCCATGTTAGGCTTTCTTAGAGACTGTGTACTTGGTAATTTTATGACTTTATGCCTGATAGTTGCCTTGTGGGAAAGCTTTTACTCGGTACAGGAGGCCTCAGTTGGTTATGGCGAGCAGCCAACGATATCAGCTATATGCCTGATTGGTTTACTAGGAAGCAATGTTTCTGTTGCCGTAGGTCTAATCTGTTTATCTTGAAAAGTGTATGATAAACGCATTAGGCTCAACATATTGGTAGGAAAAAGTGTATGTTAAAAATCAATAGGGATTTAAGGGCGAATTGTTATTTCTCTGTATTAAATCCTACAGATCAGGGGCGTGGCCAAGATGGTGGGGGGGCGTGGCCAAGATGGCGGCTGAGCGGTAGCAACCTCTGTGAGCTCTGCCGCCCGCCACCGACTAACTGCAGCTAGTGGCCGTCCTCGGGTCTCCAACCAACAGCGGAGCCTCTCCGGTGTCGGTGAAAGGCGCACAGGTACCCGATCGTCCCGGAGGTCGCATTGGAAGTGGCACCCCTCGGCTCACTTCAGAAGCAAGCAACCCGTGCTGGCTGAGAGGACCCGCCAGCCCCGGGAGTGAAGGGGGAAAGCATCGGCCGGAGAAGTAGTAGGCAGTGTGGTCCATGCCCTCTCCAGAACTGGCGGTGAGTCAGTGGCGACGGAAGTGAGGCTAGCGAGCGGGCCTAACTGCGAGGTGCTGCGGACCCGCCATCTTTAAAGGGAAAGCAAGCTGTGGCGAGTGGGCCTCGGCCCGGGACGCAGTGCGCTGAACGGCCGCGGTGAAAACCGACCCAGCGTCTCTGGAGGACAGCCGTTTTCTGACACCTGCTGGGTCGCATTTGAGCCGATGCCCGGGGAGAGCTGAGAGGTACCAGATGCGCCCATGAATGTGAAGTGGTGAGGAGAGGGGTGTAGTACCCACGCCTCAACCTGGCCTACTTGGGGGAGGGCCTGTGAGTATCCAGGGCCCTCTGGGAGCGTCTGAAGTGAGGGTGATCCCTGCAGCCTGCGGCAGCACCTCTGGAGTGCCCCCTCTCCCCCCCTCGCTTCCCTTTTCTTTACCTCTGCAGGGAGTGCAACACACTGGGGGGTGAGAGGCGGAGGAGAACCGAAGAGGAGAGCCTGAACCGTGCCAGGTGGGAGACGGTGGAGCCAGCAATTGGTGCATTTGCAGGGGGGGACACGCCGGCTATTCCCGGAGCGAGGGGACAGTGAACAGCCTACATTTGCAGTTTGGCGCGCCTGGGTCTACGCGGGGGTCTATAAGCTAGAGCGGAAAGCACGTGCCGACCTCCCGCCTGAAGATGGATATGGCGACCTCAAAGCAGTCCACCAAGAAGGACTGCAACATTAAGGACCTGCTCGCTAAGCCTACCCCCAAGAAACAACCGGGGAGAGATACTAGCCCAGAGAAGCGGACGGGAGACCAAGAGGAGGCGGAAGCTCCGTTGACTAGAACTTTCCTGGAAACCCTCTTCGGAGCGCTGAGATCGGACTTTGCGGCTCTCAAGCAAGACATAGCAACTGAGTTTAAAGAGATCAGGAAGGAGGTGGGGGATATTGGCCAGAGGGTGGACTCACTGGAGCGTATGGGGGACGCAAGAGAGGAGGAACTGGACGCCCATCGCAGAGAGATCCTAGACCTGCAGGAGCAGAACTCTAAACTCCGTAGTACCGGATGGAAGACCTTGAAAATAGGTCCAGGAGAGGTAACATCCATATAAAAGGAGTTTTGTTGCATGCTACGGCCACTGGACTAGAGGAATTCGTCCGCAGACTCTTCCACCGTGTGGCCCCTGCCCTGGCACCGCAAGATATTGTCCCGGATCGCACACACAGGGCTGGCCGACCCGCTACCACGCCGGGGATGCCGCAAGACATCCTTACATGCCTGCACTACTATATTCAAAAAGAAACCATAATGAAGGCAACCAGAGATTGTGCCACCATCGAGTTTGAGGGCCTCAAGGTGGGGTTGTACCAGGATCTCTCCCCGCTCACACTACAGAGATGACGTCAGCTGAAACCCCTCACAGAACTCGTACAGAAGAAGGGAATCCGATATAAATGGGGCCTTCCTTTTCGCCTCACCTTCGTGTGGGCCAATGAAACCCGCTCTGTCCGAAGCCTGGACGATGCAAAAGGCTTGGCGGAGGTGGATGCCCCCGACCCCGGTGATGCCCCAGAGGGTGATAAAGAAGGAGCTAAATCACCCAGAAGCCGGAATCTGCGATCCCTCCGGTCAAGGGGGAGAAAGCTGAGCAAGCCGACGGATTCTGAGAGCCGGTCCAGAGAGAGAAGCGCTTTTGAAACAACTGGGGGTAAGGGTGTAAGCATATGTTCCTCCCTTTCAGCCGGTCTGTTTTAGCCAATAGGATGATTCCTTTTTTTGACACAGCGCAGTAGTCCAAGTTTGGTTGAGTGAAGGCTAGTTATTTTATTTTCATACACCGCTTTATGAATATATTTCCCTCTTCTTTTTTTTTTTTTTAGCTTATTTTGTGGAAAGTTTTTGAGAAAGGGAACAGCCGACACGTGTTTCGCCCTATGTGGCAAGTTGAGCCAGGGCTTTCTCAAGGCTGTGAAGGAAGAGAGATGCAATAAATACTGAGTGTAACAGAGTAAAAAGAACCCCAGAGAAAGACACCAACTTAGTGTGCAGGTGAAGGAGATTAAAAATTTGAGAATATAAAATGTTTGTTTATTTTATTAATACCTAGTTAAAAACTAAAAATTGCTTCATAAAAGCATATGTGAAAAGAAGTGAAGAGGAGCAGACCAAAGACTTTTATTTCATACATACGCTGTGAGAGATAGAAGAAAAGAAAAAACAAGAAGAGAGAGGAAGCGAGGAAACGTAATACGGTGCTGGCAAAAACATATCTCCAACATTATTTATCTTAGATGTCGAAGGAGCATTGAAATGCCATAGGACTAAGAGTAGTGATTTAGGTGAGAAGGTAAAGACCTTATTCTATTGATTACATCAATGGTGTGATATACAGGAAAACTTCCCGTGCAGTCTTAAGTGGATACATGCAAGAACAGGCATACCATATAAGAGAGTTGCCTAAGCAAGTTGATGAGTTACAGTACCTAGTCATTATGTTCAAGAAACATACAGTGAGACGAAAGTTGAATACATTTCAATTTGCTTCAGGATAACGTAAAAAACATCCAAAATCTGGAGGAGACAAACATTTTTTTAAACAAATTCAGAGTCATAAACAAAAGGAGTACCACAGATGTGTACAGATACAAAGTCAATATACAGTCATATATTCATCATAGGCTCCAAATACAAGTGCAACTATAGTTATGAACAACATTACACAAACGTATTTTGGAACAAGTTCAGAGTCGTGAGCTGTGGAATGCCACTGATGTATACGAAATGCAGGGTCAATATACAGTAATCCAATCAACATGTAATCCATAAGTGAGTACATCTGTGATTGCAAAACAACATTGCACATTAATAATAAAAGTCTGCGTAGTCTGCAGTTGCCTAGCATGACACATTCTCAATTAAGGTAGCATGTCCGCATTTGTAAGAGATAAAATGTATTACGCAGAGAGGAACCGGAGCATACTTATTAGAACACGCAGGTCAAGTATGGCTATGCGAACGCTCGAGCAGAGCTTTATATTGAAGCTGGCGCAGCAGAGCCAAGGACCTTGGCTCTGCTGCGCCAGCTTCAATATAAAACTCTGCTTGAGCGTTCGCATAGCCATACTTGACCTGCTTGTTCCTCTCTGTGTAATACATTTTATCTCTTACAAACGCGGACATGCTACCTTAATTGAGAATGTGTCCCGTCATGCTAGGCAACTGCAGACTACGTGGTCTCCTTCTCCTATTAGAATGAAATCTGCACTACATTTACAACGTATACACCCCATTTTGCCACTGGCCTCCTACCTTGCTCTTCCCTCCGTCCTCTTTCCCTACGTGGCTCTCCTCTTGCAGTAAAGCACAAAAGATCCTCCGTAGAATCTTCAGATGGATCCCTATCAACACCAGAAATACCATCACGCAGGCTCTTGTTACCAGCCGCCTAGACTACAGCAACGTCCTCTACGCCGTAATCTCCACCCAACTCCTCAAGACTCTAGACCCTACAGAACATCATAGCCAGACTCATCCTGGACCTCCCAAAATGGACACGCATCACCCCACACCTCAGAGCCCTCCGCTGACTCCCCATCCAGAAGAGATGTCAGTGCAAGATCCTCACACACGCCTGCAAAGCACTAAACAACAGGGACCATCCTACTTCAACCATCGACTGAACTTCTACCTGCCCGGAAGACACCTGCGCTCCGCCACACTTGCCCCCCCCCCCCCATCGCTGCCGTAGCGGGGCCGTTCCTTCTCCTACAGCGCCACCAAGACCTGGAACGCTCTACACCGCCACCTCTGAACAGCTCCCTCCCTGGCAGAGTTCAGAAAGAAGCTCAAGACCTGGATTTAGGACGGAGACACGGCACCTCAGTGCCCAGATGCCCCTAAGGATGACAGCATGCCTTCTACAAATACTGATTGATGTATGATGACTTATTGAGTGTTTCAATCCATCAGGGAGCCAATTCATGAGCCACACCTATTGACATGCTCATGCTGGTTTCCTTTTTTGGTTCATTGTTTTTTTTGGCTGACCATTTTGTAAATGTGAGAACAACTACAGCTCTTGAATAATGAGAATTTCTGTAGACCACAATATACATTAAAAAATATATATATATTCGTAGAAGCCCTAGCCTGGAGTTTCAAGATTTATATTTTTCCAGGCACATTGATATCATCAAATACTAGAAAGAAGGAAGTCCTGCATGAAATATCGGAGCAATTGTTTGTTTCTTATGCCTGGAGCAGAGGTCCCGAAGCAAGTGTGTGCAAAGTGAGTTTGTTGGCATTTTTTGTCATTTTGTGCCTCTAATTATTACATTCTGAACAATTTAGGTTATGTGACCAAATTTGTAGTTTTATATTTCCACCCTTTTCTTGTTTGTATGCTTGAGTGATGTCGTACAAGATTACCATAGTGACTGCGATATATTTGTAGCTCAGTCCTTCATTCGTTATTTTGATTGTAAAATGTTTTTGCATGGAATTTAAGTTACGTTTATGGGACATCTGCACCACAGGTGGACTCCGGGTTAGAAAAGCTTCAAAAAACAAATATGGACACAGTGAAAGCCATTGGAGCAATTCAAAACAAGTCAACAAAATTGGAATTTCGAAGGCAGCAAGCATTAGATGGAACCTAATCAGTGGCAAGTTCCCAACGTCCACCATACCGGTCACAGCAGACGTTTTAGTTGGGTCAGTCAACTCTCAGGCCAATAACTGCGGAAATTCCAGGGATGCCATAAGCAAGGACACCTTTGCTTTCAAGCAATGACCGTCCAAGCATTCCCCCTTTCCCTTCTCCGACCACTCAACAACTATTGGGGTTTGACTGAGGGCATAGTTTTCCACAGCGGAAAGAAATAACCTCTACTAGTGGGTACTCTCCATTGCTGTGCCTGCAGTTTTATACCACTCCACCGAATATTCCATCAGACCGGCACAACATCAGCCAAGATCACCAAAGGCTGCTGCAAGAAGTGCAAGCATTGCTTCAGAAGGGAGCAACAAAATCTGTCCCACAACACCAGTGATGTAGCTAAACAAATCTGATTATTCTTTACACGACATAGATACTGATTTTGAGACAGAAACCTAAATGTACATTTTGCACACGTTGAGAAAAACAACACAGAAACTGAGAAAAGTCAAAGTAACAGCACCATAAAAGCGTGCTTGAATGTGTAGAAATAGAGAAATTTAAATGCAGAAAGATTAATATGTTTAATAGTAGGGTGTTATAACAAAAGAATTCTGAAATTGATTGAAGAAAATGCTTTTACTGACAAAATAATGCAATTATAGATGATGAATCTTAGCATTTCTATTGCTTTCATTGTAATGCATCATGAAGAAGAATGTGGTGCAAAATTGAAATGATAAATGATACGTAAATGATATTTACAGTAATAATACTTGACATTATTAGGATCATGAATATGTAAAAACAATTGTAGTAAAATGAATATTAATTATAATTTACATGTGTTAACATTGAAATTTGTGGCAGTAGGCCATACTTAACTTTAATAATTTCTTTGCAGTATTCACTGACAAAATTACCATTACTTCTTATATGAATTGCTTAATTTATTTCATTATGTTTGAATCTAATTAGGAGTTTATTTTACTAAAAGAGAAATGTTAATTTCAAATGCATTTAATACACTTTCTTTCCTAAGCTGCATTATTTCAAGCCTAATGCAATGGGCTTGTGATAGGTGTCTTCAAATGATGCTTTATCTATTCTGCATATGCAACATTTCTCATAAAAAAAGGAAATTTTTCTAGTGATGATTGTCGAGAGAATTGGTGTGAACCTAACCCCTGGACTGAAAGCACGGAGTGCAACTAAGTGATTTACGTTTTGTCAACTAACCTGTGAGGACGTAAAGGAGAGTTGTTTCTCATGACCAGGATGGGAAACTATGCTGGAGTATCGAAATTGTACCGGACGATCAGATGAATAACCACAGACTATTGTGGTATGATGACTGATGTCACAAGAGTGTCATAACGACTATAAAGGAAGATGTCCCAAAGGAGGAGGAAGAAGGCCTTTTTTTACCTGAAGAAGCTTTTTTCCATAATCAAGAATCCTTGTGGCGCTTACTTTTTTGGACTACTTTGCTGCTGCTCTTAGCAGATAGATTGGAATTCTTCTTTGCCGACAGCCTGCTTTTCTATGCCCCATACTTTTTAGGTCGAGCCTCGAGTAGCGCGCAAGCGCTGCTAGGCGAAGACTTTAAGTAAGTGAGTTTCAAAAGCAGTCCAAACGCTCGTGCGTCGTGGCTGGCCTTTGTGGGATGGGTACGCGCGGCAAACATGTGTTTCCAATTATCGTGCCCAGACGCGTGCGCGATAATTGTAAACACATGCCGGCAAAGGCCATGACGCACGAGCGTCTGGTCAGCTGAGCAGGCTGCCGCGCTCGCTCGCCTCGCCCCGCTCCTCTCTTGTTTACCAGCGCCCCTGGAAGCAGAAAAGAAACAGGTCCTTTCACTGATAGTTTACATGCGACCCTACATCAACCTTTCTCCGTATTAATAACTCGCTTAGTTTAATACACAACTCAGGTTTCTGCTCCAGAGCCCATCGATATCTTTAAGATACTGAAAACAAAGCTGTCACCTTCTAGATGCAAAATGGTTGCCAATTCAGAATGTTTAATTGTGGTAATATTAACTTATATTGTGCTTGCAATTAGTGTACCCATTTTGCAGAACCTTAAATTGGAAGTGTTACCACGACCCAAAACAATGGTGCTCATTTTATCGACCTCTGAAAGATGAACAGTTTGTTCAGTCATGCAGTAATCTGCAGGCTTTGAACAGATTTCAGCAGCATTTAACTCACTGAGCAATCTTACCAGCTATCGTTTATTCACAGATCTCCCTACTCCTTAAAACTGTCACTGATTTCCGAGGAGCACCCCTAGCAGACTAGTTTAACATCTGTCACTGTAATAAAATGTAGGTCACTGGTAAAACAGTAAAGCAAAGTGAGGCATTCTGGGACTGGCCGGCTTCGTTTGTGGGGCATCTGGTAACTCGATCAGAGCGCACTCGAGAACGCCCATGTCTGAAATAGATCAGGAAAGTTAGACATCTGACCTAGAGCTGGAGGGGAAACTGCATCAAGACTACAGCGATAGCACAAACCGATTAAATACAGGATTTAAAGAGTAACAAATACACCGATCGTACAGCCGAGGAGAACATATGCTGATCTGAAAGCAGTTTACGCAAATAAAATCGGTTTGCGTCATTTGAGGGTGCAGAATGTAGGCACGCCTCCAGAGCAGTGACAGAAATCACACTAAGAGCACCAGACAGAGACCGCGGATAGCATTTTACATATGCAAAGCAGAACACCACTGCTGGGGTGTGTAATAGGGCCCAGCATACAACTGAAACCAGCATCAACTGAAGTGAAAAGTCAAAATACTCTTTGCACCCGAAGGAATCGACCAATGAGACAGTCTGCTTCTTTTCGAATGAAAAGTAAAAAAGTGACAACTGGTTGTGAATATTTGTGGAAGAAAAGGTCTGCCCACATTTTTACTGCTGTGGGTGAAAAGAGGAGAATTATAAAAGCGAACTGTAAAAACTAGACAGCACCAATGTAAAAAAATAAAAAAAGCATTGGCATAGCCAATAGGTCTCGCCTTTGGGACCTTATAAGTATTTAGTTATGCAGCACACTATCCTTGGTGCAACAACATCAACTGTTGCATGGCTAAACACTTATACGGTCCCAAAGGCGAGACCTATTGGCTATGCCAATGCTTGTTACCCTTTGCTAATGATCTTGCCTCCTGAACTCTTTTGGACTGTCTGGCGAGAAACCAGATTTGAACTTTTCTGATTTTGCCCCATTTCCCCTTTTGCCTATGCCCATGCACTCTCCCCTCGTGGTCTTTAACTTGATTCACTGTCCCTTACCATGGAACTCTTTTGAAGTTGTAAACCATCCTCCTGCCTTTTTTGGTGGTAGGAATCTGTAACCATAAACCATCCTCTTTACGGATTAGAATTCTTTGACTAAATGTGTGGTTTTAGACTACCTGCCGTAAGATTCTTGACTGAACTGCTCAAAATGTTACTTATATGCATTGATTTTGCTTCATTAATACAATTACCATATTACCTGCAATTGCATCAGTATGTTATTGTGTCTTAGTATTCTTTCTGTAAAACTGTACTTATTGAACATTGGCTACAAAGGCGTAATAGGGAGAATCATAAATTATTTTCAGAACATCAAGTTCTCCTGCTTTTATTCTGTGTTGTGACTGCAGAACTCTGTGTGTATAATCCTGGTTAGACTGAACTTTTTTAGGAGGTTGGGTCTCCTCATTGCAAATCTTTTTGTATAGCATGGTTCTGAGAGTCGTGTATTTGAACCTCATCTCGAATTTGTGAGTTGGCTATCAATTAATGGTCCTTCTTGGGTGGACAACGGCTTTTGGACATCCTAATTTCTCACTCTTCACTACGACCGAGAAAGGCCCATCAGAGGACCATCATCTCTGTAGTATAGTGCAGTGATGCAAGTTGTCTAATTGTAACAAGCACCCCACAAGGTTAGAGGTTGGTTAGAAAACCGCTTCCGCTGGATCACCAGCAGGACAGGGAGTTTAAACCTGATACTTTCCCATCCTCAAGAAAGATGGAACACTGCAGCTGATACTTGAACTCAGACCATTTAATCAATGGATAACCCCACGGGACTTTAAGATTACAATTTTCCAAGGTGTCATTCTGTTGCACTGCATCAGTAACTACATGGCGGCCTTTGATCTCAGGGACAACTTCTTTTACATCACATTCACTCTGCGCACCATGAGTATCTCAGGTCTGTGGTAAATTGAGTGCATTATCAGTTCAAAATACTACCCTTTGGGGTTACAACATCCCCTCCAGTGTTCACCAGTTGTGTGATAGTTGTATAAGCTCATCTTCACCACACACAGCCGGGGATTAGTCCCTGGCATGAGAACAACATTCAGAAGAGCTACTACCAGTGCTTAATTTGTAAAATATTAAGTGCCAGGGCTCTGACCAGGAGGCCATTGCAGCTTGCACCACCCATCTCCCTTGTCATCGCTGCCAAAACAACTACTAACCATCTCTTTCGCATGTAAATGCGACAGCTCCGATTATTCCAGGTCCTCAAAGCTAAAGTAATGGCTGGGGAGGCAGGTATTAGCACTATTTTAATGTATATTGTATTTCTAAACAACAGTTGTTCTGCTCATCTCTAAATTAGATGAGCAGCGCCACCATGTGGTAGACTGTTCTAAGTATGATGTTGACAATTAGGTGCTGGTGCCGAGCACCGAAAACCAATTAAGTGCAGGTGCTGAGCACCGGAAAGCACCGGCTCAAATTAAGCACTGGCTACTACTGAGCATTACCTACAGGGTGGTTATGAGCCGCAGGTATTGTGGTATGCGGAGCCGCCTGGGGGAGAACCTTGTGCTTCTAGTATCTTGCTCCGGCTAACAAAATGGATGTTTCATTAAAAGCATCTCAGGGGTTTTCTGACTGCATAACAGACACTCAAGGGTCTCTGGATCTGAAGGGGATCAGTAAGTGACCCACAACTAAATCCACCAGGTGTGTTTTTAGTGTTCTGTCCTGCTGACTGTGTTAGCGACTACACTAAGTTGGTATGCCACTCAAGTACAAGGATGTTATGAACAGGATATTTCTTTTCCACAATCAGTCTCTCACTTTTGCATGTTGTTGGTGATAAACGTTTTCTTTTTTATTATTTAGGTAGGTACAGTGAGGGAACAGATCAAGCCAACAAGCCAAACATTGTACAAAGAGCTTAATGTAATTGCAATTAATAACAATCTGTAAAGTTTCTTCATTTCTTATGTTTTTACCCGGTTTACTTTGCCCCCTTCCATTCTATTGCAAACTACTAATCCAGGCCACACATTTCCCACAGTTATATTTGTACCTCAATGGTTGTCTAATTTTAGGCAATACAGTTCTTCCAAAAGAACTTATCTACATTTTTAATAATCATTCTCGCCTTGATAGTGATTCTTCACAGTTCCATTTCTGAGTAATGATATAGAACTTGCCACTGGTGCCAAAAAAGAGTAAAGTCTCAATAGTGATTGTTTTTGCTACTTCACCTCCAACCCAGTGCTACACCAAGATCAGAATATAATTCAAACCCTAATGCCTGCTGTAGCACTACGTATATGAAAGCCAAGAAGGCACTCCCATACGTTGTGCATCCAAGTACCCGCTGCATTTATGGACCTCGTGTACAAATTACTTGTTTTGGGTGCAACTTTGCTTATTTGCTCAGGCACATAATATAATCTATATAGTGAAAAATATTGTATTTGCGCTAAATAAGCAATTCTTCAGGTGAAATGCATGTTTCTAAATCCTCCCACCAGTTAGAACAAATTTTAATATGATCGAAATGTCTAGTATCAAGTATTTTTGATCAACTATAGCCAGATTTCACCCCTGCTGGAGGATGTGGGAGCACAGCATTAAATAATCTGGCCTTCTCTTTCTAATAACACTGAAAATAAGTTAAAACCAGTAGCTATTTAAAACACGTGCCCGATAATGTACCTCATAATTATGTTGTGTCTATGCAAAATGAATTACTCCAGTCCTATCTAGAGTCTGATCAATAAGCCTATAGTGCCCTGCCCTATGAGTACCAGTAATATCTGCTGGTAACAGTGGGTTATCCCACAAAAGTATGCAGTCCATTTCCTACTGCATTTTACTGTTCTTTAATCATTGGGTATTGCCCTTGCTTAATGTCCTTGGTGTCTTAAATTGTCTATTTTTTAATGAAACAATTGGTGTATTAAACAACGTCATATTCTCAAACTCCCTATTTACCAACTATGTTGTTAATAATATTAGAAAAATACTAGTCTTTGGGTCTGGAATGATGAATTTTCTATGATTTTGGGCTTTGACAGCAAAATAATAAAATGTAATTTCAGTGAAAACCAGCCCCCATTTGACAGAAGTAAAGTTTGGATCGCGCAACCTTACCAGCCCATTTAAAAGTGCTCATTAATATTATGTTTTGAGAGAGTTGCTATTGAAACAAAAATAAGCACAATGGGAGCGTAGTTACTTTAACTAAATTTACGCATGCTACTACAGTAAGCGGTGTATGCCATCAGGTCTGGAAATCCTTTGCTATTTTCTCCAGTGAAGCCTTTAGTTTGTACACAGCAGAATCCTCTAAATATTCTACAGCTAGTCTCATCACCGTTTATTGCATCTCCCCTTTTAGATCTGATTTAGGGTACTACATTAAAAGGCCTTTAGTTTTCGCTTTATTTTATAACCGGAAACTCTAGAAAATGTTGTGATAGCCTTGGATGTATCTAAGGTACCGAAGTTGGGAGTAAGAAACATAACCACATTGTCATTATATAGTAATATCTTGATTGCAGTCAGAATATTCAGACCCAACTCTTATGGTTTCTTCTTTGGTGATCTAACATGCAAATAGTTCAATAAAGATGGCAAATATTAACGCCGAGGCTCTTCCCTCTTTAGATCTGAATCGGTCCTACCAATTCCCTCTCTAATTTTAAAGCAGGTTGGTATCCCTGGTATGGAGTCCCAATTAACCATGGGAATTGGCAAGGGAAGCCCATCCCGTCCGTTACTCCTTGAAAGCATTGCCAGTCACCATGTCTACATGTCACATGCCTTTTCTACATCCGTTAACCACATGGCCAAAGGTTTCTTTTCCACCTCTGCAAAATCCATATCTTTCCATCAGTAACGATCATTAGCAGCCAAAAGACATCTAAGGGGGAAACCCATTTAATGAGATGAAAGAAGCCAATTAATCATACTTGCCTATCTAAACTCATACACTTTTATAAACATTTTATAATCCGGATTTAACAGGATAGGTTGTTGTACTCTCCGGCCTGATATCAGAAATGGATCTCTCCACTTTTCAAGTTCTTCTGTCTCTACTTTTCAAGTTCTTCTGCTATTATCTAAGGACAGTTCCTTTGTTGTTCTTTCATAATGGTTTGGAAACTAGCTCTCAGAATATGGTGCATCTAAAGATTGACTAAAAGGGCGGTAGTGGAAGACTGTGTCTCCATCGTACTTCTATCGTTGTTTTATATTGGACGTTATGCCCTATGTCAATCTGCTTTACGGTAGACTTTCCAATGGACAACAATCCTCTCCCGTTTAGACAATTGTTGTCATTTGAATTCACAAGGAAATGCTGCTGTGCTCCTGAGCCATGTAGTGTCGCAGATTGAGTTTCTTGTGGGTTTTGAAAAGGAATTGCTCCAGTACAAAGAATTGTTCTGTGTTGTGTTTAATAAGACTACAATCAAACATTTGTACAGGGCCTGGAGACTCCACTGTAGATACGTTTTTTACTTTGTTTACAATTCCAGTGAGAGCCATTACATCATGGTTATTACAGCAGGATTCTTTACATTGAGAAGTTACTTTGCATCATTGAAGGTAAGTGTATTTATTAACTAAGATATATATATATATATATATACATATATATATCCATCCCCTACTGGTGATTGGCAGTAGGTATAGTTAGGACCTAGTTTCCATAGGAAAAGCGTTTTTTGACTTGCCTATATCTTTGGTGCCATTTGATGAATGTTCATGAAATTTTCCCAAAAAAGGTGACAGGTTGGGTCTTGATGTGCATGGAAAGTTTTGGGGCAATACGTCAAGCGGGGTCGAGAAAAAGAGTGGGTCAAAAAATGTGTTTCCCATGTTAATTTCCATAGGAGTTTTGAACATGACTGCAGCCGAACTGCTGGACGGAATTACACCAAATGCGGCAGAAAGGTTGCTTTTGGTCCAGAAAGCACACTTTTTGTTGTTTGGTGTAAATCTATTCAGTAATTTTAGGGATATTTAAAGAAAACCAAATTTGTATATATAGGGACGCAAATCCTTTGAGGATCCGACAATCCCCTTGCTGATATCTGATTGACTGACAACACTTCAACCAGGAAGTGTTGGCAGCCATCTTGTGACTCTGCTTCAATCCCCCCAAAACGTTTTAAAAATAAAAAGATGGCAAGGTAAGAATACCCTGATTCCCAGGCTTCTGTGCTTGTTTGCTGTATGGCCCCCGGGGCATAAAAAAGAAAAGGAGGGGGGCGCACACAGCCCCTTCCTGTGGCTCTTTTGAGCCCCGTGGACCACCACCTCCTCGGGCTTTATTTACATATGGGAGGAGACCACGCGGACCTCCATCCATTGGGCCCCTGGATCCCAAAGACAACCTCCTCCCTGTGGCTTTATTCATTAAATGCACCTTCCCGGGGCATATGTAATATTCAAAACTGGGAGGTAGGGCCACGTAACACCCTCCGAGTCCATATACGGCCCGGGAACCAAAACCGAGGGCAGAAAAGGGAGCAGAAAAGGCATAACAGAGCTAAACGGAAGACACACACACACACACACACACCCACACACACCCACACACACACCACACCCCCCCGACCCATTCAGACACTCAAGCACCACTCACACACCCAGTGAGAGACTTATGCAGCCACTCCCAGACACACTCATTGAGACACTAATGCACACACCCACTCTCAATGGTTACGGGTAACAGTTAGCAAATAACATTTAAAAACCTTAGACATTCACTAAACAAAGTTTACAGGGATGGTATAGTTCGCAAATAACATTAAAAAACCTTTAGAAACTCACTGAAAAAAGCAAAGGTTACAGGGACGTTATAGTTAGGCTCTGATTTCACATTGGCGAAACCATAAAAATTCAGCAGTTATAGTTACCTGAGCTAGCTAGATCTTACGCAATGCACGCTTATGACCTCGCATATTACATCACTCATGACATGGTCAATGACGTCACTGATTCCATCATCCACAGTACAACTCACACCACTCACGTACCCTTTCACAAACCCATACAAGTAATCGCACACCCACTCACTCATTCATAGAGCTACTCATGATTGCTTTGGGAAAAGCTTATGCTCAATACGGTAGGCCTGGGTTGTTTATGATGACAAACCAACAATATAGGCTGTAGATTCAATTGGTTCATTGGGAATGTTATGTCACATGCCATATATCTGACTTGTTTATCATGAAAGGTTAACAAGGCAGTGGATCTGACGTATAGTGAAAACATATGTTAAAGTGAATGGGTCTAGAAGCTTGGATTGTTATTAAACCGGTATTTTAAATAATGGAGCTCGCATTTTGCCTTCGTATGCAAAGGTTTTTCTTTTAGGTTCCCCCCTCTGGTAAACAATTTTCGCTGTGATAGTCCTTGATAAACCCTCGTAGGAGGGATTGTATATTGTTTTGCCAACTATAATTCTGTACATATTTGTAAGTTTGTTTTGTAGTTGGTTGTGCTTACATTAAATACTTTTTAGATCTTATCCAACTGATTTTGAGCTATTGCTCTGTTTGAGTGTCATTTACATTATGCTTCAGCCCAGGACAGTGTGTAGCATGGGGCAAAGCGTCAGTCCACTTAAGCCATTGTTTCTATAGCCATATGAGTGGTAGCATTTCCTGGGATCACAAGTGACCAACCATGTGAAAATGAGTGTGATTCAGTACAGGACTAGTGGGCCAGTCCTTTCGTTTTCTATTTTATACTCTTCTGGGCCCCCTATCTTTTCTTTCCTCCTCCTTTTTTAGGTCGAGCCTCGAGTAGCGCGCAAGCGCTGCTTAGAGGCGAAGACTTTTAGTAAGCGAGTTTGAAAAGCAGTCCCAAAAACGCTCGTGCGTCGTGGCTGGCCTTTTGGGATGGGTACGCGCGGCAAACATGTGTTTCCACCTATCGTGCCCAGACGCGGGCGCGATAATTGGAAACACATGTCTGCCGCGCGTACCCATCCAAAGGCCAGCCACGACGCACGAGCGTTTGGTCAGCTCTGCAGGCTGCCACGCTCGCTCGCCCCCGCTCCTCTGTTGTTCAAGTGGTTGTACTCGGACACCTTTCAGCGTTTCCTGAGAGGCCTGTCTTAACATAATAACAACTGACTGGCACACGTTCTCGAAATGGACAGCTTTAGAACATGGGAATTTCACTATTCAAATAGATTTCCATCCTTGATCTCAGCTTGGGGCTCGGCGTGTTACGGAGCGAACTGAATTAAGCGATGCGGTGCAGTAGGGGCAATGGTGTGGACATATGAAGGCTGTTCTGAGCGAAAAACGATGCTGTACTGCAGAGTAGGAGACTGTGCACCTGTGAAGGAGGAGCTGTACTGAGGGCAGCGAGGCAACGCGAGGTGCCGTACGCCAGAACTAATAGTGCAGAGTGAGCGCAGAGGGCACTGTGCTAAGTGCAGTATTGCAGTGAGTGCTTGGTGTTTTTAAAGCAATGTTTGGCGCACATGTTCGGTGCAGGGTCTAATAGAAACAATCTTAAAGCTACATACAGTACATGCACAAGTAGTACTGGACAGCACTTACCCGCGCGATGCTGATCTCTTTGATGACATAGTGACGCCCGTCCTCCCTGGAGGTCACTAGAATAGCGGTGCCGAAGGAGCCCTCCCCGATTTTGGCCACCCGGTTGTACTTGTCCATGGTTAGGGCATCCCTATAACCTAGTGCTGCAGTCTACGGGACTTCAGGACGCGTTCATGCGTTGAACGGTCACAGCTTCTCCCCCGCAGTGGCGCTCAATGGATCGCTCCAGGCACAGTGGCAGCAGCACATCCTCAGCCCAAGCCACACTCTCTGTGTATCGGTTGCTGAGCAGCGGCCGCCGGAACTTGCGACGTTCATAGAACTAAAAGACGGACTAACACAACCCAAGCGACGTGGGGAGACATTTTTTCATTCTTTATTGAAAAGTTTAGGACGCACAAAAATAACATAATATCGGTAATTACCGGTCATGTGTTCCTATTTTGGATATGTAAGTTCTAGAAGCTAGTACGTAGAAACCACATATCCGTTAAATCATCTAAATTCCTTTTAATTTCAATGTTTTGTTATTTTGCGTAATCATTTAGAAATGAATTAGACACATTTAAAATAGTTGCGAAGTGATGTATTCACGTATTTGTAAGAATATGTTCCGAAAGGTAAAAATACTGGGTTCTGATGAATCTCCATGGTAATTACTGGCATAGATGTAAATATAGCTGCCAAAATAGTGAAATACTGCCCAGGCGCCAACCCTAAACAGAAACATTGCCATATTTAGCACGTAAATCGTGCAACAAACGTCATGCAAATATGATAAATACTTCTCCATATTCAAACAAGCATTGGCATAGCCAATAGGTCTCGCCTTTGGGACCCTATAAGTATTTAGTTATCCAGCACAATATCCTTGGTGCAACAACATCAACTGTTGCATGGCTAAACACTTATAAGGTCCCAAAGGCGAGACCTATTGGCTATGCCAATGCTTGTTGTAGGTGTCTGGCTGACCCCTGACAGTGCTCACAGGCTGCTTGTATGTCTTTCATTAGATCTGTAGTGCTCAGCATCTCCTTCTGAACTGGATGGCCATCTTGCAGTAGTATTGTCCATAGTTTATCATTGTTTCACTGCTGCCAGGTTTAAAATCAAGTTTACCGTCTTGGATTCATACAACAGTGATGAACTATGCACAATACCATTTGAAGATAGCCACCCACTATAATGTTTATTGGATAGCTATTTAGCAGTTGTATTGCATATAATGCCATTTGTTTATTTACCCTCCCAAGGTGCCCTACATAAGACTTCTAATCATGGCAGCCATGTTGGAACTTGAAAACAATGACATGTGCACAATACTACTTCATGATGACCACCCAGTGCCATGTTTAATTTGTAACTTATTTTTATGCCCACCAAAATTAGGCAGTGCCATTTTTCATTTTTGCAAATGTTATTTGTCTACCATATGCTTATTGAGTTTTTGTGTTTTATTGTGGATGGGTGAGTGGATTAAAGAATGAATTAGTGGGTAGATGAAGGGCAAGGATGAGTAACAGTGCACGTGTTGGGAGTTATTGGGTGTCTAAATCTGTTAATGACTGGCAACCATTGGAGTTGCCAGTGCTTGTTTCTAATGATAGAAATATAACTAACAAAAAGGCATCCCTCTTAATTTTTTTTTTTTTTTTAGGTCTGGCATTAGCCATGACATTTTATTTTTAATAACATATATTTAATATATACGTTAACTTACAAGCACTTTCAGTCACCCATCTTCATTCATTGGTCTGCTCTAGTATCATTCACGTTTTGTTTCCAACCACCAGAGCACGGAGCACAGGGTGAGCCCCCTTTGGCAATGTGCACTTCCTCACAGTAAGTAGTCCTCTTCGGTGCCAGGGACTGTTGGTGCAGTGTGTGCTTTTAAATACAAGTAAGCATACATTTTGGCTTTTAGACAATGGCTGTTTTCATACACTGCGTGCCTTCATAAAAAGTTCAGAAACAGAATAAGCACTGGCAACGCCAAAAGGTCATTAGCCAATACCAGACCTATTGGCTTTGTCAATGCTTGTTTAATCATACTCACACTTGGGAAGGGTATCAAATGTGTACCTTCGAAAGAGATATAAACGGTGCCCAATTATTTATTTTTAAAATTAATGGTGATCAGTTTTGGTATTTCTGCAAGTGTGAAGCAGTCGCAAGCTGTGCTCAGGCGGCTTCAGAATGACGTCTGATACTTTCGTCAGTAATAAACGTTTACCTTGCATCGCTTTCTATACTATGAACCATGTGTGTAAAAGCGGCTGCTTTGTTTGTCTATATGACTGCCTTTGTGAATATCCTCGCGTTAGCAGTAAGGATAATGAACCTATAAAACCTGAAACGGGTAAGCTGAAAAACGCACATTAAGCGCAGCTGCAAAATGAAAGTTTAAACATCATGTTTTTGTTCTTTACTCAAGTGTTTACATTGGTCTTGTTTTTGCATACTTAGGTCGAACAAAGACCGTATATTAAGGGTTTTCTACCTGAGGCTAACCACTTAAGCGAAACATGGTGATGTATTTAGAATCAAAACAAGTGGATGGAGACTTCAAAGTTTCTTTATTGATGTTTTGCAGCTACCACAAGCTGGTGAGGTTAATGTATTTGACCCTCGTGTGAACTATAACTACGCCCTTCTTTCTAACACCAGCACCTAGTTAAGCACAGTATAAGATTTTGATCAAGATTTTTTAGTGTGGCATAGATTTGTAGCACCATCTGACACAGATAATACCTATGGATGTGAACATTTGCACTGTTTTTCTTATGAAAACTTAATACACTTCTTGTCCATACGCCACAAGCTTTCCAATGGTTTCAAAATTTTAAAATAATAATGATAAAAAGGAAAACTCAGCAAAAAATGTTTAGTAGAAGAAAATCTTAAATGCTGAATCCTCTATGAGCAGAAACATCGGTTTTCCGAACTTCAACGGACACGGTGTCTAATTTGCAAAGAATGAATAAGTAATATAAGCAGCTTGCAATGCCAATAGATCTGCCTTTTAACTGAGATTGACCTTTTTACTCATCCTTACACTGATGAATCCATTCAACCACTGACTCATCCTTGTATTCACCTACTCCCCCGTCCTAAATAAAACACATGCAAATTCAATCGAATTAAATTAGTAAATGTAGATAAATCAAAAATAGTTACAAAACGTGTTGTATTGTTGCTATGTGCACTCTATGTGGCTAAGGCTCTGCCCAGACGTGGACCCCTTGCTCGCTGCTCCATTAGATTCAGGCTAGCCTGGCTGATGAGGGTTGATACCACGAAACCGGTCCCAGGATGCTTGTTTCCGGTCCAGGGAGGACCTGGCTTGGCAGTTTGGGCTGGACTGTTCCCATGGGGAGCACGGGCAAGACTGATTTGCATATGGCAGGGTCCAAACTTGGGTGACGTGGCAAGCAAAATAACAATGGATGAAACCTAGATCTGTGACTGTGGGTGAGTGTTTCAACACTCCGTCCATCATTTTATTTTGTGATGTTGCTATGTGCGCCCTAAGTGGCTAAGGGTATGCCTAGATGTGGTCTCTTGCTCGCTGCGCCACTGTGACCAGGCTAGTCTGGCGGATGAGGGGTGAAACCCAGAAACTGGTCCCAGGATGCTTGTTTCCAGTCCAGTGAGGACCTGGCTTGGCTGTTCGGGCTGGACTGTTCTCATGGGGAGCAGGGCCAAGACTGATTTGCATATGGCTGGGGCCAAATTGGGTTGACGTGGCAAGCAAAATAACGATGGATTAAATAAACCCAGATCTGTGACTGGGGGTGAGTGTTTGAAATGTTTCAACACTCGGTCCATCATTTTATTTTGTGATGTTAACAAAACATGGCAGACCTATACTTGAAAAAAAAAAGTTAAGTAAAAAATTGAACATAGCTCTGAGCTGCCATCTTGGAATGGTGTTGGGCAACGTGTATACACAGTGAAGCAAGAAACAACTCTTAAAAGCCTATTGAATTCAGCGTATGCTTTTCACAATAAATATATCCGCTCTACTGCCTTTGTAACTTTGCATAATAACAAATCTGACCTTTGGCATGTGACTTAAATTTTTATAATGAACCAATCAGGTCTCTAGGCTATAGTTGGCAACAACGGAGTAGCCAGAAAATTAAAAAAAAAAAAACCTTCTTTGAACCAAAGCACTGATGGACCGTGCAAGAGAAGCAAGTGAGTCTGACTCTACCTAGATGCGCTCCATTGACTCTGCAATCCATGCATCTGTCTATCCATGCATCTGTCTAGTCACCCTTTCACACTTTCACTGAACTCCTAGTAGCCACCATTTCACATTTCTATGCTGTCATCCATTTATTCTTTTAAACATCATTAAGTATTTCACCATTCCATCAATTCCTGTGCCATCCCATCAAACAATCAGTTTACACACCCAACATCTATGCACGCATCCATGCAAACATCTAGCCCATCCTTTTGACTTAGCCATCCATCAATTAATGCATCTATCATTGACCCTTTTGCCCATTCCATCTTTTCACACTCCCCTTTCCATTCATGGTGCCATTCATTCATTTTTGTCAAACATCCTCCCATCCGCCTATTTATGCGTTCACTTTCCATCCATCCATTTATCCTTACCTCTTATCACTCTTCCTACATTCTTTCACTCTTCCTCCTAACCTTCTTTCCTTCACTTTTCTATCTACCTATCTTTCTCTCTTCCTCGCTCCCACTTCCTTTCCTAATTTATCGCCTCTGTCCTGATAAATGTATCTTTATGTATCTTTCTCGTTCACTTTGTTGAGGCTGCTATTGCTATACAGAGGCCCATAAACCACCCCACCTGCGCTGTAGCTGCCAAAGCAGGAGTTCATGATGCCCCTGGTTGGCAAAACAATATTCAACCCCTCCCAAGAGGTCCCAATAAAAATTATCATGTTGCAAGTCTTCTACCGTCCGGTATTCTGAGTTTCCCTATAACATAATACTTGTCTCCAGCATTCAATCCAGTGTAATAACAATGCACTCTTAAAAGCCTAGTGCCATTAACATATGCCTTTCAGAATAAATATTCCGTCCCTAGTCCCTTGGTTTTAATTTTTCATAATAAGGAGAATGGACCTACGGCATCTGATGTATCCTTTCCCTAAGTTCCAATCAGGCCTGTTGTCTTCATCATTGATTTGTCACCATAACCAGCTCAAGTCTACTGTATTGTGCATAAGCTTTCCCACAATGTATCCATTCGGCAACACCAAAACCCTTGCCTACTACTGTATTTTGTGAGATCCCATGTAACAAAATGCCTTTCTATGGGCTAGTACACAGTGTAATAACATTTCACCCATAAAGCCGTAATGATTTTAACATACACTTTTCACAATATATAATCCAGTCCTACTATCTTTAGCATAACTTTTGCAATAAACAGATCAGAGCTATGGTATCTGATATACATTTTCCAAATGACCAAATCAGGCCTGTAGCCCTTATCACTGGCTTGTCACCAGAATGAACTCCGGCTTACTGTTTTGCCCATAAGCTTGCCCACTAGGCAGCTTTAAGGCCCACAGTCATAACATTACAAATATGTATACAATTATAGTTTGCAGATAAATGTATAACGTTAACAAGGATTATCACAGTGCAAATCTTCTGCCTCCAGGTTTTGTCATTGGGTTAACTACCAGCAAAGTCCTTGCCTATTATGGTATTTGGTGGGATTCTATGTAGCGAAATAGCGGTCTACTGAGTTTAACACAGTCCGAATAAATCCACTTTTAAAGGCCTATTGGCTTTAACATATGCTTTTCCAAATACATAAGTCAGGCCTACTCAATCAATCAATCATGTCATTTATAAAGCGCACTACATACCCGCGAGGGTCTCAAGGCGCTGGGGGAAGAGGAGGGTGGTGCTGCTACTGATCGAAGAGCCAGGTCTTGAGGAGTCTTCTGAAGGCCAGTAGGTCTTGGGTCTGTCGGAGGTTGGTGGGGAGGGTGTTCCAGGTCTTGGCGGCGAGGTGGGAGAAGGATCTGCCGCCGGCGGTCGTTTTCCGGATGCGGGGGACTGTGGCGGGGCGAGGCTGGTCGAGCGGAGCTGGCGGGTGGGGGTGTAGAAGCTGAGTCGTCTGTTGAGGTAGGCTGGTCCGGAGTTGTGGAGTGCTTTGTGTGCGTGGGTGAGGAGCTTGAAGGTTATCCTCTTGTTGACAGGGAGCCAGTGCAGGTCTCTCAGGTGGGGTGTGATGTGGCTGCGTCGGGGGATGTCGAGGATAAGACGTGCAGAGGCGTTCTGGATGCGTTGCAGCCGTCTCAGGAGCTTAGCCGTCGTTCCTGCGTAGAGGGCGTTTCCGTAGTCCAGCCTGCTGGTGACGAGGGCCTGGGTGACTGTTTTTCTTGTTTCGGTGGGGATCCACTTGAAGATCCTGCGGAGCATTCGGAGGATGTTGAAGCAGGATGAGGAAACGGCGTTGACCTGCTTAGTCATGGAGAGGGTGGGGTCGAGGATGACCCCTAGGTTGCGTACGTGGTCGGTGGGTGGCGGGGCTGTTCCCAGTGATGTTGGCCACCAGGAGTCGTCCCAGGCTGAAGGGTTGGAACCAAGGATGAGGACCTCCGTCTTGTCCGAGTTCAGCTTCAGGCGGCTGGTCCTCATCCATTCGGCGACGGCCTTCATTCCTTCGTGGAGGTGGGCTTTGGCGGTATGAGGGTCTTTGGTGAGGGAGAGGATCAGCTGGGTGTCGTCGGCGTAGGAGCCTACTGACTTTGTTGTAGTTTTTCAGGATAAACGGATCAGACCAATGAGATCAAAGCTAACGCTTTCCAGTGAGCATATCCGGCACACACCCTGATTTGCTTGTCAAACCATGCCAACGCAGACTACTGAATTGAAAATATATTTTCCCATAAGTGAAAAAGGGCAGTACCAAGGCTCCTTTTCAAGGGACGGACACACCTTCTGCCCAGTCCAAAGCTTGTAGAGCGGAAGAGCTGGTTTCCTCACCCAGTATTGCTTTTTAAAGCTCTATTGTTGGTGTTTACATATCGCCTAGTGGCAGGTGTGCTTTCAAGCAAGGCCTGGAAATATGTGCAGAGGCCCAAGTCTTTTTATTAAGAGGCACTTAATACCTCTTAATAAATTGCCTTATACCAATGCAGCCTTGTCTTCATCATACAGCATGCCTTTTTCTTCCTCCACTCCACACTCCTTATCTGTTAATCTCAACCTTGTAGGTGCTTTTTCATCCCTGCTTTCTCCGTGTTTTTTTTTACAATTCTTTTTAGTGATGACATCTCTGATACAACACAATTGCAATTCCATGTATTACTTATGACAATGTATTTACGAAGGAGTCATGTTCTTCCTTCCTATCCCAAGCTTCTGATCCTACTAAAGCTATCTATCAGTCAGGACTGTTCTCAGACCGTGCCAGGCTCAGGATGCTACACTACCTGCAGTGGCTCACATATGTTCCCTATGTATTTGTTCCATTCACCCCATATATGCGACCATTTCTTGGGACAACCTCGTGATTCGTATACAGTTCTTTCCATTACCATGCACCAGTCCATATCTTTCTTCCAAGTTACTAACGTCGGTGCTTCGAGTGCTTTCCACAGTCTGGCCGTGTTTTGCTTAGCTACAGTCATCCCCAGCGTCACCCAGGTCTTCTCTTTCTCATTTAAATTAGTGGGATCCCACACATTCAGGAGTCATAGTTTTATCTTGGGTTCTACATGTTTTCCCAGTACACTCGCCATACACCGGGTCACTGCTGCCCAATAGCGTTGAAGGTGAACACACTCCCAGAGGATATGAATAAATGTTCCTTCTTGGCCACACTCTCTACCACACCCGGGGTCGTCCCTGTAGCCCATTTTCACCTAAAGCAGTACTTGTACAGTACGTTCTATGTAGCACCTTGAGCTGTACTAGTCTTAATCTTGATGTGATTGCTACTTCTTTAGGGGATGCAAGGGCTTTCTGCCAGTTGTCGTCTTCCAACCCCGTGATATCTCTCTCTGTATTTACGGAGTTGTAAGAGGGGTTCAGGCATATTATTAACCAACTTTTGATATGTCATAAAGATCGCTTTTTTGGGCATATACTCTTCTAGAATCCTATCCTCTAGTGGGGAGGCCTCGGGGAGCGATTGACCCTTTGGAATAGCCGCCTGTAGCGAGTGTTGGACATGCAAGTATCTAAATGTTTCTGTCCTGGCCATCTCATATTCGTTTTGCAGCTGTGAAGGGGATCACCCCGCCTTTTTTCTATTAGTCACCCACCGGGGAGATCCCACTCAGGTCCCAACCAACAAAGCCCTTTGTGTTTCTCAAAGTGCCCAACGCCTCGGTATCCCACAGGGGAGTGACTTGCGTTATTTTCCCAGCCCATCCCATACTTTTATTCACTGTGTGCCATATTTGAACTGTATGCTTGGTTTGCTTTCTCCATTTTCTAAAAATGTTTTCCTACCTTTCTTTTACTCCTCTCTCTCCCTTTTCTGCTTTTCTCTCTCTTTCTCTGGGTCAAAGTCTGGTGATGAGAAATAAGTGCTAGTTCCCCAAAATGAATGCTGGTAATGACCACCTGCATCCACCGTTACAAACTTAGCACTGTATAGACATAGCTTACTCTTGACTTTGTCACCCAGGTTCTGTTTTGAAACACTACAAGAAAGTCGACTTGCTTTTGCACTGATTTTATAATTCCAGCAAGATCTCCTTCCCCATTTTTGAGGCATTGCGACTGGTCTAAGTATTGTCATAACTAATTTGATCGCTCCTTTCATGAATGTATCAGGATTATGATGAGCTAGGAGTGTCACTTGGGTAATTTCTCTTGAGTATACCGCTTTTGTATTCCATCAGTTTTCATGCATAGTAGTTCCCTTCAGTGTATGTGTGTGTGTATATATATATATATATATGTGTGTGTGTATATATATATATATATGTATATATCTGAGAGAACTTTTTCATACTTCCCTATATGTTACTTCTCCTCCCTTGCTTCCCAGTCCTTTATATTCACTTTGTAGATGCTTCCATCATTTTTCAGTTTTTATTATTTCTTCTTACTTTGTTTCTCAGGATGAGAGTATAAATAGACTTGTAGATAGCTTGTTATCAATAACGGGATTTTGCTCTGAAATCTGAAAAATGTAAAACCCAAAAGACCGTGATCGGAATGCTTGCAAGAAGTCTAACCAATGCCAATCACTCATTCTTTTGTCACCATGCCACCTCAGTTTGGCCCCAGCCATAGGCAAATCAGTCTTGACCGCTATTCCAATCAGAACAGTCCTGCCCGAACTACCAGGGCAGGTCCTCCCTGAACCGGAACACAAGCAACTCGAGGCCGGTTTCACCCAGAGTGGGCTTTTCAATGGAGTGTAGCTTGGTTTCAGTGGCACATGGTCAGTTGGTGACTGCTTGCTTTTCTTCCCCCTTTCCATACATTAAACAATTGGAGCCCTGCCAACCTCCCTGACTTTCCTTAGCAGCCTCTTTTCCAAGAATATTAATTACGCTGAGTCCTGTCCTAAGACACAGACCTCAATCTGCCCTTACCTCTTCTAGAGGGCCATACATTCTGCTCTATAACAGACATCAGGAGACATGTTGGGAGCTGCTCTGTACGAGCTGCTGCTGAGCACCAGGTAGATCCTTTAGCTATCACTAGTCTGAACAGACACACAGGAATCCAGAGAGGGTGGGTGGTGAAGGTATAGGGTCACTTACCTTTCATCCACATCTCTCAGTTCACTGGGTAACAGGCGAGGTAGACCGCAGTTCATAATTTTCCATTCCATCCTCTCCTTACCCTAGCGAGACAGCAGACCCTCATTGATTGCGTGTCTGATGCCTAAGGAGACCCACCAAGCTTTAGGGAACCATAGAAGGATCTGCTACCTCCAGTGGTGTTGCTTCAGTGTAAAATTTGTTTTGTTTTTCACTGTTGTGATGTAATACCTTGAGCAACCTGATTGCAGATGTTAGTGATGATGAAGGCTTCCAGTGCAAGCCACATACATCATAAGGCATCTAAGCTAAGGCCTGGAGCGCTATCAATTGGCTAATTTAAATTGTTTTAAAGTAAGCAAACTAATTCAATCGAAGTAATTTCATATGATAAAACATTGCAAACACGTTGATCTTGTGCATCAAGTTGAGATACTGAACATTTTTTGAATTATAATGTACCCTAGGCAATAATGAAGAGTTGGTAGTCAATCCTTTAAGAAGCGTAGAAATAAGCTGCAAGTTCATTTCTGTATTAATTTCTTTTGTTTAATTTGTGGCATGCGCACTACATATTAAATTTACTCCAGACAGGTGTTGCTACGCAGCACTATTGAATTCTAGGTTATAGTGGGGTAGCTGACAAATGGTGTTGAAGCTTTAATGGAAATATGATGTTGTTTAGGGACTTTGTGAAGATGAGGAGTGTTGGAAGAGAGAGCGTGATTGCTCCAGAGGATGGGGCACAAGTGGGGAATTGGTGGTGAATAGGGCCAGCTTCAGTGTAGCTGGTGTTCTCAGAAGTTCATACAAGCTTTCAATGGTAGGAGTCTGTCACAAATGTAGAGTAACAATTTTTGTCCGTGTTATGATCAAGCGGAGCCTGTCCTTCATTAACAGGCGAGGTCATGACCTCATGGTTCTATCTGGCTTTATTGTGTATCTAATTAAATTCACGAGTACTGGTCCTCTTATTTACACTGAGGATTGATTGGTCTTTGGTTGGCACTCTGAGCTTTCTGACTCCAGCAAGGCTATGAACCGGGAGACTGCACATAGTTGTTGGATGATTCCAGTTTTAAGTAGATGAGGGTGTTCACCCATTTCATTGGTGTTTGGGTACCTATCTATGAACATGCGAAGATGTTTGGAAAAATTGAAGTGATTTAGAGGTAGAAGAATAGTGGGGGTTAATAGGAGCGGAACAGAAGAGCTGGACATGTATTGTAGCTCAAGCCTGGAAATGTGTACCTGCTGCGTTCTATATTTTGTATTACTATGTAATGTGGGTTATCTTGCACATGTTGAAATACTTTTAATTTACTTGTGTGAAATAATATTTAGACACATGACTTTTCTTCTTTTAAACATGCAACATAACTAATTCGCACCTCTTGCTGTGCCGGTTCCAATCTATTCCCCTGTATGTTGTTCACTTGATATACCTGTTGTGTCACTCCTTGCTGGTCTCTGTTCTAAAAGTGTTGTTCTGAAGCTTGTACACTCATTTCATAATTAACAATTTTCCTTTTTTCAGCGACGACTCGGAGATGCAGCAAAGAAGGCAATCAGTAAGCTTCAGATCCGAACAATCAGGAAGGGAGACAAGGTAACTTGCATGCTTTCGTTTTCATCTAAAAACCTTTTCGATGTTCATAGTAGAAGCTTTTCCAAGGAATTGAGGAAAATGTGCTTGTAATGATTTTGAGACCAGATGAAAGAATCAATGTAAATCATTAGAAGAGGACAGTAAATACAATAGCGCTCAAGTTTTCTTTTGAACTCTTCTCGATCATTTCTTTGATCAGACTATGTCACTATCATAGTCAAGCACCTCAAAGTGGATGTTCTGCACCATGCTCTTCCCAAGTAATGAATGATGCCAAGTGTATCATTGTGAAACTTGAAAAATAGTGCAAGCTGAGCCCACGCATCCTCTTGACCATCTCAAGCTTAGTGGAAGTTGCTTCCTCGCAGCCAAAGCCAAAACCAGTTAATTTCAATTATAAAATAAGACAACCATTGATAAGTTAAAAACATTCTAGCCTTGAAACACGGTTGAGATCCTTTTCCTTTGCCCTTTCACATAGTTTTTTTTTGGATTGCAAAATTTTACTGATGACATCTGGTATTTCATTCATCCTCCCTTTTACCACCTCCTTTGAAGACTCTTTACCTTTAGGCCCCATCTCCTGGTGGTTCACTTTCCAGTGGTGCAACATATCCTTATTGGTAATGGCATGGATGTTGCCTGGCCCACCTCCTTCTTTGAAACCCCATTCAAGCCAATGCTCTAAGGGAATTGGTACAATGTTTCATCTTAGCAAATCCAGACCAATCTTCATGGGGTTGCAAAAATGTTACACAAAACTGTTACCGGTCAAAAGAAAATCATTGGCTTTTAACTGGCCATACATTGATTCTCAAAATCGTTTCCATCAATGTAAGTCAAGATAATGCCTGCTGCGGCACAGACACCTTTGCAGTGTGGATGAGGGCGAGCCCGTCCTTCCGGTGCCACTTGATCTCTCAGGAGTCCTAGAAATGGTTGTCCATGGGGCTGTTTCATCCATCTTTTCTGCTCATATGTATCTGAATAATGATCGACTGTATGGAATTGTTTATTGTTATGCGATGTTTTGTTGCACTGTAGGTTTTTTTTCAGTGTTTATTTCCCTTTTGTGTTTCTCTCCTTTGTTTTATGTGTTTATTATGAAATTAAATTGTGTTTTCTTTTTAATCAGTTTCTTGACGGGTTCTACCTAAAATATATGATTGATTGAATGGATAGAGTCGTGCACTAGAGTGGTTCCCCTCACATTTAACAACACAATATTCACATGAAAACCCATTCCAACTGCGATTTATGTGATAAGAGTTGTTCTCCCATGCGTCCTCGTGTTTATTTTATCCATGAGAGGCTCTGGGCCATTTTTTGCCTGGACAGAGCACTTCCACCTACCAGAATGTTGACAAAATTAATCCCTCTCTACAAGTATTAACACGTCCACCATCAGAAGAGATTCTTGATCCAAGTTCAAACTTTATCTGTGGTGTTGAAGGAATATGAGTGAGCACCAGGTACTCATACTAGTACCATCTATATTTCTTGTCCATCTGGCCTTGTTGCTGTCACCTTCTGGGCTTTCAGCAGACTGTATTCATTGTGGTAGAGCGAACCAAGTGTGAAAGTACTGTGAGTACCTGGCCAGCGATCTAAAAGAAGGGAATCTTAATTGTTGCTGCATGTTGTCAGAATAAAAGACAATCACATGTTTCTCCCAAATATGTTTTTAAAAGCAAGCCTTGGTATAAAACAGCGCTATGGACAGAGAGGCCTGAAGGAGCTGGCCATCTCCGTGATCTGTGTTTTTTTCGTTCTTCTTAACTCTAGGAAACAGAGTCCGACTTTGACAACTGTGCTGTTTGCATAGAAGGCTACAAACCAAACGATGTTGTGCGGATCTTGCCCTGCCGGTAAGTGGACAGTGTGCGCTCAGCACAGTGGAACCATTTTTATGCCTCACCCAAAGCTGTGGATATTTTATGCAGCCTTGTTTCTTTTTATGCTTTTCTAAAGTGATGTAGTGCGAGGATAAAACCTGGTGGATAAGAAAAAAAACTCCCCAGTAGCAGAAAGGCGTCAAGGGCCTCCAAAAAGCGGCAATTTAAACACGACTCTCCTTGTACTTTTTGTCTTTAATAAGGAAATTGAGAAGAAAAAAAAATTCATACGATAATTGCATTGCGGAAATGAGAACAACCAGGACAGATCTGTATCTTATACTCTATTCAATAAAGCAGGCCTATGCCATTAGGAGAAGGCTTGCTGCCCTCCCTGGAGACTGCATCAGTACATGGCTTGGGATGCTTAGCATGCCTCTCACGATACTGGTCTTACCGCCATACATCGCATAGGGGACAATGCTTTCATGCTGACCTACAAATTATCATTAGTTATTCCGCAGATGCGCTGCTCAGTCCTACCATCAATTGCCTCGGGGAAGCAAGGACTCTCAAGAGCACTTTACACACATAAATCCAAATCTGATGGTCGTGGGTGATCTCATATGTTGGAAGATGTCCAAGCAGCTGGTTCTTGTTCCGTGCCTTGTTAGTCCGCAGGGCGCAGCTCGGGACCTGTCTTCCCAGTAAGGCATCCATGGGGGTCTGCGGTGGCTAGAGGCTGGTGCAGAGTACAGTTGGACAAAGTCAAACCGTGACCTCAATGATTTTATCCTTTTCTGTGTATTTTCTTCAAACTCTTTTCTCTTTCTCCTCATCAGAACTGGATGGTCATTTTATTTTTCTTCATGAAGTACTTTTTTCATTTTAAGACTTATTTTCAATTTGCAAATTTGAAGGAGTTGGTTCAGATCATTGACTGTTCTCTTAACATATAAAAATGACACCTAAAAACGGGTGATATATTAGAACAGGATTCATTGAAGTCTTTCTCATGATGAATAGCACAGGATGTGTAGGTCGTGCTATTCTTTTCAGTGAAAGCGACAACTACAGGTGTTCAGATTATGTATTTGTATTTATTATTTGAAAAATCGTTTCTTATTTTCCACAGCCAAAACCATTACCACACCCATTATGTATATTAGAGGTTTTTGTCGATTGCAATCACGTTGACCGTCATTTGTGAAGACCAAGCCCTTGGATACATTAAAGTGTATAGAGAAGAAATAAAGGTTTGTGATAGCAAATGGTGAGCCAGAGAAACCTGACAAGAGAAGACGCAACATGGCCATTAGCAGATAATTGGAAAAGTAGGTAGATAGAGAAGATTAAAATAGACTAACATGGGTCTAGGAGTAAGCACCTAGGAAGAAGTTGCAGTAGTAGCCCAAAAAAGGATTGGAGTGGTATGAGAGTTGTGGCTCCTTCCTCTAAACAAGGTAATGAAAGGTCAAATATGATGGTTGTTATAATGCTGGAGCTAGCTTTAAGAAGTATCAGAGAAATGGGAAGGCGGAATTACAAAAAAAGTCTGTAGCTTGTAGAGTATGGACAAAAGTAAAAAGAAGAGATTGTTAGAAACAGAACAGGCAGACAAGATGGTGAACGTGTAGCATCGCTGTAGGGCTGGCTTTCCCCGAGCTCCGCGCAGATCGTAGGACGAGGAGCGAGGCCTTTTTTCCAGCAGCATAGCGCCATGTGGGGGAACCCTGGACCGCTGTCCGGCAACAGGATCACTTGCCAGATATGCTTAGCAGTGGAGCTTCGAGTGGGATGTTTCTTCCTTCTTTACTGATTTGAAATATGATTAGATATGATGAGCCACGATTGGATATATTATGTTAGGTTCTTGATATTGTATTCTCTAGAGGTTCTCGATCTGTCTGAACATTATGGCAACTGTGGGGACTTTTTCGCTTGTTATGTTTTAGTATTGTTTATTTGGTCAGGGTTGGGGGGGGCTTTTTCGCCTTTTTCGCTCATTTGCTGCTAGACAACTAGGGTATAGGAATTGGAGCTTGGTGGGAGCACAGGGATGCACACGGGAGCCATGACTCTGGCCATGGGTGGCCTGATTGCTTCATGCGGTCAATGGGTGGAGAGGGCGGGTGGGTCAGGGAGGGGCTGGGGATGGTGAGGGGGTACAGGTGGGAGGGTTGGGTCTTGGGGGGGGGGGGGGGGAGAGTTTGAGGTGGAGGTACTGGGGGATAAGGGTGAGGTCACGGTGATGATGGGGAGGAAATAGCAGTATACCAGTAGAGAAGTTGAATTGATATATAGGATGTGGAAAGTTTATTCTTAAGGCATGTGTTATTAACTGGGGCTTACGAGGCATGACTGAGGGTACAATGGGGGGTAGTCTTTTGCAGGGTGGTCACTGGGGGTTTATTATTATGTCTAAACTACATACAGCCACTATAAACATCTGTGTCCTGAATGGTGGGGGAAAAAAGAGAAGGGCAGCCGAGGATCTGAAAGTTCTGAAGGCAGATATTTACAACCTCCAGGAAACACTTCTAGACAGAGCTAATAGGAATCTGCTGGAAACTCTATGTCCAACTTTGATAACAAGTACTACTCAAGATACGAAGACTCGAGGGGTTGCTATTCTCGCACGAAGCAAGTCATTCGATTTCAGCCACAGCTCTGCAGATAAACACGGTAGATGGGCAATAAGAGAATGTCTGTATAAAGCAGGGTCTTTTACCCTATGTTCACTGTATGGCCCAATCTTGGACGAGCCAAGCATCTTGGAATTTTTAGCTGTGGAGCTTGTTGTCTGGATTGCTCCCTATATCCTATGTGGGATATCCAAAACGTTGCAACTATCAATTGAGGGTTCGGATAGAGGTGCGTTGGACAAGGAGTCCAACTATTATGGTAATTTTAAACATGGCTCTGGGGATATTACGTGCCTTGTTAATTCTAGTTTCAAAATAGGATGCCTGGGCGCGTCGGATTTATGTTTTATTTTTTTTTAGATTACACTTAATTCTTCCTCCTCTTCTTTTCTGCAACCTTGCAGTTTTTCTTTAGAGTTCTGAGGTGGGAGAATGCCACAGGGCAGACCCATTGTTAGGTTTTTCAGTTAATATCTGCTTCGGGATATTTTGATCTAAGAACTGAGTCAGCCAGTCCATGATCTTATTGTAGACCTCTTGCGGATAAAGGCCCAGGCAGGGTGGATATCGATTCAGAGAACATCTCCAGCTCTCCCTATTTAACTGAGACCATTGTTGGTCTATAACTAGTTTGCTATTAGAGGGTGCAAACAATTTATGTATCCTGAATGTCATAGGAATCGATAAATGATCTTTATAAATGAGGCACTGGATCCAAGGCTTCCAAAAGGGGATTATTAGTAAAGATAGGGTCCAACGAGGGACCCCCTGAATGAGTGGGGCACTGGACCCTTTGCTCTAGTTATAAAGCAGCTAGATCATGCATAAAACAAGTGGCTGGGGAATCCTTGGAGTCATCAAAGTGAAGATTTAAATCTCCCATAATAGTAAAATGAGTACATTTTATGGCCATTCTTGCAAGAACATCAAGCGCAGCCTGAATAAATTGACAAGCTGGGCCTGGGGGATGATAAACTAAGGCTCCTGCGAATGTGGAAGTATGGGAAAATGAGATAGAAAACACAATACTTTCACAGTGGGGTAGTATGAGCGGTTCGGTTCTACAGTTAAATTACTTTTTCAAAATAATAGCAAGCCCTCCGCCTTTTCTACCGACTCCGTCCCTACGGATGATATAATAATCAGGGGAAGGGCCTGGAATATGTCTGGTCCGGATTCCTCATAAAACCGTGCTTCCGTAATGAAAACAACATCAGGTTTATAATCCTCAAGGAGGGAATGGATGTCTAACTTATGACCTGGAAGTGCAGGATCAAAATGAAGAATATAGGAACAGTACTTACAGGTGCTGTTTGACTTGGAGACATTCATTGAGTGGCTGCAGTTGGCGCTAATCATCCCTCTAACTTTAAGCAGAAAGTCCCTGGGATATATTCCCCGGTGAGAGGTTTGAGAGGCAGGGTCCTTGGCCCCTGGTTCTGGCTGGGGGCGTGGACGGTAGCAGACGGGCTTGCATTTGGTGCACCTTCGGCACACCAGCGCCGCACTCGCTGCGCGTGTACATTGTGCGCCCGCTGCACTGTCATTTTTTATCCCGGGCTGGGAATACAACCACTAGAGCGTCAACCAAACAATGGCGCTGTATGGTTGGTATGAAAAGTGCACAGTGCTACTGCGGTCCCTACAATTCCCATTCAAAAACCCCCAATTAAAATTCCCCCAAACCGTTAAAAGTATATAAGTTTTTAAAAACAAGAAAATCACCACCTCAAAGGGGCAACTGATCGGCAATTGCCACATGATGCAGTCTCTCTCCTTCAGCCCAACAACAGATAGCAGTAGTCAAGGCTGCACTTAATGAAATTGCAGCTTAAAAGACTGTAGAGATATTTCTTGCCAGAAGGTAAGAATGTTACGAATTTAATGAGCTGGAGGGGCATCTTTTAGCAGTACCTACACGTCAGAAGGTGGCAGCAGGCTATGTTAGTGAAATAATATGATCTTGGTGGCTTAGTCTCGGATCGTGAAGATGTCCGAGAAGTGTTCAGTGGATATTATGAAAGACTATACCAAGCCTAGCCTCCAGTAGGGGAGGAGAATATTGAGCAATTCCTGTCTTTCTGGGGGCTTACTTTTTGGCAGATGAAATAAATGCAGCTCTTCAAGAGCTGCCCACGGGTAATAACGTGGGGACTGATCAAATCCCTCTGGAGTTTTGTAAGGTCTTTTACATGGTACTACTTTCTGATGCCAACATTGTTTTTTTGTTTTTTTAAAGAAAGTGAAGGCCCCCCCACGACCTGGGATCATATCAGCCAATGACATTAATTAATAGCGATGGAAAGGTATACTCTAAAATCTTAGCAGGTCGCCTTGGCCGCATTATTGCCACACCAGTCTCTACGAATCAACATGGCTCCATCCCCGGGAGGGATACCACAGACCAAATTCGCCGGATGATTACGCTTTTTAACGCAACTAATGTTGTGAACCAGCCCATGGCAGTAGCCCTGTTCGATCCAGAAAAAGCATACAACAGGGTTTCTTGGGAATATCTATGGAAAGTCATGGGATCGTTCGGATTAGGCACACACTATATCAAGGCAGTGCAGGCAATTTATCATAAGCCTGTGACCCGGCAGCAAATGATGGGGGGTCCATCTGGGCCAATTTACATAGAGAGAGGAACTAAGCTGGGGTGCCCCTGCTATCCCCTGCTCTTTGCGCTATATATAGGCCTTTTTTTCCATAAACTAAAAACTAATCCAGCCATACAGCCAGTAAGTAGATATGTTTGGGAAAAAGAAACCTTAGCCTATGCAGAGGATGTTGCAGTTGTAACCACAAATCTGGATGCGGCTTTGCGGACAGTAGAGGAAGAAGCTGCCAAGTTTGGCAAGTTTGCGGGCTACTCCCTGAATAGGTACAAAACGCAACTGGTGGTGAACAGGTGAAATACAACTCGGGATGCGCGATTAGATGAGCAGGCGGTATATCATGGGATTAGTATCAGTGCAAAACTTAATCAGACTGTCAAGATCAATCTTGCCCCGATTATTGGGAAAGGTAATCAGGACTTTGCGAAATGGAACAACTTACATCTTTCAATCGTGGGTCACTGCAACATTGTAAAATTTTTATTTTTGCCAAAGGTCCTATATCTTTTCCGTGCTATTCCTCTCGAGTTTGAGCAATTTTGGTTCAAGACAGTGTACGCTGTGATGTCCTGATTTATCTGGTCATAACAAGGAGGGTGATCAGGTATTTGTCTTTACCCAGGGAGAGAGGAGGATGGGTTCTCCCTAACCTTAAACTGTACCAGCTTGCCGCCACTCTCCAGTACATGCAAACTCTTTTGGGAAATAATGATGGGTGTACAAGGTTCCGTAGAAAGCGCGCCTCCCATTTATGAGCTCCTAACTGGGGAAGACGTCAAGGGCTGCTTATTAAAAGTATTGGAACCTAGCTATTATAAGTTTCGTTTTAAGGTGCTAGGAGCAGTCTTCAAGAATTGGGCTGCCTGGTGGAAAAAGGCTGGATTAGGCAGATTTAACTGGTATAATCCCTTACAGAGGAACTCACTATTGCCAGACATATTTGAAGATGCCTGCTTGTTAAGGTGGAAGAGGCAGGGGCTTTTGAAATTAGAGGATTTCTTCCAAGAACAAAGTTTGGCATCATTTGGGGAGCTTTGTGTTAGATTTGATCTAAATCATAGGGATTTCTTTAAATATTTGCAAATTCGTGATTTTTTTTTTGTATAAGAAAACCGGGGGTCATGCCAGGTTTTCTAGGGCACCACTGCTGGAGCTGTTGCTGGGGTCTGAGGAGTTTAAGATTAGCCAGATTTACTCAAATCTGAGCACTAACATTCTGGATGACCTTGGAAAACATAATAGCAAGTGTCAGCAGAGATTCGATTCCAGGGATCTCGGCTTTTATGAGTCCCTGGAGCTCAGCTGTACCTTACCCTGCTTCTTGGGGCTGCAGGTGCAGCATTACAAACCAATATTTGACTTATATTTTACTCCGGCAAAGATTGCTAAGTTGGGGGGAAGGGGTTATAGAGGGGACATGTTGCTTAGTGGGGGTGGGGGGTATGGAGGGGACATGTTGCCCACAATGTCGAGCTCCGGAAATAGATATGATCCATATGTTTTGTATATGCCCATGGCTATATTCACTCAGACTTGAGATCTCTAAATTTTCGGGGGATGTCCTCGATAGTTTTGTACTGACCCCACAAATCATGCTTCTAGGATGCAGTAGAGAGGGGGTTCTACAATGCGAGACCTATTGCATTGCAGAGAATATCTGAGTAAAACAAGACCAAGACGACAAAAATCCAATCGGTAGAACTTGAGATAAGAATTTTTAAAGATGAAATCCAAAAACAGTGCTTAGACGTCAATAGCGCTAAAAGGTTACTTGGGGTTGCGCTAGATCGGGGTAAATCCAAAGTTCTATGCCAACCGCGAAGGAGGGCAGGTCCGCTACTGGACCCACCCAGGGCCCGCCGAAAAAGTACCTTGGATGGAGCAAGCGCCAGCGTCGAAGACTTGATGCGTCGGTTCAGATTCACGCAGTCATGTCGAAGCGTTGAAGTCGAGCCTTACAGCAGTATCTCCCGATTGGTGAAGCGTTGTTGTTAATCCTCGCAGTTGGGACCTCGGATCGATGCTGTGTCTTCGTAAAACCTCGCAGTCAGGTCCCACGTCATTGTCGAGCCGCACAGGGATGTCCTTGGATTGGCACTGTGTCTTAAGTCGAAAGGCACTACGCCGGCTCGGATCTGCGCAGAGGTGACAGTGCATTGATTTTGGAGCAAAACTGCTGCAGAACCCACTTCTGAGGCCCAGGACTGGAGGAGCACCTCGGGCAAGGGAGGACTCGCAGATGGCAGAGCCCAGCAGCTTAAGCAGAGTTGAAGGACTTCTTTGATGGCCCTGAGACTTCAAGAACAGGGGACAAAGCCAGCAAGCCCTTCGACAAACTTGGGTTCAAGGATGTAGAGAGCAGGTCCAGTCCCTCTCAATCCTAGTCAAGAAGCAGCAGGCAGCAGGCCAACACAGCCGAGCAAGTAGCAAAGTGGCAGTCCGTCCTGCAGTACAGCAGCTCTTCATCCAGACAGAATAGCCTTGGTTCAAGCAAAGTTCTGATTTGATGGTGTCAGGGGTCCAGTACTTGTACCCAAATTGGGGGAGACTTCAAAGAGGCCTTTGAAGATAACAAGGTCCCTGTCTCTCATGTCCTGGATCTAGACTCAGTACAGGGACCCCCCTGTAGTGAGTCTAGAGCCAGGGTGCAGCTCTTTGTGTGGGGACAGGCCCAGCCCTATTCAGGTGCCGGGATCCGCTCCGCCCTCCCAATCTACCTCAGGAAGGCCCATCAGCCTGGTGATGGGCCATCTGAATGCAAATGTCACAGCCTTTCTCCCTTTGAGCGACTATCTAGAGGGAATGCACAAAGCCCAGCTGTCACCCAACCCAGACGTGTATTCAGATATAGACAGAGGCACAGAGTGGTTAAAGTAAGAAAATGCCAACTTTCTAAACATGGCATTTTCAGACTTTCAATATAAAATCCGACTTCACCATGAGTTGTGATTTTAAATTGTGAGTCCAAAGACATCAAACTACAAATCTATATATTTTCCCAGTTGGATATTACACTTAAAGGATGTTTTGAGGAAATCCCAATGTTAACCTATGGGAGAGATAGGCACTGCAGTAGTGAAAAACGAAATTAGCAGTTTTTCACTACCAGGACATGTAAAACTCAAAGGTACATGTCTACCTTTTAAATAAAGCGATTCCCATGAGGCACAGGGTCAGACTGATTTGCATATGGCCATGTCTGAACTGGGGTGGCGGAGTGAGCTAAAGAATGATGATGGATTAAACCCAGATCAGTTGACTGGGGGTGAGTGCTTGCAATGTTCAACACTCCGTCCATCATCCCCTTTGGTTTTGCTATGTTCTCCCTAAGTTGGCAGGGTATGCCCAGACGTGGGTCCCTTGCTCACTTTGCCACTGGATTCAAGATAGCCTGGCTGATGAGGGTTATGAACCCGAAACCGGTCCCAGGATGCTTGTTTCCGGTCCAGGGAAGACATGGCTTGGCAGTTTGGGCTGGACTTTTCCCATGAGGCACAGGGTCAGACTGATTTGCATATGGCCATGTCTGAACTGGGGTGGCGGAGTGAGCTAAAGAATGATGATGGATTAAACCCAGATCAGTTGACTGGGGGTGAGTGCTTGCAATGTTCAACACTCCGTCCATCATCCCCTTTGGTTTTACCTTTTAAATACACTGGAACCTGCCCATAGGACTGTCTAGTGCCTACCTTAGGGGGGACCTTTATGCAATAAAAGGGAAGGTTTGGGAATGGCAAGTAGGTTAACTTGCCAAGCCGAAATGGCAGTTTAAAACTAAACATATAGACTCTGCAGAGGTAGACCTGAGTCATGTTTAAGAGCTACTGAAGTGGGTGGCACAATCAGTGCTGCAGGCCCACTAGTAGTATTTAATTTACAGACATTTGGCACATATAGTTCACTTTACTAGGGACTTGCAAGTAAATTAAATATGGCATGTGGATAAGCCAATGTTACCATGTTTTGAGTACAGAGCATATGCACTTAAGCACTGGTTAGCAGTGGTAAAGTGCCCAGAATCTTTAAGCGAGCCAAAAATGAAGTCTGCAAAACAGGAGGTCAGAGGGCAAAAAGTCAGAAGAAACCACGTCAAGGATGCCAGGTCTAACATGCATTAATGCAAGGACAAATACCATAGGTGCACTTTTGTGACTTTTTTTCTTTAATAATTGGGCCCCTAATTATGTCTGGCATTAGCCAAGATCTTTTGTTTTTACTAAAATTATATATATTTATAAATTGTATATACTTCACTGGCATTCTGCTCTTTCACAAAGAGCACATTGGCATGAAAAGTATTTTCCTTCAGTGTCTGGGACTACAATGCTATGTGTGAGACCAAAAGAATTTGTGCTTTTAGCCAATGTTTTTATAACATTGCGAAGCGCCCCGCTGCTCCCACAACAATAAAGCTTTACAAAAACTATGACACAACAAATCATGCATTGACAAAACCAAAAGGGTGGTAATCAGCACCAGACCTATGGTGTTTGCCAGTGCTCGTTTATTTTCATGTTTCTCATAAGCTTGCTGAAACTCGTTTTACAGTAGTTTTCCATTATTAATATTGTTTGGAGATACTAGCATGTATCAAACACATTCATTATACTAAATGAGGACTCAAGGAAATAGTGCTTAACATTGCACAGTTTAGCAGAATGCTTTGATTTCTGTTGCTATTTTTTGTGTGCATTACAATTTGAAAAACAAAAAATCACCAATCTTGCTTTCAGACTTCTGTGAGTATTTGCATCTAACCGGAGAGCGTTCTGGGAGCGTTATACATAGCCTCAAATTCTTGAAATTTGCAAACATGCGTGCATACTGGAACCACTGTCCGTAGTGCAAGCCGAGCTCACAGCATTTGCTTAGGGTGCTCACCCTATTAATAAATAATTTGCAAAAATGAACCATAAATACATAAATGGCCGCCAGAGTGCTGCAGGGGTTTGGGCCCATTTGTCCAAAGGACAAAATAAACATTAAAACTTGATGTCATTGACCACAAACAATATTTCCTGGACAACAGGTGATTGGAATTTCACTCCCCGGACTGATACATGCAAGTTTCCAGAGGCTGCAACAACTGCATTCTTTCCCTCAGCTGACGAAAACAGGGCGGGACCATCCGAGAAGTCATACTGTAAAGATATTTACTCCAACAAAGAATTTGAAAGGGATCAGAAAACTAGACTGGAAAGTACAATCAGAGTACTGTACAGAATACAATCAAGAGCAGAATGCACAATCGAAGAAACCGACACTGACAAAGGACAGAGAGTATACTAATATCAGACAATAGCTAAGAATATACAAGTAGAAATCGCAATGAAGAATTTAAATGTCAGAAGCAATCTGGCCCAACAGTTACTGGGACATCCATTGCCTTGTGGGTAATGGGAGCGAGAGGAGCAATTACAGAACATGGGTGCAGGTGAAAGGAACTCTGGCTCAACAGTAAGAAATAGAGGAGCACTGCCTACTCAGTGGGTATGTGAAAATATCAGAAAACTCTGGGACTTCAGCTGGAACTTTGCAGAGAAAGAAAGAGTTTGAAAAGCAGAAAGGTTTCTGCCAACTCAGTATTTGGAAGCTGAAGGCCAGGGATGCAGTATAGAGGGCAGAATGGAAATATAGAAAAAATGTTGGAAGCAAAGGGACACAGAGAAGCAAGAGAGCTCATCGATGGAGCATATTGCAGCACAAGTTAGCCATAGCAAACAACAGTAAACAAACTACAAAACCATTAGCAAAGGTCTATATCCTTCATTTTCAAATGTTGTGGTTCACAATCTCAGCAAATGTGTTTGAGCTAAAGACAGGGGCTCCCAGGGAAGGCAACTCGGAGGGTAAGGGTGCTGGAAATGGAAATAGGACCGGGTACCTTTAAAATAAAGTCAAACTGACTTAACCTGAAATAACATGACAATTTGGAATAAAGTATTTTTCGTGTACTTAAAGGTATGAATGATATCCAGAATGAGCGAACATGAATTCTAACATTATTTGATCATGATTTCTCATATTGACATAATATAATTAAACCCCCTACAGGAACAGGTAATGAAGTAACTGGTGGGATAGATATGGAAGAGTGAACTTCTACTAAAGCATGTTAAGTCCGTAGCCAATTTCCCCACCAAACTTAGTTGGGCTAAAAGTTTCTTGAAGTACCCTTGCCTCTTCCTAGGGCAGTGTGGGTCGTAGCCCAAGAATAAAGTGATGGGTTATATAGGAGTCAACAATTACAGTGTAGTACAGTTGCTGAATAAAATGTAGGGTGCAAACAGAAGCTGAAACAAAAATGTGAAACAGTTAATAACTAGAGACTACTTAAACATTGTTAATGACAGTGGGAGCAATAAACAGAACTTTGAACAAAATGGGTAAATATTTTTAATTTAAAAAAAATGTATGTGCTTGGTAAAAGCCTTGTATGAATGGCCAGTGGCAGATCTGTTTTTAAATGGTAAATTCTGAAGCATTGCTTCGGTACATTAGTCAAGGCTGTCCTCTAGCTCCACTTGTGTTTGCTCTTTCGATGGAGCAAAAGCCAGTAGATTTTTGAATGAGGAACTTAGTAAGAGAATTAAATGCCAGGGTTAATAGATTTAGATGATATTATTCTTTACGTGTAGAATCCCACAGTGAGAAGTAAACATTTGCAGAGGGTTCTTTACCAAATTTGAGATAAAAGATAGAATTCATCAGAGTAAATATCGGAGTGTGGCATTGAATATTGACATATATTTAGGGATGAAGACTGTTTGGAAGGCTGCTTTATTTAAAGTGAGTTATATTTCTTTTCTGTACCAGACTAAGATTAATTTGAGTAGAAGACATGCAAGTTGGTTTTTAATTTTGAGAAAAATACATTTATTGAAATTGTCAGTTTTGCCTTTTATTATATTTCTTTATCATAAGTCTGCTGAGTATTTCTTCAAAGACTTAAAAGGATTTACAAAGCACATTAAATAGTTTAATTTGGCTAAGGGAAAAATAAAAGGATTCCTTAGAAGAGACTTACCAGGCCACAGAGGAAAGGAGGGCTTGACTCTTCCAGATTTTAGAGCATATTATGAGGCAGCCCATTGCGATATAATGTATTCCCACATGAATCCTGGTAATGATTGACTATTATCTTTGGAACATTTGCTGAAATCGACTGCCACCAACATATGTTGTAATGTATTAACTAAATTGGCTTGTCCAAACTTTTTCTACTAAATTAAATTGATGATATTGAAGCATTATATTGCATTGTGCTGAGATATAGCAAGGTATTTTGGCTTGCAAAAATGTGGGCGCTTAATTGCTTCATATAGATATATATCTAAAATATGTTACATTTTATAACCAATATGGAGTGCACCACAAACAATCAAGCAAAAAGTCTCTGTCCATCCATTTATGGTTATCGAGTGAAAACGTTATTCTTCTTTTTTCATTAAAAACAGCAGCCAGACAGCCGACGCGTTTCGTCCATATATGGACTTCATCAGGGCTTAAATATATGTCGTTTGTCAGCAAAGATAATCAGTCAAGTATGAAACACGCGAAGTGATGAAACAAACTATATATCAGTTTGTTTAGCAACTGCACCCTATTTGATCCAGGGTCAGTTCCAAGATATCAACGGCTCCTGTGCCGCGAACCGCTCCATCAGCGTCCTGTTCGAATATCCCCGTTCGTGTTCAAAAGAAAGAGAAGTGCACACTATCTGAGTCATTTGGCTCAGGATTTCGGACTTCTTTTTTGGGGGATTGTGTGGTTTGGAGGTGCGTCACAAACACATCTTTGGTGTGTAGGGTCGGCTTGCTGTTCCACCTTGGAGATATAATATATCTAAAATATGTTTTATTTTTAGATGAAACTGGCAAACCGAGCACAAGACCAAGTTGTAGAAACCATATAGTCTATTACATAGTAATTCCTTTCCAGGACCTATAGTTGAAGGTTAAGTTAGTAAAATTAAACGTTAATTTAAAGGGGAATTGTGTAGATTTTGGAAATAATAGCAGATGAGATCGGGGGTCTTCCAAAAATAAGGTCTGTGTGATTTTTGGACCTCTGAGAAGACAAAAATATCAGAATGTCATTAGAGAGTGAGAAAGTTTGAACTTAAGGAAATGATTCCAGGAAATGTGAGCATTAGGATGTATCTTTGAATTAGTTATTGCTGGAAGTTAACAGTTGAGAATGACATAAGTTAAAAAGCATATCCACAATTACCATTTCCATTCAATTTGTGTGATTGCTGAGTTAGTATGAAATAAATAATTGAGTTTGATTTATTTAATTCCTATTTTATTCCTTTTCATAACTCGATACGGAGCGGTTTCAGGTCTAAAGCCAGTAAACTGCAGTTAATGTAAAGCACCACAATTGTCCCATTCAGATAGATTAGCCCTCTACTTTTTCACTAAATACTTTACAAGTAAATACATAGAAATTATCTTTACAAGAATAGTCAGAAGTCTTGAGGCCTGATTTGGAATAGTCTGTTTACCAATAATCCTCTGCTATCTGGAGGCAGTGCTAAATCTGGATGATACTCCCAGCTGAAATTCTCCACCCAAAGTAGAGGCTGGTACTGGTAAAGTTAACTTATGGTTGCACATGAAAGCGTTTTCTTTTCTTCAGGTTTGTGGTGATGAAAAGAAATACCTTTCATTTTCATTCCATTGAGAAACCTTTGTTTTATCTTAGTGCTCGGTGATACTAGAATCTCAGCTGAAGATTCACCATGCTGATTCTTGTCGAGCCACAGGAAGATGTGCCTTAGAAAATGCAATAGTGCTTCCTTCTTAATTATTTTTCCCCCATTATTTCAATTTCCAAAGCAGTTCTGGTACTGTATGGTAGGATTTTTGTACTTGATTATTTCTCCAACTGATCAGCCAATAGACAGTCCGCATGCAGAACTTGTTCTAGGACCAACATGATCAGCACCGATTTCCAGCCTCTAATGTCTTCTGGATGCCATATTTCGAGGTCACAAGTTTAGGTTCCAAGGAGCTCTTTTGCTGGTTTTCCCTGGATACCTTCCAGACTAAGATGGTAGCTCCTCCAATCCCTCGCAGCCTGGAAGACACTATGCTGTAGAGCTGCCTGAGTGTGCTTCTGTGGAGGCTCCATGCTCTTTGTTTCACAGTCAGACAACCCTGTGTTTCTGGGGGAGCGGTGTTTTCTATATCTCAATCTTTGAGTAAAATCATTAAATAACCCTTGCCACTGGTCATATGGACCTTTGTTTGTCAACGATAAGAAATGAGGAGCAATCATCTACATAACAATAAATCATTAAAGACTTTAAATTTAGTCAATGAAGAGAATATGTACGAGTTGTGTTTTATTTTCAGATCTTTCGGTTTCTCATCTATTTATTCATTAGGCATTAATCTTTAGATTTCAGCATTAAAAGTTAATATAGTCCATCATTCGCTATTTGATTATAATATAGAACAAAATGTTTGTCAAAATCACAGTCAAAATAGTAATAAAACAAGCATGTTCCATAAAGGAAATTCCCTAATCTAAATCAATTTGGGGTTAAGAGAGAGAAAAGAGGTGTCTGTTCAGAAACCCAATGAAGACTTCTGATGAGAGCGAAATCTATGCACAAGCATGAAGCTTTTGCATTACAAGCTGGAAAGTATTCTCAGCTCAAAGATATCAGCAGACCGTTCAGTAAAATATAAGCAAGGCGGCCTCTCATGAAGAGAAGACATCAGAAACTCAAAGATGACTCTCCAGTCAAAGAGTCAGGAAAGGAATCTGCCCAGCTACCCGAGGAACGCGCACTAATATGCACACGCAAATTCTATGTTGCAACATTATTTTCTTTTGTCTTCTTCACCCTCCAATAGAATATCCGCCAACTCCTGGGAATAATCAAGCTCCCAGGAATAAGCAAACTCCCCATTTTCTCAACAGAGCATAATAGACTTTCAGGCATTAGTCCTTGAGAAGTTTCAACGTTGTTTTCTTGCGGTCCTGTTAGAAATGGGATTTCTGGTTGGCTAGGGCAAGCGCCTAAGCCAGGCAGAAACCACTACTCTAGTCAGGGCAAGGGAGTTGCACACTGAAGATAACCCCTGCTCACCACCTTGGTAGCTTGGCAGAGCAGTCGGGCTTATCCCAGAGGCAATGTGTAAAGCGTTTGCGGACACACTAGGCACACCACAAAAGAAACTCCACACAAGGTTATATCAAAAATTAGCCTTTGTATTACTCATAAAACACATCAGAGCATAATCACATATGTACACTGTGCCACCTGGCACCAGGTATCACTTTACAGGGATTATATACACGACAGGGACAATCGGGCCACTGTGATAACATCACATATAACAGTTAGTAAAAAACAACCAGTAGCTACTGGTAACATTGTTCTTAGCATAAACACATTATTCATAAATCATGAGGCCTGAACATCATAGCACTTCCTAGTCCAGCATGTTATGCAAAACATAATCAGCAGTAGTGCAGCATATCAGACCCATAACCCATCAGGCCCCTCTTAGGCCTAAACATACTGCCCAGTATGCCACATATTATAGCCACATCAGCAAGGCTATAACCATGTCAATATGGTATAAACATTATTGCTGCACATAACCCTGGCAGAGTGCATCCATCATGGAATTCACCAAACATAGCCAGTAGTACACCATAGTACAACATTTATAAGGTGCCCACAGTACATAAACACCTTATCCACAGCTTAGTTCCATCAGGGCAACCGTCAGAATGGCACCCCCTCGTAGGCTCTTTGGGGCCACGTGCCCGCCTACACCCCGAAGGGCAGTAATCTCCTCGGGGCCCCGTCCTGGGCTCGCCCCAAAATACCCTCTCCGGCGCGAGGCCTCCAAACGGGCCCCCTAGCTGCATGTGTCCTGTCCGGGATCCGCCGGTGCAGCTGCGGACACTTATCTCGCTCCGAACTAGGGGCAAACTACAAGCAGCCCTGCTCAGTCAGGCCCACGATCAGGAAAACACCCCCATTGTGAGAAGATCCTCTTGGGTCCCACTGACCTGGTGACTTCTTTCCAGGCTATTCTGGTCTCCTCGCTGTGACCGACTATCACTGGTGACCCGCCTCTCCCTCAACCAGGTAGGGGGGAGGCGGGAAGTCGCGCAGTGGAGCCCGCAAGGCTCCGGTTCTTCTCTTCCTGTCCGGTCTGCCCGCGAGGCTCCGTCTCCTCTTCAGTGCCGGTCTCGCCCCCACAACAGGATCGGCCGCACGCGGGGCTCTCCTCGACCACGGGAGCCCCGCCTACAACCAGTCACTGACTCTGCCTGACTTCCGGTGGCCTCTCCTGGGCCGCTCCTATTGGTTTGCCGCGCACAGCAACGGCCCCGCCCACAACCAGGCAAGACGCCTGACTTCCTGTTGGCGGTCTGCTTCTCGCAGGGCACAGCGCTCGTGAGCGCAAATGAAAAAGAACGAATGGCTCCCCACGCTCCCTCATGAAATCCAGGAGCAGTATTCACAACGGGGGGGGGGCGCCCCAGGTACACAGACCAGCAGAGCGGTCACCCTGCGCTTTCCTTCTCAGCAGGGGAGGCTCTCCACACTCCGGGTCTCTCACGGCGAGTCACCACCAGGGGCAGCCAGCGCCCCTCTCCTGCAATTGGCAAAGGCCAGGCTGGGCAATAAAATGAAAGCGCTTCACCCGTAGGTCACAGCACTGGCAAGGGAGCACCCTTGAGCGCTCCAGACACTTTCCTCCAAAATAGCTGGAAGGATAACAGTCCAGTCCCTCCTGTGCTCCAGACAGGAGCAGCACCTCGGGTAGAGCTGGGCCCAGGCAGGCCAGCTCACAGGGCCCTCCGGCAGAGGGGCAGTCCTTTGTGGCGGTTCCTCCTGGCGCCCAGCAGCCCTTCAGTAACACAGCTCCAAGCAGGTACAACCTTACATGGGGTCACAGCCCCAATATTTATACTATGTACAGTCTTTGTTCTGCCCTGGCACAGGGCTTGGGGACCCAGTTTAATCTAGTTCTGGGGGGCACTTAACAAGTGCACAACAGACCCCATTGACAGTGTAGGTCCTGGCCCCAGACACACCACAGGGGGGCGGAGCCAGCATTGTACAAGGCAGGCACAGATCTATTCAGGGTCAGGGGCTACTCCTCCCACTACTCCAAATGCAGATCAGCCTATTCAGCCTAGCGCTGACTCACCCATCCCCTCTGGAGCCACTGCACCTCCCCAGTCCCAGTCACTAGAGCCAGACATGCAATGCACATCAGGCAGGCACAAAGACACATGGCACACAGAAATGCCCACTTGTAAAAGTGGCAGTTCTAAAATAGTGATAATAAATCTGCGAACACCATTACGCAGCATTTATTACCACTATTCCAAACATACCAAATTTGATCACGCTACTCCTCTCAGATCAAGAATTATCACTGAAACACTTATCAGGGAATCCCCAATGCATTCCTATGAGAGGGCAGCCTCACAGCAGTGAGAAACCAAAATGGCTGTTTGTCACTACCAGGACATGCCACACAATTAAGCACATGTCCTACCTTTTACCTACATTGCACCCTGCTCATAGGGATAGCTAGGGCCTACCTTAGGGGTGACTGATATGTAATAAAAGGGGAGTCACAGACCTGGCACCCATTTTATGTGCCACGTCACAGCGGCAGTAAACTGCGCGCGCAGGCCCTGCAATGGCAGAGGCCTGAGACGGGTTTGAAAGGCTACTTTGGTGGGTGGCGCAATCAGCGCTGCAAGCCCACCAGTAGCATTTAATTTACTGACCCTGGGTATCTGAGATACCACTTTACTAGGAACTGATAGGTAAATTAAATTAGACAAACCGGTGTAGACCAATCTTACCACGTTTTACCATAGAGAACACATGCACTTTACACTGGACAGCAGTGATAAAGTGCCCAGAGTCCTAAAACCACCAACACCATGTCAGAACAAATACCAGGAGGAAGGCAAAAAGTTCAGAGATGACCCTGCAAAAAGGGCCAAGTCCAACAGGTCCAAAATCATCTTCCCATGAATCTTTCTTCTCATTGCTTTTTCGCCTCCAGGTGAGAACCTTACTATCAAAACAAGTGTTTATTTGCTAGCTAACAGTAGGCTTCTGAAGTAGCAACATCTACAGTACAGAGAAGAAAAACATCTTACACAAACAACTGTTCAATTACAAAAACAGGCCTTTCATGTTAATGCATTATTTTTCCATTTTACATGGCATTGACAATTAGGCTAGCTTAAACCAGGACTTTATTATTTGCAGGCATACAACATTTAAATATGATTGCCTACTACAAATCTAGCATTTAACATGTTTTATTTAAACGTAAACTTGTGCACATTATTAATAAATGTATTTTAATGGCAGATAAAATTAGCTGCAGCATGTCCAACAGGTGGCTGAGCAGACTAAGAAGATTTCTTTAGTCCCTTAATTATCATGCAAGCAAGGCAACTCTGTAGTTCGGTGGGAGGCAAGATACCACAAAGTAAATTAAGATGGTGCACTACAGCTTAGCATTTTAAAGAAAAACTCGAAGTCTGGATTGATGGAGGTTTCAAGTATCATTCTAACTACTCAAGGATTTCCTGCCTTCTGCCACCACCACTGGTAGCAGCAGAGTGGGCCAGTGAAACTCATTCGATTTGTTTCCTGTGCCACCAGGCTCATGCCATCCAGTATATGACTTCAAGATGGATACAGATTGGTATTTTGGTAAAATGTCATATTTTTGGTTATGTACATCCTATCAGTTACTTGAAAAGGGCTTTAGATATATATATGTGTGTGTGTGTGTGTGTGTGTGTGTGTGTGTGTGTGTCCGTCTGTCTGTCTGTCTGTCTAAGGATTTTCTGAATAGATAACAAGTAAAGTGGTTGGTTCTGCTTGCCCACGGGATAATACTGTCTCATCAAAGAGGTAATTTATCACATTCTCTAGATGATAGAAGATAAACCTTTTTTTAGGAAGTGCACAAAAGAACATGCCTGAATGGAGCCATCTTTTTCTAGGCTGTTAATACACATACCTGCATGAAGTACTGGCTAAAGGATAATACATATTAAGATTTAGAACTCAATAACTGTATTAGTGTGGGTTACAAGTAATACCTCTTGCAAATATCATGCAGGTAGGCAAGGCACCCAAACATGAAGCACAGTAACTTCAACTTAAAACTCCAAGTAAAAGAAAAGCTCCGGATGTCCAGTATGATGATAATGCTAAACTAAAACCCATCATTAATTAAATGAATCAAAAGATTTATAAATAACACACACAATAACTACATTAGTAAACACTGAATTGCTGTGTGTGTGTGGCTTTTTTTGTTTTGCTAATAATTTTGGCGCCATTTTGACAAATCTTCACGAAATTTTCATAACTAGTTTGCCACTCACTTCAACTGCTGTCTTGAAGGTTTCGGGGTGATTCATCAAGAGGGGGTCGAGAAAAAGGGGAGGGTCCCAAAATCCTTTTTCCCCATGCATTTTTTAAATCGACTACAGCCCGAGCCGCTGGACAAAAGACGCTAAATTTGGCAAAAAGCTAGCTCTTGGTCCAGAAGAGGCCTTTGGTGATTGGTGTAAATCAGTTCAGTAGTTATCGAGTTATTAAAGAAAAAATAAATTTGTATATCTAGGGACGCGGATCCTCCGTGGATTCAACAGTTCTCATGCTTAGATCTGATTGGCTGCCCACACTTCAACCAGGAAGTGTTGGCAGCCATTTTGGGGCTTGGATTCAGCCGAGCCTCAAAAAATAAGTTAATAAAAAAGAGAAGTGGGCAGGGTAGGAATATCTGGACCCCCTAGGCCTGATTGTGGGGTCCCACAGTGATCCCATCGGGCCAAAAAGCATTTTTGTTTTATTTTGCTGCGAAATTTGAGGCGGATCTGCAAATCTTGGGAAGTTTTTTTTTTTTTAAAACAAGCGCTTGTTTTTACTTCTGCCCCCAGCTGGGCCAGGTCCCGGGGGCAAAATTAAAGAGTATATTGGGGAGGGGGCACACATGGCCCCCCACCCCATGGACAATTTCGGCCTCAGGGACCACCACCTCCCCGGGGCAGACCAATGTAAAATAAGCGGGGGCACACGTGGCCCTCCCTCCCCATGGACAAACATCTCTGGGGCCAGGCGATTTACCAAAAGCGGGAGTGGTACTGCGGGGTCCCCCTCCGCTCCCGGACTATTTTCGGCCCCGAAGACCACCACCTCCCCGGGGCAAGATGAATTTTTATAACCGGAGGGGAGCCGCATGGACTCCCCTCCTGGGCCCACTACGGCCCCAGAGACCACCACATCTCCGGGGCCAGGCCGATTTACCAAAAGCAGGAGGGTGACTGTGGTGGTCCCCCTCCCCGCCCGGGCCATTTTCGGCCCTGGGGACCACCACCTCCCCAGGGCCAACCCTTGCAATAGGCAGCGTCCCCCGTCCCCCCTGGAGCCTTAATGACCCTGTGGACCTCCTCCCCCCTGGGCCAGCTCCCTATGTCTTGAGGTGCCCACCCCTGGGACATAGATGTTTGCTTTCGCTTGGCAGGAGCTTTGACATCTCCCACCAAGCGAAAGCTAACGGTAAGTTCACTCCCAACAGGCTGGAGCAGGAAAACTGGTCCCACCCGCTGGGAGTGGATTTTTCATTAAGCGGGCAGGAAAATAGATGAAAAAATTGCTCCCTCTTGCATCTTTTTTTGCTGCTCCCTGCGTGCAGGAGCAATGCCGGCTCCTGCTGGAGGCGGGGAGCCAGCATGGATCCCTGGGGCATTGGGTAATCCACCTGCTGCCCCATTTTGTGCTGAAATGTGGACTCTTGTTGGATAAACGGGCAGGTGAGGCCCTAATGCTCATTTCACATGAACCTCAACGGGAAGCACTTACAAATATAAACGGTTAAAGCTACTAGGTGCCTAGACACCACAGGTTATTAGCGCGCTCTATAAATCTCACTTTCATTTCATAAGTGGGTGTGTGAGTAGCTGTATAAGTGAGTGGGTGGGTGTGTGATTGGCTGTATGAGTAAGTGAGTGGTTGTGTGAGTAGCTGTATGGGAGAGTGAATTGGTGTGTGAGAGCCTCAATGGATGAGTGAGTGGGTGTAGTGGGTGTGTGAGTAGTTGTATGGGTCTGTGAATGGGAATGTGAGTGGTTGTGTGGGTGTGTGAGTGGGTATATGAGAGGTTGAATACGGGTGTGAATAGCTCTGTGGGTGATGCCATCAATGATGTCATTTGAGATGTCATCAGTGATGTCACTGACCATGTCATGAGTGAAGTAATATGTGAGGTCATAAGCAGTGCATTGCGGGCGCGCAATATATATATATATATATATATAATCCGGAAGGAGCAATTGTGTTTGGATATATATATATCACAGTCCCGCTCAGCATATTACGAGTTCCTGGACAGCCAGCCTTTTCATGGCAGAGCCCCGCCATGAAAAGGCTGGTGGTGCAGGAGCAAAGGGGGCCCTACTGGGCCCCTGCCATGGGGATACAGACAGGGGGGCACAACATGTGCCCCCCTGTCTGTACCCCCACAAAGTTCCAGCACGGCTTGGACATCCACGTCCATGCCGTATTGGAACTTTTTCGTTCCAATTACGGTGCCTGTTTTCCCGGCACTGCCATGGGAATAGCAAAGAACCGCGGACCGTATTACGAGTTGTGCATTTCCAACTCGTAATACGGTCGACGGTCCTTGGGCGGTCTTGCACGGGTTTGGCGCACCGGAGGGGGCGTTGCGCCGGCTGTGCTGCGCCAAACTCGTAATCATGCCCTAAGTGATGAGCATTGAATGAGGTCAGGATCCAGAGTGAGAGCTTATTAGTGCACATTTGATGCATATTACATAAAAATGCATGGAGTATTTATTGTTTTCTTCCACATTCAGCAATTAAGTCAGGTCTTTAATATTAGCAGTTTGCACAGTGTTTTAATTGTTCCTTTGATAAAAATGCCAGTATCCGCTTAATGTTTGTTTATTAAAGCCCTTCCCCTAGAAATAACTAGAAAAGGTCTTTTTAGAAATCTGAGGCATGCATTGCTATAAATTACAAAACAGCATCTCTTTCATAACTCTTATTAGAAAAAAATGTTTAGGCAAATTTTGACATGGTGCTGGAAATGGGTTCTCAAGAATCCTTCAAACCCTGTCCATTATGTCGATCAACATTGTATGACAACAAGCCTTGGCAAAGCCAATAGGTCTTGCCTTTGGGGCCTATTGGATTTGCCTGTTGTTTTTAGCCATGCTGGTCAGCATACCTAATGCTGTGCTGCATGGCTAGAGACTTAAAAAACAAAAAAGAGTTTGAAACGGATGGCCTCGTCATTTTGTAGGCACACGCGCACCGTTCATGCATGCACCCACACAATAACACTGCTGCTTTTTAGGTCGCAGCCTACCAGACAGTGCTGCTGTCAGGTTTGCTAAAAACATATTGGACTTTAAGAAAGTTGACCTAGGAATGCATTCCACCCGTTGATTACCATTGGCTTTGTAACTCACATTTTCTGGCTTTTTATTTGCTGACTTTATTTGCTTTAGGCTCTCTAGGTGCAGTTTGTCCCTCCCATTTCCTAAAGCGTGTTTATTGTATTCTTCCACAAACTTCTTTTCTGTAAACAGGCCTTTAAATCTTGTTCTTATCTTGTCACATGTGCTGTGCATTCAAAGACCGAGGTCAAATGTCAGGCGCTGTTTTCCAGGGTGCTTGTTTACTTTTCTTTCTCTGACTTCAAAATGACAGTATTTATGTGACAATCTTGCTAGATACCTGGGGTAGTAAAGAGTTTTTTTCTAGAACATGACAACATTTAAATGAACTATGTAAGTATTTCATAATATATCAGAATTAGGAACTCAAATGAAGCACATTTTTGTTATTTCTGAAGTGTGTTGGAAACAAATACTTTAATATGATAAAAACAAACCATTACACTAGGTGATGCAATTTCCACATTTTTGTTTGTGCACTGCATAGTTTTACTTTTAAAACTGTATGTCAAATGTAATGGTCATTTCAATTGAAAATGTGTTGTCTGTAATGGCACTGTGTTACCATACCATGCATACTTTGCTCTACGCCAGTCCACTCCACTTTACTCTGCAGCACTCCACACCATTGCACTCCACACCATTGCACTCCACACCATTGCACTCCACACCACTGCACTCCACACCACTGCACTCCACACCACTGCACTCCACACCACTGCACTCTACTCTGCACCACTCCACGCCACTGCACTCTGCACCACTCCTCTCTATGCCACTGCTCTATGCCACTTCATGCTACTCCTCTCTACCCTGTACCACTCCACTCTACAATATGCCAATGCATTCTTGCCACTCTACTCTACACCACTGCACTTTTCGCCTTCACTTTACACCACTCTATTATAGGCCACACCAATCTACTCTGCACAACTCCACTCTGTGCCACTGTACTCTGTGCCACTGTACTCTGTGCCACTGTACTCTGTGCCACTGTACTCTGTGCCACTGTACTCTGTGCCACTCTGTGCCACTGTATTCTGTGCCATTCTGTGCCACTCTGTGCCACTCTGCGCCACTCTGTGCCACTCTGCGCCACTCTGTGCCACTCTGCGCCACTCTGCGCCACTCTGCGCCACTCTAGGCCACTCTAGGCCACTCTGCACTCTAGGCCACTCTGCACTCTAGGCCACTCTGCACTCTAGGCAACTCTGCACTCTAGGCAACTCTGCACTCTATGTCTCTGTACTCTACCCCTATGCACTGTTCGCCACTCTAATCTACTCTGCACCACTCTGCACTCTATGCCACTGCACTCTACATCCCTTTACTCTACACCATTACACTCTATGCCACTCTACCCTGCACCACTCCACTCTGCCACTCCACTCTGCCACTCTGCCACTCCACTCTGCCACTCCACTCTGCCGCTCCACTCTGCCGCTCCACTCTGCCGCTCCACTCTGCCGCTCCACTCTGCCGCTCCACTCTGCCGCTCCACTCTGCCGCTCCACTCTGCCGCTCCACTCTACCCTGCGCCACTCTACCCTGCGCCACTCTACCCTGCGCCACTCTACCCTGCGCCACTCTACCCTGCGCCACTCTACCCTGCGCCACTCTACCCTGCGCCACTCTACCCTGCGCCACTCTACCCTGCGCCACTCTACCCTGCGCCACTCTACCCTGCGCCACTCTACCCTGCGCCACTCTACTCTATGCACTTCACTCTATGCACTTCACTCTATGCACTTCACTCTATGCACTTCACTCTATGCCACTTCACTCTATGCCACTGCACTCTTTGCCACTGCACTCTTTGCCACTGCACTCTTTGCCACTGCACTCTTTGCCACTGCACTCTTTGCCACTGCACTCTTTGCCACTGCACTCTTTGCCACTGCACTCTACACCAATGCACTCTACACCAATGCACTTTACTCTGCATCACTGTAATCTACGCCACTGCTTTCTACGCCACTCTACTGCACTCCACTACACTCCGACACTCTACTCTGCAACACTGCACTCTCCCCCACTGAACTCTACACCACTCCACTCTGCACTACTCCACTCTGCACTACTCCACTCTGCACTACTCCACTCTGCACTACTCCACTCTGCACTACTCCACTCTGCACTACTCCACTTTTCGCCACTCCACGCCACTGTATTCTACGGCACTATACTCTACTCTGCGACACTGTACTCTGCGCCACTGTACTCTGTGCCACTCTGCGCCACTCTGCACTCTATGCCACTTGACTCCACTCTGCGCCACTGCCCTCTGCATCACTCAACTCTGCGCCGCTCTACTCTGTGCCGCTCTACTCCATTCCGCGCCACTGCACTCTACTATGCACCACTTTAATCTACGCCACTGAATTCTACGACTGCATTGTATGCTGCTAAATTCAGTGCCACTGCACTCTGCAACACTTTACGCCAATGCACTCCACACCAGTCCACTGTACTTTATGCCACTCCAGTGTATGCCACTCTACGCGACTCCACATTATGCCACTCCACATTATGCCACTCGAATACAGGACACACTCTGCCACTCCACTCTACAACACTCTACTCCACTCTTCGCCTTTCCTCTCTGACACTCCACGCAACTCTCCTCTATGTCACTAACTTTTCGCCACGCTGGTGTACAAATGGACAAAAACACATTGGCTAAGCCAATAGCTCTTGCATAGGCAACACCTATTGGTTTTGCCAGTCATTGTTTTTCATTGTAGTTACCGATCCAAGTTAAATCTGTAACTTAAAAGAAAAAAAGTGCAAAAGCATTTTTCTTTTTAAAGCAGGATGGACAAAACAACACGGTTGGCGCAGAATCAATGGGGACGGAAAAAACACAAGATGCAAACAATGGGGAAGAGGTTGGAGAGCTATATCAATATAGGGTCACGGGTGGGGACAGCAACAGAGTGTGGGTGGGGGAAAGCAGACAACAGAGAGAGACCAAAGTGCAACCCTGGGGGGCTAATGGTCAAGAGAGAATGTGGAGCAGGCTTGGAAGAATCACATAGGCGAGAAAGTAACGGCGGGAGTGCATGAGGGTGAGCTCAGAATGAAAGGGGTGGGGGAAGCGAAGCATACAGGCGCCGGAGAGCAATTCGGAGTGGATGAAGACAGAAGTACATGAGGGAAACACCTAAAAAACACCTACATTCTCATGGAGTGCTTAACTCAAAAGAAAAAAGTAGTGCTTGAAAAGCCGTGGGAACTTAGAAATCAGCAAATGAAAATAGATGGTAAAGAGGGAGGGACAAACACAAGACTGACACGCTGGGACATGCATAAGAAGCAGTCAAGCAAGTGAGAGGAAAGCCGACCAATGGGTAAGCAATGGGCAAGCTTCAATCCCCTGTATATTCTTGGTAAGCATGCAATACGTTTCGCAACATGCACTATCTGATATGCTCGACTTAAAAAGTAATAGGTTTGCGTATATATATATTTTTTTTTTTACATTTTTGAAAGTTCGAGACACGCATGAAAAAAGTGAGGGAGATGTTTGTTAGCTTTAAAACTGGAGGTTTGCCAGCCTATGTATAGAGTGGTGAGTTGTTTCTCTTTGTGATTTCAGGCATCTTTTCCACAGATCTTGTGTGGACCCCTGGCTGCTCGACCACCGCACCTGTCCCATGTGTAAAATGAACATCCTCAAAGCTCTCGGATTTCCGGTGAGTGCTTGAGAGTTGGGCGCTTCGTTTGCCGCACGCTCTGCTGCACGTTTCAGCTCTTCATCTATATCGGTCTGCTCAAGGGAATCTAAAAATAAAATCATAATTTGGCATTCCGCCACCGTCTGTTTCATAAAGGAGTATAAAACCCTGGCTGTCTGTGGTGCCTCGGGTCCAGACGTCCTGACTGAAGGAGGCCGACGCGGCGCCTGACGTCAAGAGAGATTACGCGCGCGTAGCCTTTCTGTCTTCTTCCACCGCAGACTCGCGGCCGTCTCGTGCAATCGGCGCGGCAGTCCATCTTCATGCCGAAATGCCTCTTACGAAACTGACATTTCTATCTTGTGGCATGTGATGGGCCACATGCTTAATCATACGAGAGGCCTCTTGTCATTCAGCATATGGAAAGCATGTCTGTGCCAGATTTAGAACTGAACTGGACGGGTAGTAGGCAAAATAATGAAATAACAATGCTGGGAGGATGTACGTGTTTTTATGAGGTGATGGTTTAAGTTGGATCGACCTTAACAGCTTTATCGGAACCACTGGTTCACTTGTGTTATGTCAGTGTTGCTGCAGGGGTGCCTCGCAGCGCGGTAGTATGCAGGACAGGTGAAACGGAAATTATAAAGGCACGGATGCTCTGTTGCTGCAAAGTTACTGTAATCAGATGCCCTGTTCTAGTCTGGAAAACCACCCGTGGATTAATTTTGTTGTATTTTGTTTGATATACTGCGTGAAACACCGGTTATGTTGCTGGCACACTTCGAGTTTCCATTTATTTATTCAGAAGTTTTTTTTATTGGCGCAAACATAGTTCATAGCATGTCCGTATCCCTCACGAGAATCACAGGCATTTCTCATGAAATAAATAAGGGTGTTTGGGAGTGACACATAATCATTAGGACAGTCATTTGCCCAAGTAGTTACAAAGAGGAAGAAGTGAGGTTTACCATCGGTTCAAGTACCCAAATGCAAATTTTTACCCTTGTGCTCCTTCAATAAACTGTTACCAGAGCTGCAGTGTTTGTACCTTAAGCAACTTTGAGGCAACTTAACCGGATTAGCCAATTGACGAATCAAATATTTCAGGTCCATAATTCATTGGTATAGAAAAGCAAGATATATCGGGATGAGTGAGGTATTTTTTTACGAAAATTGCATTTCAGGGAGTGTTTAAAATGGCTTAAGGATTTGTTTAGTTTCAAGGTTACGGTTAAAGAGTTCCATAACTTAAGTGCATAGAACGAGAAAACCCAAGATGCGAGAGAGCGTTTTTTCCAAGCATTGCTTCTAAACTTAGTGATGCTAGGCCGCCATTCAAGCTGTATCTAAACATAGATTAGGGCTGTACAAAGTTTTTATTATGCAGTTGCAGTCTCGCATAGTTCCCGATTGCTGGCCTTCCTGCAACGTGCAAAATGTCCTGCTTTTCCTACTTTTGCCCACTTTGCATTTTTGATTTGCAAGCATTTTTCTGTGCACCTTGAATTCCTAGCTTAGCATTTTCGTGTTTTGTATTCTTTTTTGTTGTTGTTGCAAGAGTTGTGGTTTGCAAACAAAAACGCAAAATCTGAAAGAAACAGTTAGTTATAGATTCCTTACCTTAGAATTACCCCAAGGCGTCAGACTGGATCCGGAGAATTTTTCGTCAGCAGTACCCCTGCGCGTCGAAAGGTGGCGTCGGTCGGCTCCGCGTTCGTCGTTCACGTCGACCACGGCCTCCATCCCGATTTAGACACGGAGCCGGACAAGCGTCGACCGGATCCGGCGCCGACGGGTACTTTTGTGCCCTTGTTCTACCCTGGCTCTTTTAGACCGGATTGGCAGCCAGAGGAGGGTGAGGAGGACTGGGAGGGGTCTGGAGACCCTTTAACTGACCAGTTAGGCTATGAACCGGACTGGAGAGAGGAACTGGGGGAAGCCAGTGGTCTGGATACCTCACCAGACTTTGGCATGTTGTCTCCTCCTACCGTGGCTACGGAGGAGGGAGCGTCCTTTGCAGTGGTGTTGCGTATGGCGGCCGAGGCTCTCAACCTCGAGCTACCTACGGTGGCAGTCAGGACTAACCTCCTGACAGAGGTGCTTCAACCGGCAGCGAGCTCTTCGGAGCCCCTGCTGCTGTTTAATGAAGCCCTAACCGACATCCTTTTGGGCACCTGGTCCAGGCCCAACACAGGTGCTCCTGTGGATAGGATGGTTGCCCGACGCCACCGCCCGGCCCCGGGCGACCCCACTTTCCTCTCCCCAACACCCCACCCCTGAGAGCTTGGTGGTCCAAGGCTCCACCTCCAGAGGCGCATTCCCTAACGCACCACCTGATGGGGAATCCAAAAAGCTGGACCATCTTGGGAAGAAGATGTTTTCTTCCTCAAGCTTGGAACGGGGGTCGGTAAACACTGCATGTCTGTTGGGCCGTTACACCCATTCTGTGTGGGATACGGTGGCGCAAGTGCTGCCTCAGTGCCCAGAGGAGGCCTGGGCCGTTCTCTCCCATGCAGTTGCCGAAGGGAGAGATGCAGCAAAGTTTACCATCCGCTGTGGGCTGGATACCGCCGACTCACTAGGCAGGACGATTTCCACGTCGGTAGCCCTTCAACGTTCCGCCTGGTTAAGGTCGACTGGTTTTTCAGGGGATGTCCAATCCACCCTTATGGACATGCCCTTTGATGGCCGTCCCCTATTCGGCGACAAGGCAGACAACGCGCTGGAGCGCTTTAAGAACTCTCGAGCTACGGCCAGGTCCTTGGGCCTCTCCACCTCCCACCCTGCGCAGTCTGCTTTTCGCCCCTTTCGTGGCTATGGAGGGGGTGCCCCGCCACGTCCCGCCCAGAGCCACAGGCCAGCGCAAGCTGTTTAGCCCCAGCACGGCCGGAGACGTGAAAACCACTGCCGTGGTTCTGGGGGCCAGCGGGCGGGCCAGTCCACCACAGCCCCCCTGCAGCAGCCTCCAAACATTCCTAGTCCAACCTTTCAGGGCCACCAAACGCCAGTCGGCGGCAGGATTCACCATCACCTCCCCCACTGGCGCACCATCACGTCTGACAGGTGGGTTTTGCAAATAGCCTGAAGGGGCTACTCCCTCCCTCACCTTCGAGACTATCCCTCCATCCATGCCACCTCAGTACCATCGTATGTCGGAGGATCATCTGGCCCTTCTCCAACAGGAAGTGTCTGCACTCTTGGTCAAGGGGGCCATCGAGCGAGTTCCTGTCCTAGAAGTAGGTCGCGGTTGCTATTCCCACTACTTTGTGGTGCCCAAGAAGGACAAAGGCCTGCATCCTATCTTGGATCTCAGGAACGTCAACCGCGACCTCCGGAAGGAGAAGTTCAAAATGTTGACGCTAGCTCAGGTCCTGTCTGCCCTCGATCCTGGAGACTGGATGGTTGCGTTGGACTTGCAGGACGCTTATTTTCACATCCCCGTCCTGCCGGCACACCGGCGTTACCTGCGGTTCACGGTAGGCCACGAGCACTTTCAGTTTACCGTGCTCCCCTTTGGCCTTACCAGCGCCCCTCGGGTGTTCATGAAAGTGATGGCGGTGGTCGCAGCTCATCTGCGCAGATCAGGGGTTCCAGTCTTCCCCTATCTCGACGACTGGCTGTTGGAGGCGGACTCGCCCCAGGCTGTGGTTTCCCACCTCCAGACTACGGCCGACCTTCTGCATTCGCTGGGGTTCTCAATCAACGTGCCGAAGTCACACCTGACCCCCTCTCAGAAGCTCCTCTTCATCGGAGCGGTTCTGGACACAACGCAGTTTTGGGTTTATCCTCCCGAACAGCGAGTCCGGAATATTCGGGCTATGATTCCGATCTTTCAGCCTCTATCCTGGGTTTCGGTCAGGATGACCCTCAGGCTAACCCTCAGGCTTCTGGGACTGATTGCTTCCTGCATCCTGCTGGTGGACCATGCCAGATGGCATATGCAGGCTCTGCAGTGGGACCTGAAGTTCCAGTGGGTACAACATCAGGGGAACCTGTCCGATTGCGTCCAGATCTCGGAGGGCACTGCACACCAATTGCAGTGGTGGATAACGAACCAGGATTGGGTCGACAGCAGATCCCTCTCCCTTCCCCAACCAGAGTTCACAGTGGTGACTGATGCATCACTTCTAGGATGGGGCGGGCGGCCACATGGGGGAGGCGGAGATCAGAGGCCTCTGGTCTCCGGCGGAGTCAGGGCTCCACATCCACCTTCTGGAGCTTCGGGCGATTCGTCTTGCACTCAAAGCATTCCTTCCCTCTGTCCGGGGAAGAGTAGTGCAGGTGTTCACGGACAACACCACCGCCATGTGGTACTGCAACAAACAAGGCGTGGTGGGGTCGTGGACCCTATGTCAAGAGGCCCTCCGCCTCTGGACATGGCTGGAACATCAGGGTATATCCCTGGTGGTTCAACACCTGGCAAGTTCGCTGAACGCCAGGGCGGACGAACTCAGCCGCAGGTGCATGATGGATCACGAATGGCGTCTCCACTCGGAGGTGGTGCAAGGTCTCTTTCGACAGTGGGGAGAGCCTTGGTTAGATCTATTCGCCACCGAAGAGAACGCGCAATGTCAGCAATTCTGCGCGTTGGAATTTCCAAGGCGGCACTCGCTAGACGACGCTTTTCATCACGAGTGGAGTTGCGGTCTTCTATACGCCTTTCCGCCTATACTACTTCTGCCCAGAGTGCTGAAGAAGATCAAGTGCGACCGGGCTCAAGTCATTCTTGTGGCTCCGGATTGGGCACGAAGAGTCTGGTATCCTGAGTTGCTACACATGATCCTCCGATCAGACTGTCTTTTCGGGAGGATCTTCTGTTGCAGCAGCAGGGGACGGTCCTCCACCCGAACCTCTCCAGCCTCCACCTCCTTGCGTGGAGATTCAGCGGCTGCAGTTGACGTCGTTTGACCTGCCTCCTGAAGTCTGTGATGTTATCTTGGCAGCCAGGCGTCCCTCCACTAAGACGGTATACGCCTGTAGATGGAACAAATTTGTGGCATGGTGCGCAGCAAAGGCTGTGGATCCCCTTTCTGCCCCTCTTTCTGAGGTTCTCTTGTTCCTTCTTTCTTTGGCCCAGCAGGGCTCTGCTCTGGGCACTCTTAAGGGCTACCTCTCGCCCATTTCAGCCTTTCTTAGGCTTCCTGATCAGCCTTCTCTTTTCAAGTCCCCTGTTGTAAATCGCTTCCTAAAGGGCATTACTCATCTTTTTCCTCCTATTCCCTTCGTAATGCCTCAGTGGGACTTGAACTTGGTTCTGACTTACCTTATGTGCGCTCCCTTTGAGCCACTTCATAACTGTCCTCTTCGTCTTCTCACCTTAAAGACTTCTTTTCTGGTTGCCATCACCTCTGCTCGCAGGGTGAGTGAGCTCCAGGCTCTTTCTTCAAAACCTCCTTTCCTGGCTGTTCATCCGGACAAGGTTGTTCTAAGAATCAGACCTTCCTTTCTTCCCAAGGTGGTTACTTCTTTCCACATTGGCCAGACCATCACTTTGCCCACCTTCTTTCCGCCTCCAAATCCTTTAAAAGAAGACAGGCTCCACCGTCTGGATCCAAAACGGGTGCTTTCCTTTTATTTGGATCGCACCAAACAATTCTGGGTGGATGATCAGCTCTTTGTGGGCTACGTGGGCGCTAAGAAAGGTCTGGCCGTGCACAAACGGACCATCTCTAGGTGGGTCGTTTTGTGCATTAAGGCTTGTTATTCCTTGGCAAAGAAGGAGCCTCCAGTGGGGCTGCGTGCCCATTCCACCAGGGCAACGGCAGCTACTACCTCTTTGGGATGAGGAGTCCCCCTTGATGACATCTGTCAGGCAGCTACGGGGGCATCTCTGCACACGTTCACTAGACACTACTGCCTGGACAGCCAAGTCCGGAGAGACGGCTTCTTTGGCCGTTCTGTTCTCCAGGACTTTCTGGTGTGATCTTGGTTCGCAGACCCACCTCCGGGGTTGGTATTGCTGGGGTATCTATTCTAAGGTAAGGTATCTATAACTAACTGTTTCTTTCAGATGAGCAAGTTACTTACCTTCGGTAACGATATATCTGTAAGAAACATAGGTTAGTTATAGATTCCTTACCGCCCCACCCATCCTCCCCGTTCTGCAAACTGATTTCTAGGGTCAGGGAATCCCTTTCAGGGCCCTAGTTTTGTGCACCAGTGGTCAGTGTCTTGCATGGCTCTGCGCTTCTGGCATGGAATGTCTTGTAAAAGAACTGATGTCCACGCGCGAGGGCGGCGTCTAAGTAGCTACCGCGACGTCATCCCGGCGACCACGACGCCAACGACGAAGGCGGAGTCAACCAACACCACCTTTCGACGCGCAGGGGTACTGCTGACGAAAAATTCTCCGGATCCAGTCTGACACCTGGGGGTAATTCTAAGCTAAGGAATCTATAACTAACCTATGTTTCTTACAGATATATCGTTACCGAAGGTAAGTAACTTGTTCACTTTGCACACACCCTCAATGTCATTGATGTCAGTGAGCTATTAGAAATGGACAATATGAACTAATTGCAAGTGATTTGCTAATAGTCATGCTTAGATTGTGGTCGCAGCAGGGCTTTAAGTGGGCCGGGTCTTGCCGGTGCTCAGCTGCAGCAGTTATAAAAAGCAGGTGCCGAAACGGGTCTCTATCGGGCTCTCCACTTGACCTCACCCTCCGGGTGAAAAAAAAATCTTAACTCTTCAGCAGTGCCGCCCTTCACTGCCTTTGAGGTAACTTCAAAGAGACTCGTTATAGTGTTTTTTTACAGTCTCATGATTTCAAAACGGAAGTATTGTCAATATTATATGCCACAAAGCCGTTGTTGCTTATGTATCGTATGCAACTAACAGCCATTGACAAAGCCAATAGTCCAGGCTTGTACTAGGTAATCTTACTTATTGTATTATATATCTGGATTCAACCACAGAAGCAGCAAAATGCCAGTCAGGTGGCACACTATGCTAAGCACAGACTTTTAGTTTAGGCGTTTTAAGCCACTCCCTTATTTGTATTGGCCACGCCCATTTGAGAGACACCCCCCCCCCCCTTGTTTTTTCATCCCACTTAAAGCCCTGGGTCGCAGTGCCAAAGTTGGAGTTTCAGCTTTCCTTTTGTGCAGGACCAGGGTAACTGGGGCGGTAGAGGAATCGCACAGGCCTGCCTGGAGCTGGAGTGCTGCTGTCTGAGCCTGTCTGAGGCTGAATCTCTATGTCTTTATAAGTTCGGGCTGTGCAGTTGATCTTTCTAGAGCCATCCATAGTGCCAAGGAGTCTAGTTCAAGTAAAAAGCACGCTAACGTTTAGATTGTAGAATTGGACAATCAACCTCAAGTGGCAAAAGGACCAGCACAGCCTTATTATTAATGGTCGAATGTGCGCCATGTAAATGCCAGATGATAATAACAAAATAATATAATCTGCTGTGTCATGGAAAGCATTTGTACCGAGGTTCTGAAATTAGAGCAGACCATGCTTTGCTGACTTGTGAATGTGAAGATTACCAAAACTTTAAAAATTAGCAAAGCATGGGTCCTCCAGGGATAAATAAGTATGTGCCAGAGAAAGTGACTAGCATATTAAGCAATAGGCTTTCGTCTGTCTTTCTATCATGGATCATTGTAAATTCAAATGTCTCACATAATGAATGACTTGTTGTTTTTTGTTTTTTAAGAAATATTTATGTACTTTAAGCACAAACACATTATTAGCTATTGTAACACTTGTGTAACTTTCCCGTCTGATTTTCTTTAGCCAAATGCAGATTGCCTGGATGACATCCCTCCGGATTTCGAGGCTTCCATAGGGGGACCTCCAACTAATCAGATCACAGGAGCCAGTGATGTAACAGTGAATGAAAGCTCTGTGGCTCTGGATCCTGGTGTGCGTACTGTGGGGGTGCTACAGGTCATCCCAGATGCAGAGCTCCTCCCCCAGGTCGGGGAGGTAAACTTCACTACAAGCAGTAAGTATTTTCTGTTTAGAGTCATGTATGTGACAAATATCAAATTAGTCAAGCTTCCCGTAGTATGACTTTTAGAAGCTGGAATTCATTTTGTGTTAATATTGACAAGGCAGTTTGCTGCCTTACTTTTCTGGGCTATGAATGCACGACCAGGACCACCTGCACTTCTGCTTTTTAATGCATTGTGTAATATTACATACTGCATTGCGTAATATTGGATACTAGGTCACCTTTGGAAACGTCAAGTGTGCCATTCCTTTGTGATTATCCTGCATCTCTGTTTCTCTGGTCCCTTGTACCCCTCTTCCAGATCCAAGATCAGTGGCACTCTGCAGTTATCTCTGTACCGCTTTTTGCATTTTCTGTGCGAGCCTTTGAGAATTACCCTATCCAGTACTGTGCTGTGCCCTGCTATGCTAAGCAGGCCCTGGTCACAGTTTGATGGGCATTCTTCGTGCGCATCCCTCACTGTTTGGAAAGCCCATAGTATTTTGGAGTTGGGTATGCAAACTTCACCTGTCATTGCAAAGTCACACATACACGCTTAAAGAGGACGTCCTATGTTTCTTTATTTTGGAGAAATATGATTTTGAATAGGCTCCTAATAAGAATTTAATTTGTGCAGTCTGGACCACCTGTAGAAGAAATGCCATTCACATCTGCTGGGTTAAGAGAAGAACTCTCCTTCTCTGAAATCCTCAGGAAATTAGTATCAGGATATCTTGAAGTACTTTTGTGACTAGGGCATCTAAATGCTCGATGTGTGTTTGAGGTGGTATATTGTTATCATAGGATGCATGGTAGATGTGGACCCACAGTTGTATCTAGAGATCTGTTCACACTGGGCTGACAAGAACGAAGAAATGTAATACTTTTTATATAAATAATTTATTGATACCTCTTGCCAATCAAAGTGTCCATACCTGGCACCTCAATCACTGTGCGCTTGAGGGGGAATGATTAAGATTCAATTAAAACTACTCCTTTTGTGTTTAAGTTGCAACTCAAACCGTGCATAGTTCTTCTCAACTGGTTTGCATCTTTAACTTGCTGGTCAGTTTTTCCCCACCATTGCTCTCCCTACTGCATTGTTCTAGACTAGTTTTGTGAGTTAATTACAAAACACTACAATATAAATTATGTTAGTAATACAACATACTCGGAAGTCCACCTTTTCTACAGAAGCTCAAATTTTATGGTCCTGGATCCAGGTAAGTTTGAAGCACCATCATAAAATATTTTATTTGTTTGAAATACCAATATCAAATTATTATTCCGAATTATTAGTTAACATTCACTTTAATAGAGTCCTGCTGCTGTGCTTCAAGCAGCCAATGAAGGGAAGGGAAGAGATCCAAGTATCTTTAGGCTATTTCTACTGTTTGAGCTTCTTGATGAGACTTGAGACCTCTCCGATAGTGAAATTCGGACAACAATAAGGTTCGCACAGATATCTGTTCAATTAGCAATTGCAATCGGTAGTGCTTTAATAGGCCTACTTAATTTGCCTAATGTGTATCTCTGTGTCTGAATCAAGTTCAGTGTAACTACAGAATCATGAACTGTAAACCATCGTGGGCGGGATAGCTTGTGTGCTGTCGGGTAAGAAATCTACTTCAAATTGTGTAATCTAAAATAATTTATTTTCAGAGGAGATTGACACATGGCAAGCCTTTCAGCTTTCTGAGGCCCAGGTCTTTTACCTTGAACGTGCTGCACTTCTCCCAATTTCTTCTCCTCCTATATTTAACTTATTGTGCTCTGGGTTTGGATAACGTCTTTCATGCTTGACCTCTATGCATGAAACAAAACATGGCATAAGCCATACTTGCCCATCAACGGAAAATAATGCGTTTAGTTTTACCATAAGCTCAAATTTAGGAAAGATTGAAAATGCACCTCTTTAATGAACAATACTTCACAGTAGATTAACCATCCACAACCCAGATTTATTTCCTATTACTAGCTGACTCTATGCTTGTCTTTGACGGTTTACAGTGCTGTGCTACTTTTTGACTAGGTTCGTGCTATCGAAATACCATATACGTACATACATACCATTTGATGGTTCGCCTTCTATGAATCGTTTCTCCTCCTGTCAGCAATGGTAATTGATAGTTTGGTACCCATTGCATCTGCGTGATGTGTATGTGCATGTGCGTGTGTATATATATATATTATGCACACATTTGCATCTGTCCCCTTTGGATTGCCCCCTTGCATTCTGGTTCTGGAAGATGATTCCCTTCTCAAGCAATAGTTATAGAAAGGCCCATGCATAATACGTTGCGTTGGTGTTATTCCTAATGGCTACTGTGCATTATTTATTTGCCAGGATCTGGTTTCCAGCGATAGTCTGTTGCTTCGTTTAAATTCAAGAGATAGTTCAGCGTAAAGAAATGTCACTATTAAAATGAAAAACCTTCTAACATCTTTGAATTAGCCACGATTCAGCAGCGAACCTTTTATTGTCATTAGCTGATTTCTTTTTTCTTACTGTTGGCCAACATGTTCCCATGTAAATTCGGCAGCAGTACTAAACCATTGCAAAATGTTTAGAAATTAGCAGATATTTAGAGCAGTGTTGGTAAAGACTTCCAGGAAGGAAATGTATCTTATCGTCCATAGGTTTATATTTTTGTTATTGACTTGAGAGGTTTTTGCCATTGGTGAGATGCAGATCAGCTGCTGGTCACTTGGATTAAAATGACAGCCATGAATGTCAGATGGTTCCCTTTGTGCAAGGCAGATTTAGCCAACACATTCCTTTAAATCACAAAAAGTGGCAGCTGTCACTTAGACAGGATATACTTCTGGAAGGGCAACGCAAACCGAGGAGGGATTCATCACCGTACACGCCGGTTTAGATGAGATATTGGGATACATATGAGCAAGGATTTCACTGGCTGACTGGCTTAGGTGCTATGGGGAGGTTAAACCCAAACACCTGAGCTCTCATTGCACCTGGGCCCAGCTATTAATGGATATAAATCGTCAATATCTACCTAAGTTACATCTCCAGCTCATCACTTGTGAGCCTGGCCGAGCTGAAGGTTTGACTTCTGCAGGAGTCGTGATAAACAATGATGTATATATATATATATATATATATATGCAGCGCGGCTGGCACAGGTAAACGCTGTGAGGCGGGCGGGGTGGGGTGGGAGGGGTTATGTCGACAGACGACGGAATAGGTATAATTAAATAAACAACACCTATTCCGTTGTCTGTAGGCTTCCCCCCGCCCCACACCACCACGTTTACCTGTGCCAGCCCCCGCTGTATATACATCTATTTCTGCAAACAGGAATACCATATTAGAGGCTGCTTGTTGCAAAATGAAGCTGCAGTATTCTAGGCACGGGAAAGACAAACTAGCCAATAGTAATACAGTAATGTAGCTGTAGAGTAAAGCTTTTACTACACAGCCATTAAAGTCAACAGGCCAGGGGCGTAGCTGGCAGTGGTGCAGCCGTTGCAATGTACTGGGGCCCAGAGGTGTGAGGGGGCCCAAATACAGTAGCCCCTTGAGCACTGATTCCGCACCTAACTAACCATGCTGGAGTTCCGAAAGTAAGCGAGCACTAAAGAAGACTTTACATTTTGTTTTCGCTTAAAGCAAAGTATGAGTATTTTTTAAAGTGAATTATGTGACAATTTTGCTGATGTGAATGGAAAGACTGTATGATGGTAAACATCGTTTACCACGAAACCGGAACACTGCATGCCATTACAACACGGTCGTTACAATGACCGCGTTGTTACAACGCATGCCATTACTCCCCAAGTCGGAACAACGACTTGCTCTAGGGGTCAGAAGGTGTTGGATTTAAAATCCAACACCTTCCCTACTGTTGCACAGACTGGAGTTGGAATAGTAAATTATACTATTCCAACATCCAGCCATCCCCCCCCAGAGCAAGTCGTTGTTCCGACTTGCGGAGTAATGGCATGCGTTAAAAAAGCATGTGAGGTAACGCAGCATATTCCTGTATGATGTCCTTATCTACTAACGCATCAACATTAAAATCCCTATAAAAGATGATTACAAATATGTCAAAATAAACATTTAGGAAAGCACAAATGAAGTGCTTTTTTTCTGACTCTGAATTGTAATGGAAACAAAGAGTTTAATAGTATCAAAAAAAAATCGAGACACTTTACTTTGTGTTGTACAAATCACAAATATTTGCTGACACCCAATTTCCACACATTGTGCGCTGTATAGTTTTATCAGTAAAACTACATCTGTGCAAATTTAGCAGTCTTTTCATTGGAAAATGTGCTGTCTGCTAATGAATCAAAGAGAGCACTGAGTAGATAAGATATAGTCTCTATGAACCTGGCCAGAATCTGCATTTGTGGCTGCCTGCCCCATACATAGACTTTTTGTAATCAAATCCTGATGTTATTGGAGGACCTACAATATTTTAAATCCATGAATGAGGTAGGTTATTAAACTACAAGTTTGAGGGCAGCTGTTCACTGCCACCTTAAGTGTGGAGAGCCATGTTCGTGTCAAAGTTGGCATTGAGATTTTTTTGTCTTGGTGGAAGGTGTTTATGATCAACTAAAAATAAAGGACAGGAGATATGGTGCCATAGGGATTTACATTTTATAACAAATAAAATTATTACACTCATGTTGCCATTTAGTTGACCAAAGCTGTCTTTCATCCAAGAATGAAAAGAGCTGCTGAAATGGGGGACCACTGAGGGACTTTGTGCAAAAAAAGAGAGAACCTACTTTCATTTGTTGGGTCATCTCTGGGCGGTATGAAGACAACCAAGTGATTCTAGAAGGAGCTGCCCTGGACACTGTGGCCCGTTTGTCCCACAGAATATTGTGGTCCACAGACTCAAAAGGAGTGTAGAGATCTAGCAAGACTTAATATGACAACCTGGTTGTGGTCTCCCATTGTGAGGCCCTTTGCCCATAAGCGCTTCATTGCTTTTCCACTCAGAGTGCTCTCAGGTAGCTTGGTGAGTTGTCCCTTGCCACAGAGTCTGTTGCATAGGACCTGCTCTACAAAGGGCTGAAAGAACGAGGTCTGGTTGAATTTTGGGCAGGAGACTCCACTGCTATCTGACTGTGCTTCATATCCACGTTTACTTGAGAAAACAGTGGGAGCCGATGTAAAAGCATAGTAACTGACCACTGAAGTTGAGAGATGGGCTGAAGTGATTTAGGGCCATGTCATTGAGTGACCACTGGACATGGGGCTGGAAAGCGCCAACTAGAGGAGCATAAACCCAGCATAGGGGGAATTAGCTTCATATTGACGTCGGACACCCACGTTTGAAGCAACTCTACACAAGACCTCCTGTACTGGATATCATTGGCCAAATAAGATATTGAGATACATTTTTGTGTTATTGTGCTGAAGGCAAAGCGGTTATGGTTGGCAAGCAAGAGTTTTAAAAAATATATACCCCTCGGGGAGCATCACCAGTAAAGAGATGAAGTGGAACTAATAAACTTTGTTTGCAAAAAATGTCTCCCAGAGAGAAAGGAGGGGAACCATTTTAGTGCTCTGTGGTTGAACCTCATTGAAGCAGATATGATATTAATGAGTGTCTTATGGTGTATGATGTTAAATGCCAGAAACAGCTGCTGTAATGATGATGGTTTTAACTGTGTGATGTTGAAAAGAAGGGTGTAGAGTTTAACTAGTCCAGAGTGAAAATTGCAGGCATGACTCATTGCAGAGTGTTGGCCTCGAAATGGGTAAGTGTTGTCACATGGTAGAATTCGTTGTTGGAAGTTAAAGTGTTGAAGCCTTTAAATGTATGGTTGGCTGGTCCGCTATCTCGTGTTCTTTTTATCTTTTTGTATCAAAACTTTGTTAATTTCAGACTAATTAGTTCCCCCAACTTGTCCATCCTTCTTTCCAGGATGATCTGGTAATTTGTCATACTAATCTTCCGCCATAGATCTCATTAATGCACTGCTACAGCATAGACAAGAGCTTGACTCTAAACTTGAAGAACGACCACATATGGGAAATTGTAGTTTACCAGATTTTCTAAACCAACGAGGCTTGTTGGTTGCCACTGATTGTAAGAATGTATTTTCCGAAGTTCATTGCTTACAGATTAACAGTTTGTCCAGTCCCAGAGAGTTTACTCTCTCTAAAACAATACCACTTGCTATTGCCTTTTTTTTTTTTTTGCAGTTTTATTTTGTGCGTACTCGAACCGAAGTTATTGGAGCTCTTTACATGAGTGCCAGTTACATTACACAAGGACACATTCATTTTTATAGGCACGGGGAGACTAAGTGATTTGCACAGGATGTTAAGCCAACGCCAAGACTCTAACCCGGTTCCAAAGTCGGCAGCTCTAGTTGTTACGCCACATCCGCGCCTTCACTCCGAACTTGAAATTGGAACCCAACTACATGTCTTTCAAGAAACCTTTTTAAAACCGAACTATTTGTAATTGTTTTTTACTAAAGTTACCACAGAACACGAGTTGCGATCGTAAAATTTCTGATATGGTTATTCATCTGTCCATCTGAACCCTTACTTTTTGCCATGCTCTGGTACTCCTTTCCACCTCTTTCGGGCACTCCGATGTTTTTGAAAGGTGGTGCATAATTTTTTCTCAAATAATATAATAAATAAATACATGCCTGCATTTGAAGTGCCTGCAGCATGCTTGTGTTTTTTTATTCATTGGTCTTTGTAGACCAGTTCCTGAGAAGTTGTCGTTCACCAGAAAGCTAGCTTGTTTCTTTCTCTCTGCTTTAAAGTGTCTCTTCTAATTGGTGATTGGTTCCCAGTGATTGGTACCTAGTAGAGTGACAACAAGTCTTTGTTATAGTAACTACGGTACTTTGGAAGTGACAAGCACATTCAGATTTGTCTTATGCCCTCTACCCACAAACACTGATTGTTATTTCACTGTTAATAGTATTAAACATTCACAAAGTCAATACGTCTGGCTTACATTTTGAGTCCTCAATAAATCAGTAACAAAAAGTCTGCTGCAGTGAAAAACATAGATTTCTGTATGTGCATCTTTGAGATAAAGAATTTAATGTGTGATGATATAATGCAAGCCCTATGAAGTCCTTGTATTTAACGCACCTTCATAGAAGACGGCATGATTCAATAAACAGCCAAGCATTGAGGGGAGAGTGGAGCCAAAGCCCACCGGTATCTTTCAAAGAATTGATAACAAAAGGTAAAGCAGACAACGGCTATCTCCAGCCAGACCTAAAACTTGATTGTGAGATTCATGTATTTGGATCAAGATCTTCTCGGAAGGGCTGCATATCCAGAGCCCCCTCTTCTTACATCTTTGTGAATTTCTGTCACTCATGAGTTTGTTTACCTCTCTCCGCTTGATTATTCTGTTTAACTGGAAACACATGCAGAACCCCCACCTGTGACTTGATCTACTTTCTCCGTCATCCACCTCCGTACCTAGATGCAAAGTACCTAAGTAAGACCTGCCGTTTACATGCCTTCAGTGAGGGACATGTAGACGCTTTTGAGTAATCTTTTGGGTATAATAAATCCAAAGTACAGAAATTAAACAGTTGTTAATGGAATCAAGTTGGTGCCTTTCTTACCACATGGGAATAACGTGCACACTTTATAACATGCTAATAGAATGCAAAATCCCATCATGGTATGCTGCAGTGTGTAAGAGAGCAGTGCAGTTCTTGGTACAGGCAGCATTTATTTATGCATAGAGGTGTTGTCTGGTGTTTAAAAATCTTATTTTTGTCCAGGTAATGCTGCAAGTTTACTAAAAACCATAAACTGCGCGCCTCTCTCTCACACTTCTTTATCCATAACACTGCTAAGGCTGCGTCTAGTAACACGATATTCGCACCTCAGTGGTCCTCACGTATGACATGGAAACACTTCCCACATATTGTCAAAACAAAGACAATACCCTTCTAACCACACAACCTACACAGTGTAGTGTTCTACCCATGTAGGCAAGCGCTTCAGCGTCCAACATAGGGGTAGTAAGTGATATAAAAATGTTGCATTAGAATCTTGCCATATTCACCTCACCCACCATGTGGTGCTGAGGCAAGTACTCAATTTCCTAATGGATTGGCTACGCAGCAGAGAATTTTTAAGCTTATTTATGGGGCCATTGCCCATTGGTTGGTGTATATGATGTAGTAATTCATTAATCTCTCAGTAAAATCTCCCTTTACCTGGTGGAGGAAGCAATCCAAACCCTTGTCAAAATTGTGTTAATTGGTTGGATAATATGTTGGATAATAATAGCATGTTATTTACGGTGCAGCAAATCTCGGAGACACAATCCAAGCGAAATGTATTATTCATTCCATGTTTGGACTGACCCTTGCAGAGTAAAATACATCCTTGGTGTTTTCACGAAAGCGACTTACTGCAGGGCATTAACCAGCCGCATCCATTCTTTAGACGAGTTCTATCTGTACCCAGAGTCGGACTGGTCTAAAGGGCAATCGGGCATTGCTGGGCGGTCTGGTATGACAGGACAGTATGTGGGCCTTCTTTATGGACTGCTTGGCTGTTGTTTTACTGTTGATTTCCTTGACAATAAAACAGACAGTGAGTGCACCAAGCTCAAATCAATGCAGTCTTCCATACCTTGCAAAACACTTATACAGCCTGTCTCTACAAGTTCAAAATTGCCCCAGTTATCAAACATCGGCCATTTCGGAGCTATCTGATTTGTTAATGAGGGCCATTTGGTGCCCGGGCCTATTTTCTGCCCCAGTCCAGCCTTGACTGTACCCATGACCAGTACGCTGAAACCGGAGTGCTTGAAATACACCACCACCCTTGTATCCGTATCTTCAGCTAGTGAACACATGGGCGTCTAATCGCTGTCCTCTGCTTAATCACCGATAATTGAATTGTCCCAATAGAAAAGTAGCACTGTCATTAGTTCTACTAGAAAGTGCCCTTAGCAAAATTTCCACTTCCTTAAAAATGCAGTTCAATTTTCAGATTTTTTCTTTCAACACAAATTACTTTTACAACAGGGGGAGGGTGAAAGGTACAGCTTTACTTCACCAAAACCACAGGACTTGTTTCGGCCCAGATGGAGGAATGGATGGATGGATAGATAGATAGATAAATGGATAGAAAGATGGATAGATAGATAGATGGGTGGATAGACAGACAGATAGATAGAATTTTTTGGTTTGCTAACATTGGCACAGTTTGACGAACCCTGGCGAAAAAAAGAGTTCATCTGCATCGGCTCCTTCCTGGAAAGTTTCAGGCGATCTATCAAGCCGGGGCTGGAAAAAAGGGGTTTGGGGGTCTCAAAATACAAATTCCCCATGCAATTTCTATAGGGAGTTTTAGGCACAGCTACAGCCAAAACAGCTATATGTAATTGCACCAAATTTGGCAGAAAGCTAGATCTTTACCCAGTAATTGTGCCTTTTGAGATTTGGTGTAAATTTGTTCTGCAGTTTTTGAGAAATTAAGGTTAAAAATGTATAGATATCTGGACGGTTAGGTTCGCGGGACTCTTGCAGGAGGCTCATGGGCATGTAACTTAAAAAAAAAAAAAGCGATCTGGTTGGCCGAGGTTTTTTTTTTTTTTTTTTTACCAATCAGCCACCTTGCTCGCGTGGGAGTGAGAGGCTTCTGCAAGTTGTGTGGGAGCTTGAGCTCTGATTTTAGATTTTTTAATTGGCGGCCACACCATGAAAAGAAATTTGTCACCACCATTACAGGACACGGTGGCTCAGTTCTCATGTCTTGAAAATGAAAATATAGTAAGGTATAGAGGGGCAGGGTAGTGGTACCCTGACCCCCCCCCCACCCTCCCCCTAGACCGTATGGGACAATCCCCCCCCCACCCCTCCTGGCCAAATTATTTAAAACAATCAATTTTGGGCTGCCACGGTCCTACTTGACTCTTGCGGGAATCAGCATGACCCCTTAATCCTGCTACAGTCCCACGGGATCAGAAAACTTTATACCCCCTCCCCCAAAAAAAGAGGGGCTGTGGGTGTCTGTGGAACTTCCGGCCGTATGGGGTGGTGGTGGCCACCTGCAGGAGGGGGGGACTACATTAAAGAAAAACATAGAAATTCATTGAAAAAAACAAAATTTTATGTGACATTATAGTTAGGTGAAAATGTCAGTCCGAGTGTAATATTTTAAGCTCAAAAACCCACTGACATTCACTAGTTTTAGTTAACTAAGTTTAACTGAAGTAACTATAACTGCGCACCCTGCCATGCACTGCTTATGACCTCCCATATTACATCACTCATGACTTGTTCCATGACATCGATAGCATTACTGATGACATCTGAATGGACATAATTTATGAGAACACTGTGCAAGGCGAGGGTACTCTCTCGTTAAAGTTGAAGGGGTGCAGGTACTTCGTACCTGAGAGTACCCTCTAATTTAAAGCCACAGTTGTAACTCTTTCTCGAAGTTCAGGAGCACCTAATTATATCCCAATGCTACTTGAGTGCACAAGATGCTACCTTACAACCTCCTGCCTGTTTTAGAGAGATTTGCCAGGCAGGCAAAATCATGCGACTCAAAAATAATTGGGCATGTCAAACGTGCACTCCACCAAAAACAATAATTGCCGCAATCAGACCAAAAATATCTAATAATAAAATTTCGCTTTAATAAAATTTCAGTTGTACCAAACAAGATTACTGTGCCATCTAACTTCAAAACTCATAAATTGCTTTGCAGGTAATGCGTATGAATACTATTGGTCCTTTTGAACCCCTGTTTCATGCACAGTATTTTAGCAAGCGAATACATTTGATGTAAAAAATATTCTGTATTAAATAAGAAATGTTAGCGCGAAGATTGAATTGTTATTTAGCAGTCATGAGAAGTCCTTTGTGCTTAACATACTTTCTGGCTAGCAATCTCTTTCTCCTCATATGCCAGTATCTCAATCTTTTGAAATTTGGGACAATCATTTGCGAACAAATGATTATAAAAAATGTGCACTTCAATGGTGCACATTGAGGTGCGTGCACAATCGATCCTCTGCAGCCCCGACTCCCAATATTCACAAACTAAAAAAACCCAAGCTATACAGTAGGTAAGCAGATGCCGCAATATAAATTATGCAGATCTCTCAGCTTCCTGTTGCACAATCCGGGAGTTTTTACAAAAAAGATCTGTGCTGAAACCTCAGGGTCTAGCAAGGACCGAGGAGGTTAGAAATACCCAAGGTCGTGACAGGCTGGGTGAAAAAAAAAAAAAACTGAAAAAAACTCCGTCTTTGCCAGTTGGCCAGGGAGCAATGTATGCCCCCCCCCCCCCCTCCCCCTCATTAAAAGAAAACAATCTACCATGGCGGGAGGGGGGAGTTAGATTGAAGGGGTGTTGAGTCCATTTTTAGGTCTCGCCCTGAGCCAGCGCTTGCGCTGGTCTGGGCCAGACATTTAGTCAGTGGGCTTTCAGAAATGCGACCACAGCTTTTTGTGTGGCATTCTGCGCGCGATTACGCGCACAGGCACGAGCGCCATCAAGCTTTCCTCTCGCTCTCCCGCGCGCGCCTCGCTCTGCCTCTCTGTCTTGCTCGCCCCTCCCCCACCAGAGCTGCCATCTGGCTTTCTCTGCACGCACCACTCGCGTGCTTGTTTCCTTTCACTTTCGCGGCCCCGTCACTTTCGCGGCCGCGCGGCCAATGCTTGTTTATTTTATATTCGTTTCGTGAATATAAAGTTTTACAACATATACAGAATTCCAAGTTTATTGGAAACCTTTTTACGAGTACAAACTGTTTTAAATGCTCCCTGTCGAAGTTACCTACAGCGGTGTACTCAGTAATAGTGTGTTTTCTCCTTGCTGGATGCGATTCTGAGCAGTGTCTGACAGTGAAGAGTAGAATCTAATACCTTCCTTGTGGAGCATCTCACTGCGTTGAGGCCTTGCTGCACAGATCTGTGTAACATACTGATGACAACAGGGTCGAATACTTCACAGAGCTAATTCCGTTTTTTAACAGACTTGGGTAAATAAAATGAGCCATTCACGTGGGTAACAAAAATGCCTATTATTGTGGTGGTCAGTATTATAACAAAGCTCTTGTCTTACTGAAGCACCTCTTTTAAGCACATGTGAGGTGGGTCTGTGAACAACTTAAAGCCACTACAAACTACTCAAGGGTGTACTTAACTATGGACATCAACAACCACTGCACTGTGAAATCAGATCACCAGAAACGCACTTCCGACAACAAAAAATTCGGCACCACCAGGGAGCACACACTGGACAGACAGAGCTTCAGTGCTAGCACAACAGGGATAGATGTGAAAATATTTATTAAATGACAAAAGGTACCCGACTGCACATTATACACTACCCTTAGAAGCGTGCTCTGGGTGAGTCCGGAGGCAGGTTCACACACAAAAAAGAAACACTTCCGTGGGCTTTTGTGTACATTTGGAGCGAATTTCCATTTTTTTGTTTGTTTTTGCTGTGAAATTCGCAGACTTCCAGGACTTCTGCTTGGGATGCTACAGACACCACAGCTTTCCAGGAGTAATCACATGCGTAGACTGTTACACACGTGTAAATGTACGCCCTGTACGTGTATAAATATAGTACAAATATTAATTTTCAGGCTACAATATGTTGTTTCTCCCCAGGAAAAATAGGGCTCGCCGTGAAGTAACACTTTCGTACACTTAGGGTGGTCAGACACCCTGGATTTGCCGGGAGGGTCCCGGATTTCTGTTGCCTGTCCGGCTTTCCCGGCATTATATTCTAATTAAAACACATGTCCCAGTTTTGGAAAGAGGAGTGTGTGAGGGTGCACATTAAAATGCGAAAATGTAGCATAGGCAGGATCTAATTTCCACTGCCCAGCGCCAGCACAGCAGGGCCGACAGGTAAATGCTTTGCGACACCCGGTTGTGTTGTAAAATCATTCCCGTCTCCCAGCAGGATGTAAAGAAGTGCGACTCAGCATCTGCAGTCCCTCAGCTGACCCCCCAGGATCGTCGGATTTACTCTCAGCTTCTTTGCAGCATGTGTGTGTGTGTGTGAGAGAGGGGTCCGTTAAGGAAAACAGGATTTTGCACCATCTTTGTGTGACGTGGAGCACAGGTTGGCACACTTCTTTTGCTATATATACTACATTTTAAAACGCGGCCGGGCCCTGCAGGTTGTGTTTCATAATACATGAATGTAAAATAATTATTTTATGGACTGTGATCAGCTGTCTACCCCTCCCCCGCCTAGCAGACACATACTGATGCCTACCAGGCCTGATAGCAAACTTTGCTCTCTGGTACCTTTAGTCCTGTTTTCATCTTTGTAAATGCATGGCTACTAGTTATCAAATAACATTAGTCACCGGGCTTTAAGTGGGCCGGTTCCCTTCGGGTCTCAGATTGTAGTGCGGACATTGAAACGGGTCCGTTTCGGGCCCCATATTCATGCCTCTAACTTTACAGTGAAAACACTGCTGATTTCTGCACAATTAACATGTTCAGTTAATTCATATCAGTGACCGTGATAAAGTCCCGTTTATTTTTCACGTTTTACTGAATCTTGCCTCCAGTTCTTAACAGGTTGTGTTTTTGTATTGTTTTTTTTTTGTTCGGCACATTACACTTGTATAGTGCATACTTTCAGCTGAGTCGCTTCTAGGTGCTATAACGGCCACGGTGTTCAGGCTCAAGCCAGTGCAAGTTTCTTGCAGTGCCTGTCCGTGGGCCAAAAAGGAGTTCGAATACATGGCCATCCAATCTCTGGCCTCTGCACAGCGCACACAGACAACAACTAACAACAGCCCAGGCTGGTTTTGGCGTATTTTAGTTGTGTTCTTATATCTGGATGCAATAACAGAAACTCAGAGGAATCGTAATACCACTAGGGCGCCACACTATAGGAATCCCAGAAATGTACTTTACGTTTTTAAGCCACGCTTATAAGTACATAAACCAAGGCCCTTTTAGAGACACCCCCACACAATGGTCTCATCCCCCCCATAAGCCCTGATTAGTCACCGTGAGCTACTCGAGGTGACTTCAGATTAGGACATTTTGATCCTGGCTGCCTTTCCCCTGCATCAGGGTTTGCTCGGGTACCCCGATTACGAACAATTCCCAATATTCCCAGCCAATGCAAAGCCAAGGGGTGGGGGGTTCCCAAGACTCGAAGGTAGTTAGTCCCTGGCAGAGGATCTCGTGTCCAGATCAATAGAACTCTTTAATGACTGGTACTGGTGCCTGGTAGGGCGCAGGTCACACCCCACAGCCTGTGCTCTCTGCGATACTCCATCACATCCCTCGAGGACCACAGTACTCGCCGGCGTACGGCACCCGCCTGGGCCCAAACAGCAGTAGTTCGAAATAGCAAACGTAACAAGCATTGGCATAGCCAATAGGTCTCGCCTTTGGGACCTTATAAGTGTTTAGCCATGCAACAGTTGATGTTGTTGCACCAAGGATATTGTACTGCATAACTAAATACTTATAAGGTCCCAAAAGCGAGACCTATTGGCTATGGCAATGCTTGTTTCTTACTCCTTTCCTGGCTTGTAAAAGGGCCTGTGAGGCTTACTTATATCTCCAAGCCTCTCGCCTTGCCCATTTCAGTGGTTTTTTTACTGGCGGAACTGCTAGCGGTAAATTCAACCTTTGAGAGTCCCAGGGATTGGGAGTGTTTTTAATGTATTACTACATATTGTCTTGTCCAAAACGACTGAAGTCTCTTTTTTGTGATTATGAAAGCTTTTGATAGGTAAGTGAACATAATCTATTCCATTTTACATTCTTCCTAGTATGGAAGAGTATTTATAAATCCAATTTATGAAAACCTGGCTGTAAATGCAAAGGAACGATGAAAAGATGAGGTGTGCGAAGAAAGAAAGGGTGCAAGTATATCTTTGGTAGCATTGCTACTTTTCATATATTGTCCATGGGAGGTGCAGTGCCAGCATTTACTCACAGATGAGTGTTGTGATCTGGAACCGAACTGCAGAAGATATCCCTTGTTCATTCCTTAAATGGTTCACATCAGTGGCCAATACATCAGGCATTTCCAGCCGGACTGTGGCCGGGGGGGGGGGGGGTGTAAGGGGGGAACCGTGTACAGAGCAGCACAGCGACTCCTTTCTCCTGCTTGGGGATACCAGGTATATGTGTTGTTGAGTCAGTTATTGTCATAACTATGCACGCTAATTATGAGTGAAGGTATTTGGTAAAAGGAGGATTACTAATATCAACACTTGAATGCACGTAGTTAACCAGGCCTTGGTGTTCAGCCACACCAGACGTGTGTGTGTGTATGTATATATGTATATATGTATATATATATATATATATATCGGCTCAAAACTCTTTCATTCACTCTCAAAAGAGTACAGCACTCACGGGGAAAGTTACGCCGGTAGTTTTTATTCCAGCGCTGGAATAAAAACTACCGGCGTAACTTTCCCCGTGAGTGCTGTACTCTTTTTGAGAGTGCATGAAAGAGTTTTGAGCCTATATATATATATATATATATATATATATATATACACACACACACACACCAAACCTTGTAGAATGAGAAGTTTTGATATTTGTATGATAAAACGTCCTGCAGACCATCGACCTTTGTTTATTCAGATCTTTTCTTCTAGATTATCTACTCGTAATTGAATGTTTAGTATATTTGTGATGTTAATGTGAAAATGATTTAATTTCTCGAGCCATTTACAGTTGTGACTTGCAGAAGGGTCTCTATTGTTTTCTTGTGTTTTGAAAATATATAAAAAGCTGTTCAGCCAAAGCAACAATTTATTTTGTTCTCAACTGTTAATAGTTTATTGACACCTTTCCTTTCTCTCTTTAGCTGGGGTTACATTTTGGCGCAATAGAATGTGATCTCCAACATATCTCACAAATGGAATTTAATCTTTCCTCGTGATGCTTCACTGCCCAACTGGCAGAGATTTGCGCCCATCATGATAGAAACATGGCAGCTGAAAGCGATTTTTAATAATAGACAAAGAGACAAGTATGCATGTCTCATGGATTTTGCAAAGAGACTACAATCATGAAATTGTGCTTTTCACTGGCTTCGCGTCAACCATTGATTACATAATGTTCTGTAAGCTCATTCGGTTTACCAAGATACTTCATGTGGAATGCAGTTCACATCAGGCAAAATAGAATGAGTTCTTTTATAGGTTTATCCCTAATTCAACCACTTTTGGAGACGCTTTCTCACATATTGTTTTATCCTTCTATATCTAAATTAAATTCTGGGTGAAACAGTTGTCAATGATGCACAGTATAGGTAATTTTATTTAGGTTATTGGACTGTAACAGCCCGAGGGAAGCTTGTGGTAACTACTTTTGTCTGCTTTCTTCAAAGGTAATGGCCCTAAGGCAAAGCTGAGGGTATTTAACTGAATATATATATATTCTTTTATGTATTTCTTTCATTGATTTCAGCAGTAATGCAACATTACAACTTAACAACTGCTCCCTACTCCCCTCCTCCCCATCTCCCTACCATAAAGGAGCACGCTTCAGCAATTACATTTCGCCATCAGTTGGTATACCCATTCGCTGTCCATTAAATCCTCACCCAGATAACGCTGCCATAGAGGAGGCCGTGCGCAGTATCAATAATGCGTATAACCATGTAATAAGGTTGCCCTCTCCCCCATGTCCAGTAGTGTTTGGTTTAAGACATGCGTTTCATGCTCCTGTGGAAACCCTACCCAAGCCTTACGGATAGATGCTGCTAGAACAGCATATGCCAAAAAGCATCCGCCAGCAACCCCACCACCTGGTACAAACGTCTGCATACCCCACCAGCCGACCACCCTCCTATAGCTCTTCTATACTCTGTGGGATATCGCCCTCATCTCTGCGCTGTGAAAGTATGGTTAATATAGGACTAATCCCTGTGTTCCAAGGAACCAATTGCTGCATGTACACATACTCATCCCAGTCTCTTTTAGATGCCTGCCCCCATATATCCAGTAAGGTCCTAACCTGCATTGGCATGGTTGTTCTTTTCATTTGACGAAACCAGAGGCAGCGCTATTAGTTTCTCTGGGCTGGTTGAACACTCCAGAATACCAACCACAGGGTCAGTACCCACCTTCTGAAACCACGTTACTACATGCTGTATATGGGCTGCCCAATAATAAGCCCTGAAGTTTGGTGCCTGTACCCCTCCTCCATCCCACAGTAGTTTCAGGACTTCCAGGCTAATCCGTGCCCTCCCCCCTCCCCCTAGTAGAGCAACCTGAGCAATTCGTCAAATCTGCGAAAGCAGGTCTCTGGTATACCTATTGGCATGTGCTGTAGCACCTAAAGGACTCTAGGCAACATAATCATTTTACTAATAGCTCTACGCTCCATCAGGGACATCGGAAACCTCAGCCATCTGCGCACACTCCGCTCTAGACCATTTATTAAGGTACCCACATTGCAGTCATAGGTTTAAGTCACATCTGAGCTCAAATACACCCCCAAATAGTTGACCGGCTCTGTCTGGATCCTTATATTAAGCAGCCCCTCATCCATAGCCTGATCCACCTGCATGGGGTAGATTACAGATTTGTTGGTGTTCAGCTGAAACACAGTGTGCCCCCATCTCACCTATCATGTTAACTGCATGCCTTGTAATTGTCAGGTTACTCAGGGTCAATAGAATGTCATCGGCATACAGCGAGATGACCTCTCACCTGCCCCCCCCCCACCTGTATACCATCATCAACAGGTCTAGCACGTATGACTTGAGCCAACGGCTCTATGACCAGAGCGAATAAAAACGGGGATAGAGGGCACCCCTGTCTGGTCCCTCTCTCCACCGGCCTGCTGCCCAATACTCTATGACCCACTTTCACTCTCGCCCTGCTGCCAGTGTAGAGTAATTTCACCCATTCCAGGTAGCTCACCCCCAGATTATAGCCCTGCAGTGCGTTGTTCATAAACGTCCAATTTACTGTATCAAAGGCCTTATGGGCATGTAAATTGGCAAGAACACATGGTTCCTCCTCTTTCCTGGCCTGTTCCATTTTTAGAAACATTTTCCATATAGTAGTAGAGGTAGTACGTCCACCCATAAATCCCGCCTGATGGTGTGTATAATCCCTTCTGTCGCCTTTGCCAAACTTTGAGCCAGAATTGTCCCCAGGATCTTAGCATCTAGATTTGTCATCGATAATGGCCTATACAATTCACAATCTGTGGATCTCTTCTCGGCTTAGGTAAGACTACTATGTTAGCCTCCCTCAGAGACGCTGGTAGCTCCTCAGACTCGAATGCCTCCTCATACATGGCCAGCAATGGTGCCACAGCAGATCTATGTATGTTTGGTAAATTCAACTGATAACCCGTCATTACATGGCGCCTTCCCTGTATTCATATGCTTAATGGACCATTTGATATCTGTTTAATCTATTGGTGCAGTCAATAGAGCCCTATGTTACCTCGTCCACCCTGGGTAGCTGCGCCTCATCCTGGAATGCAGCTATGCCTGACTCATCACTCCAGCCCTGCTTCGCATACAGCGCTGAGTAAAATTCTACATTCCTTCTCAGAATATCATCCTGAGCCATTAGGGTCACCCCATTCGCATCCCTGAGGGATTCAACTGCACTCCCCCCTCCTCCCCCTTCTCCCTATTAACCAGCCATGCCAGTAACCCATCAGATTTATCTCCCTGCTCATGCTGTGCTCTGTGTATCCCCTATAATCCTATTTCCATCCAGCTCATCCTGCAGCCTTTGTCGCAGCGGTCTGTGGAGCTTGTTTGTCTGTCAGCTTTCTGTTGTTCCAGCTTGGTGACTGTGTGCCCCAGCCAGTGATTTCAGCACCCCGTATGTTGTGGCCATACAATTCCCCGATATGTTCACCTTATAGGCTTCCCATACTATTCCAGCAGAGGGGACCGTCTCCGTGTTTACAGCAAAGAATTCCCGCACTGCCTCTCTGATTTCTTCTCTGAACTCTTGATCCTACAGCATCTGGGGTTGAAAGCACCTCTGCGGCACCGGGGCCACACCACATAAGTCTGACCCTGTAGCACCGCCGCAAGTGGAGCATGGTCCGAACAAGTGCGGTACAAATACCGGACCGTCCCGAAGTGCACAACCTGCTCTGTGTGTACAAACATGTAATCTATTCTGGAGACGGTCCCATGCAGCGGGGAATAGAAGGAATGACTCTTTATCTGATCGTGCTGTGTCCCGTAAATTCAAAGTGTCCATACCCTCCAACAGCGCCCTAGAATACCTGCCTAGCGGCCGAGCAGTGGGCCTTGAACTAGCCAGGTTTCTATCCAACAAACAATTACAGTCTCCCATCCATATAATGTCATAATGCGCATATAGTGTCAATAGGTGCACCCCCCCCCAAAAAAAATTAGGTGTATGTTAGGTACATGTGTGTTCATCAGAACCTTGGGTTTACCACATATTCCCCCACCACACCTATATAGCGGCCATCAGCAACTTTTAACTCAGTCTCCACCTTAAGGGGGACACTGGCATCCACCCATAATAACACCCCGTGCGCTGAGGAAGTAAAACTGGCATTCCACAGTGTGCACCCTTCCCTCCATTTGGCCCGTATCTTCTCATGTTCCTGCGATGCTAGATGCGTTTCCTGTAACATTACTGTTTGTATCTGTTGCTTTCGTACATATGACCATAATCTCTGTCGCTTGATAGGGTTCTGTATCCTCTTAATGTTCCAAGATAATGCCATCACACCCATGTGTGCAAGGTGTACTCCGCCCCTGTCTAATGACCTGCCTGTGCCTTTGAATTACTGTATTTCTGATAGCATAAACCCTCCTCCTTAAAACCAAGAACTGTACTGCCTCCCCACCTGTGCGACCCACCCCATCCTGGCCTCCACGAGCGACACATATGGTGTCAACTCAACACCCTTCCCCCCCAGATAACAATCAAACTTCCCCACATAGCGCGCCGCCACTAGTATCCACACACACTGGAGCACTCTTGTGCACCTAGACACTTCTACCATGACCGACTTTTGTAAAATAATCAACTGATATCCCCCTCTCTCCCCCCCCCCCTGGTTTTGCACATATTCCCCCATTCATCTTTATACCTGTGTCCATATGTTAGTGCCCTCCTCCGTTGGGCCATTCAATTACTCTCGACAAACTGCATACAGTCATCCGCATGACCAAAAAATTGTCTCTTCCCTTGCAAATCTACTCTGAGACACACTGGAGGCAATAATGCATAGGCCAGTCCTTGATCCCTAAGTTTCTTTTTCACCTCCATGAACAACTCATTTCTTTTGTGTTGCCACGCCATAGTCTGGGTTAAAAAAGATCTTGGTCCAATTATATTCCACTTTGCTCTGTTGACAAGTTGCCGCCTGTGTGCCCATTTTGTCCTTATATCTCAGCATTATAGCAATTATGATTTGTGGTTGTGCGCCAGGCTTTGATTTTCCACCCAGAGTTCTGTGGGCCCTGTCCACTTGCAGTCCCCCTCAAACTCCAACCCAGTCAGGACAGCAGGCAGCCACAATTCCAGAAATTATTCCATGGACATTGTCTCTGTCCCTTCTGGCAACCCTAGTATGCACACATTATTGCGTCGGGACCTATCTTCCAAACCTACTAATTTGGCCTCCTGCATCTGTAAATGCCTCTCCTGGTCTGCCAGTTATCTAGTATGAGCCCCCAAAGTCTTGTCTATTCCTTCAACCCTGGTGCCTAAGTCTTTCACTTGCTCGCTCATCTTGTCCATATCCTGGTGCAACAACGCCACTGTAACAGCCACTCCATCGATCTCTTCTGTGATGGCTTTGTTGCCCTCCAGAATCTGATTTTTAATATCCAGATTGGATGGGAGTTCGGCCTCTCCAGCATGGGCCCCTCACCAGGAGTGGCACCCTGGGCCATCCTGGCCAACCCCTCCTCAATTGTATGGTGCATTTGGAGGCCATTCCAAGGCCCCCCTGGGTTTAAGTGGCATTCGTGCCCAATGGTGTGGTACTATGAGTCCTGGGGCCCAAGCACTCTGGGTTCTTCCCTTCGCAGTACTCCGCACAGAATTCGAGCCAATAAAGCCTCCACCGTCCTCACTTCAGGCCCAGGGTAACAACATGACCATGTGCAAAATGCTTCTGTCGTCTCAACTTCATCATTGTCCGCTAGTCCGGCCCTCCAATGTCCAGGGGGCAGCCCCCACTACTCCTTTGCTGTGCAGAGGGAGGAAGGGCAAGGGGCAGGGGAATCTCTCCCCCACGAGTATTCTTTCTTGGGCCCCAAGATTCTCTTGCCCTGTCCCCTCCAGGGGATATGCTGGGGTAGCCCCTTCACTTGTTTTTCACCACCGGGCGGGGGTGGGCGCAGTCACTTCCACCCCCACGAATGTTCTCATTTGGGCCTCGGGCCCCAGGCTCCCCTTATGCAGTCTCCTCCAAACGATGTCTAGGGGCAGCCCCCTCACTCTGTTTACCGCTGCTAGGTGTGGGGGGATCTGGGGGTACATTCAGTCCCCCCTTGAAAGATCTCACTCGGGTGTCTGCCACCAAGCTCCGTTCATGCGGCACTCTCCAGGTGCCAATAGGCCGCGCCTCTCACCTCCAGTACAAAGCAAGGCCGCTCCCCAGTGCCCCACGAGCTCAGCGCGACTCCAGTTTCTGTCTCCCGCAGCCGTTCTCCACCCAGGCTGTTTGCCGAACTGCTCACTTCTCGACACTGGCACAAAACACCCGTAAGTCGTTCCTTTTTGGGACCACACTCGTCATCCCCTGATGGCACCGTATAGGACCAGGAGAGTCCCGATACCAGGTATTCGTTGGAGCCGCAAGTGGTGCGTCTGCTCAGGTGGCCATCTTGGCTCTTCCCAAACAACTAAATGTTTATAGTACTAGTTACCGTGCTTCTGAACACTGGAAAACCATTATAATTTTAGAACTGTATTGAGGTTTTTCTTCACTTCCTTCCCTCCTGTTGGGGGAGGAAGCCAGTGCCATCTCTGGCACTGCCACACGGCTGTAAGTAAACGTCTGTGGAGGGCTATTCTAGCCAACTGGATCCCCTGCAAGTCTTCTCCATGCTTGGGAAGGCAGATGGCATTATTCTTCTTTGGGCTGTGGCCACAATTCCTTAGAAGTCGGGCCAACTCACATCCAGGCCTCTAGGATAACCTCTCAGGAAAACAAGTGTTATGTAGAGGTCTGAGGGGATGGGGTGGTAAACATCTGTCTCTCTGTTGCCTCAACTTCTGGCACCATGCTTGATACAAGGGCACAATTTAGACAGTCTCCTGGTCTTGAAGATCACTTAGTTATGTCTGCTCCCAGCATGACAAAAGTAGGCTTAATGTGTGCATAAATGTGGGAAGACGGAGTCTTGGTCTGAGGGAAGTTGTTGCTCCCTGGTCCTGCACTGTGTTGTTTTACTGGAGGCTCCCACCTCCTTCTGATGGAAGAGACTAGAAATGCTGTATCTATCAACCCGTTAGCAGGGGAGAGTGGTGCAGCTGATGGGGGGCACCTTGCTACGAGCATCTTGTGCTCTGTAGCCCAGCCGTCCAGCAAGGAAGGCCTTCCTATCCCACTTTATATTGATGTCAGTAGCCAGCTGAATATCAGTAGTTTCCACACTGCTCCTACTCTGTTGCCACAAATTGCTCCTCCACTTTTGCCCAGTGTGAGAAAAGGTACTATATTTCTGCCTTGGACATCGCTCGCATTAAAGAGGTTAGTATGTTCTGCAAGTTAACTTTGCTAACTTGGCCTTGGCCAGCTCAAGTATTTTCATTCTGTCCTCACAGAATATACCACTTTTAAGCTAGCATACATCCAGGCCAAAATAGGATATAAAGGGGCACCTAAGAGAGAAAAGTACCCATTCAAAGTCATCTTCCATGCTAGAGCCCCTGAGAACGTCTGGCCAAACTCAAGATGAATCGCTTCTAGAAGTGTTGAATTTTTAAGACCCAATAAATTATTCCCTCTGGTAAAGTGAGTGAGATAATTACAGAAAACTATTCTGCATAGCCATAAGTTTAAGTTTGGAATTAATTTGGCTTATGATCTTTGACAAAATGGAGCAGAGTAAGCACCAAGGCATTTGTGGGACCTGAACAGGCAATCGGAAACTGTGCTTATCACCTTTTCAGGAAGTTTGCTGTAAAATATTATTCCTATATAATGGCAACTGGTACTAGTTTCAAGACGCTTGTTGCCCAAAGAACAAAGGCCTTTGATGAATCGGTATCTTGCTCAAGTTAACCTGTAGTTCTTTGGTAGACGTGTAAGAAGCAAGTACATTGAGGGCCAGCCTCAAGCCCACAGCAGTTTGAGCGAGCAGTCCAGCATCTTTGGCATAGTATATGTCAGGGACTGTCCGGGACTATGTCGGGAACACAGTCAGGGACTTGGGCAAGGACTGGGAACCGGGTAGAAAACGTACACAGAGAGAGGAGTACAGCGCTGCCCAGGATCACACAGGAAGTCAGAGGAGAAAAGGGATCCAAAGGGGAAGCCTCTACAAAGGAACAAGATGGCCAAGGCTCAGAAAGGAAGGGCACTCACAAGGCAATTTAGCATTCAGACTAACTACACCCAGGACAGACGTGCAAGACATATATATAATACAACATTAACAATAAAGGGAATGTGGGGTAAAGCACTCAGGAGCTCCACACGGTAAGACTGAAGCTCAGTAAGTTCCTCACCCACAATTGCTGTTACAGATACTGACTGCAAATACCCACATATAGGATATGTATGCAAAGGCAGGGTCTGTGGAGCTTATACCTATGGTGATGTTATAACAGTAACTCAAAGACAATACTCACAGTGAACAAGAAACACCACCTAGGTAGTCAGCTGTGCCCACGGATCCTGGCGATCAAACAGGAACACGCAAGTCAGTAACAGCAATGGGGTAGAACTAAACACAAGCACAATAGACAAGGGCAAAGAGGAGTGCTTAACAGGAAAGGAAGGAAATCACAGGGCACACTTGGCAGAAAACAGGTAACAAACATACAAGGTAACAGAAGCAAGACAGCAGAAATAGAAAGACAGCAAACTAGAACTGGAACCAAGGAAATGGGAAGAAAGGCAGGGACTGGAAAAGGATATACAGAAGGGGAGGCTACAAGGGTATACTAGAATAGTGCAGATTCAGGAATCAAGAAAACAAAGTAGCATAGAAGGCAGTGCTGGGGCAGGAACAAGAATTGAGCAAAAGCTCACGAGTCAAAGTAGCACTGCAGGTAGTGCTAGTTCAGGAGAAGGGAAACTGCTGCAGGTCAGGAACAAGGAATGCTAAGGCTCAGGAGTCAAGGTAGCACTGCAGGCAGTGCTAGTTCAGGAGAAGGGAAACTGCTGCAGGTCAGGAACAAGGAATGCTAAGGCTCAGCAGTCAAGGTAGCACTGCAGGCAGTGCTAGTTCAGGAGAAGGGAAACTGCTGCAGTTCAGGAACAAGGAATGCTAAGGCTCAGCAGTCAAGGTAGCAGGCAGTGCTAGTTCAGGAGAAGGGAAACTGCTGCAGTTCAGGAACAAGGAATGCTAAGGCTCAGGAGTCAAGGTAGCACTGCAGGCAGTGCTAGTTCAGGAGAAGGGAAACTGCTGCAGTTCAGGAACAAGGAATGCTAAGGCTCAGGAATCAAAGTAGCACTGCAGGCAGTGCTAGTTCAGGAACAAGGGAAACTGCTGCAGTTCAGGAACAGGGAATTACTAAAGCTTCAGGAGTCAAGGTAGCACTGCAGGCAGTGCTGGTTCAGGAAACAGAAAATAGCTACAGCTCAGGAATCAAGGAACAAGGATTAACTATAGCTCAGATATCAAAAGCTCAGGAAACAAGGGTATCAGAAGCGCAGGAAACACTGGAAACAAGGATCGGCCTCACCGGTATACAGCTACAATGACCAACACTGGGCTGAAGGGAGCTGGGGCTTAAAAGAGCTCACAGTAATCACATGCATCAGGTGTGAGCAGGCTAGCAGCAGCCATCCACAGGTGAACTGAATTCCTCCACCCATCCTTGGCCTGCAGGGGTGGAGACAAAGCAGTGAGCAGGGGATTATAGGTAATGGAGTTTCCAGCATGAGCAGACTGGCTTCAACAAAACCCGGCATGGATTGGGAATGGATGTCAATTCCTAAATGATGTCCAAATGCCTGGAAGTCAGGATATGCATACAGGGGAGTGTCTGGAAGCATATTAGAATACTGGAAAGCCCCACAATTCGGCCCCCTGGTGGTGGACACGAGAATGCAGGGAGCGAGTCGTGACAGTATAGGACCCTTATGCAGTGTCCAGTTAAGGAAGATAGATCCGTTTGTGCCTGCACAGGGTTGTGTCCAGGGCTGCTCAAATATATGTTAAACAAGTAAGGCATTAGGAAAACAGTCCTGGCAACTATCCAACAGGCAATAGACTCTGTTGGGAAACTATTGTTTATCTTTGTTTGAATTAACTTCCCACATTTCAGTATATAGTTCAACTGTTATGCATATAAGATTAGAAGGGGCACCAAATTGGATCAACTTGTTCCACAGAAGAGCTGGACTGACACATTTCAGGGGTTGGCCAAACTCCACAAAAGCAGAGTGAATTCGTGAAGAGTCTTTGTATAACACATAGGGGCCACCCGTACTAGTTCGGTAATGTCGTACATCACTTGTGAAAACAAACTGGCTTATTAGGGGAGTTATTATTGACCCAAGCAACTAAATCAGTCAAACGTATTTTAGGAAATAAATTGGCCTATTTACTAAGCATGGATGGATAGTAGTTGGTAGTTTGAGTCCTTGAGGGAACCTTTTTTATTGCCCAATACCACATGAAAGGAATTCTACCTGTAGCTAAAATAGCATTAAATCAGGTTGTGAACGAAGGAGACCACCAATTGATATACCTTTTTTTTTTTTTTTAACAAAGACGTGGACTAACCACATCCTCTGGCTGCAGAAAGTTTGCTCTCAATTTTCAAATTTTATATGAGGTCATCATTAGAAATGGAGGCTTCAGTATTTTGCACTACTGGATGCACTGAACTCCATATCTGATAGCTTACATATGCCCAATGTCCAGCCTTTGTAGTCATCATCATCATCATATTTCCTTTATTTCGGTTGAATAAAACCATAAAAGGTACAGTATAAACATTTAAAATAGAGATGTAATATAACATGCAAATTCATTGTGAGAACATATTTCTAGGTAAAACTAAGTTGTGTGGGAAATTTCGGTCCAACGATACAAGTCTCATCATAGATTTTTTAAGATCCTTAATATTATAGTAAAAAAAGATAACAGAAGTTCAGATGAAGCATCCCAAAGCTAAAAGGATTTACAAAGAGGACAAGTGAACTCCTAGATAAAAGGGTACAAAACCAATCATAAGTACAATTGAAACAGTACATAAAGTAAGCATGAAATATGCTAACTATTTTAAAAAGCATTCAACCTAATGTACCATATTGCCTACAAGTATCTAGCGATTGAATACACCACACAGTCTCTGAAGTTGGGTTTTACATATTCTAAGAGTTGAATGGCAGTCCATAAACCCAATAGTTTACAAAGGGGAATAATCCAACATGTAAGTTGTTAAGCATAGGCCTTACAGAAAAATAGCACGTGTTCAAAATTCTCTGAAACTTGACTACCCATCGGACACAGATTCAATAGGTCTCCCTTTTTGGTCCAGGAATGGGTAAACGTAGCCAACGGTAATATGCCCAATCTAAATTTAACATAAAGTGCATGCGCAGCAGGGTTGATAACCATATTCAGGTATTGCTCATACTCTGGTACACATTTGAACATCAAGAAGGAATCTACCAGGGTACTAGGGGATGCAGCAGAAAGTTTTACTCCTAATACATAATTCCAGTAGGACGTTTTAAGCTTCTCCCGAGCACCTTTGGTTAATGCAGAGGGCTGTAGCCGAAAACCTTCCAGACCTAACTTGAATAACCAATTTTTAATATGGACAAGCCAGGGGATCTTCCCAACATGGTGGTCATCTAGTATGATTCTAATGCAATCCCTATAGGGACCTAGATCCTCATTGGTCCAGAGCCTTATACAATATTGGATAGGTCTAAACATAGCAAAGTCAGAAATAGATCTTAGGTGTAGGTCGAATCTAATCCGCAGAGTTGGCGCACTGGTGGGGAGTCTCAAAAGGGTCTTAATAAAGGCATTTTCAGCTTTTTCAAGGGTGTTAAGATTACAGTTCAAAAACTTATTGAAGAATCTATCGACCAAGTATCAACACTGGACAGACGACAATTGCTAATAAAAACCCAACCAACCAAAAATAATGCAATGATATGTGTATTAAAACATTCCACTAAAGCACACCAAATCAAATCGATTATCAGAAAACATTGGGCTATCATTCAAACCGAACCTGATCTTCAACACTTATTCAACCAAAAACCCACGTTTGCTTTTCAACGGTCTAGAAACCTTAAAGAACTTTTGACAGGAAAGAAAAAAACAGATGCAGTCACACACAAAGGGATGCAAAGATGTTCAAACTGTGTTCGTTGCAACAACGTAATAACAGGCAATATTTTCCCTCACCCAACTAAAGGCACTGCTATTTCATTACAACATTCAAGCACCTGTGATACATCAAATGTAATTTATGCCTTGAAATGCCCCTGTAGTAAATTATATGTGGGAAAAACTGAACGCAAAATTTAAATTCGGATATCGGAACATAAAAGTAATATAAGAAAACATAACGCAAATTCGACTGTGGCAGTACATTGGTCGCAAGCTGGACATAATATTGCACAACTGCGCTTCACCATTTTGGAAGCCTTGAAACCTAGACCTGATGTGGACCCTCACAAACAATTAGCAAGATCGGAATTCTTTTGGATAAAAAAAATGGAATGTCATGTACCCACATGGGATAAATGACAGATTGGAATTTGCCTGTTTTCTATGAGTTGTCATCTAAAAACATGACATTGTTTTTCTCCTTTTTTCCATTCGACTGTTACACCATTAGTTTGATTTTTTTTTTTGTTATTATATAGTTTGTATGTATGGTCTTGTAAGAGATTATCACCCGCAGGCTTTATTTGTTCATGTATACATTGCATTGCTATTTCCACACATCACCGATTTCGTAGTTGCTAAGCATGGTATCACTTTAAATATTTGCACTCTGTACAGGTCATAATGCACGTAACGTCACGTACACATAAAAAAAAACAGCATGTCGGAACGGTTCTTCACATTTATTCGTTCAGAAGAGGATACGCGGAGAGTAGCAGTCAGTTTACTAAGTAAGCGTCATTAACTCACAATACCGAACGATTATCATACGGCATGGCATGGGCCGTTTTAAGTGAGCACTTTGAATCACTCAATGTTTAACCGAAGTACTTGTGGCACCTCAGATATGCGATAGTAGTTCCCCGGAGCCGGACGATGCATGAATACACAGGGCACTAGCTTACAGTATTTAACCCTTCACAACGCTGCATAAACACGAACGTCATGTCGTCTTTTAAATTCAAACTGAGTAGTCCTGTTGGGCATGTTTTCTCGGTTTGGATGGACAGTTGTTTCACATAACATCACCCGTCACAGATTGAAATTTGTTTGGTTTTCTCTTTATCACACAAGCATGATGGTTGAATCATAGCCTGGATATCGAACCGATAACATGGATGTACTTCGGATGTATTTTTTCGAAGTTTTCATCTTAGTTTCTGTTTTTGAGGACTAGACTGAGCTGTCTCCTGTTTCAATAATGTTGTAGATCTTGTAACCGGAAGGCCCCTGACGAAGGGTCATAGACGACCCAAAATGCATTGGGCAATATCATTGGAGTGATTATGTTATGTTATGTTATTTTGATTTATAGCGCGCACGGATACTCACGAATGTCCCGGCGCGAAACCAACCAAGGGGGAGAGTGTCTGTTTAAGCGAAGAGATATGTTGTCAAGTTTTTCTTGAATACCGCCGGGGTCCTGAATATTGCGTAGGACAAGGGGCAATGAGTTCCAAGCAGCAGTGGCCTTCCTTGTCAATGAGCTGCCTCCAAACCTCTAGTATTTAAATCGAGGCACCTGCGCAAAGCGGAGGAACGTGGAGCGCAGCTGTCTAGATGGGACATAGAAAGAGAATCGTTTTTGTAGATAAAGTGGGCCGAGCCCATGCAAAGCTCGGTGAGCCAAAACCAATGATTTAAACTTCACCCTTTCCACAACCCGGAGCCAATGCAGTGAGTGAAGATGGTGTCGCACACTGTTCCTGGCAGAGATACCCAGAAGAAGTCTGGCTGCCGCATTTTGGACCACCTGCAGCTTTTTCAACAAGTAGCCCGGAATGCCAATGTATAGCGCATTGGCATAGTCTAGCCGGGACAAAATGAGCGCACAGGTGATCGTTTCTCTCACTGCCTGGGGAAGGAGAGGGAAAAACTTCCTCAAAGTTTTGAGGAGGCCAAAGCAAGTACCGGCCAGCTTCGTAATATGGTGTGAGAAAGAAAGACTCATCAAACCATACCCCCAGATTCTTGGCGGGCTTCCCTACAGAGGTTGGCACTGGGAGTTCAGGAGGCCAAAGAGATTCTCGGAAGTAAATGTAAACTGTTGAATATTGTATACCATAATGGATACAGAATAATATGGCACATCACAGCTAATTAAATGTGATGATTGATGATTGAAAACGTGTAATTTATTGGAAATATTTTGCAGAACATTCAGTCTGGAAGAAAAACATTCATGTTTAGATGCTAAGTGCGACCAGCAGCTAGGGAGTGGTTTTTCCGCACCTGGCAAATATTTGCTCATTATACTTTACAGCGCTCTTCAGACACAGTGCCACTAACTGGGATGCACACTATGAAATTGAATGTATGAGAAGGTTTAACTGATGATGAACAGGAGTGCACCACAGTAAAATAAACTTTAAGATTACAGTGCCCCCATAATTCTGCCCCATACATAGCTTCCCCCACAGGCTTGAATCTTGTATATCTCCAAGGGAGGGGGGATAGCGAAAGTGGGTGATCTGTTGGAAATTCTTCTTTGCTTTAGAGTCATAACACTTCTATGTACCTGTGCTACCCATCTATGGGGTCTTCCAGTCTTGCGCCCAAATAGTCAAATTCATGTACCCCCCCCAAGAATACCTTACTCTTGGGTGTTTTCTTCCTGTTATCAAAGGCCATATACTTGGTTTTGTTATTGTTAATTTCCAGGCCATGGTCTAAACAAACAATGTTAAATTTGTCCAAGAGAATAGATAGATCACGAGGACTCTTTGATAAAAACAAAGTATCATCTGCAAAAAGGAGACACATTATTTTATAATCCTTTACCTTAGGGGAGTCATTTTTACAGTTTAAGAGATAGGGGATGCAGCCATTTATGTACAAAAGAAAAAGTGTGGGGGCCAAAATCAATCAATCAATCAATCACGGCATTTATAGAGCGCGCTACTCACCCGGGAGGGTCTCAAGGCGCTGGGGGAGGGGGTAAGTTACTGCTCGAACAGCCAGGTCTTGAGCTGCTTCCTGAAGGAGAGATGGTCCTGGGTTCGCCGAAGGTGAGTGGGGAGGGAGTTCCAGGTCTTGGCTGCCAGGTAGGAGAAGGATCTTCCTCCGGCGGTGGTTCTGCGGATGCGTGGTACGGTGGCGAGGGCGTGGCTGGTTGATCGTAGCTGGCGTGTGGGCGTGTAGAAGGTCACGCGGTCGTTGAGGTACTTTGGGCCCAGGTCGTGGAGGGCCTTGTGTGCGTGGGTGAGGAGTCTGAACGTGATTCTCTTGCTGACGGGGAGCCAGTGCAGGTCTTTCAGGTGTCCGGTGATGTGGCTGTGTCGGGGGATGTCCAGGATGAGTCGTGCGGAGGCGTTCTGGATGCGCTGGAGTCTTTTTTGAAGTTTGGCTGTGGTTCCGGCGTAGAGGGTGTTCCCATAGTCCAGTCGGCTGGTGACGAGTGCCTGGGTGACGGTCTTCCTGGTTTCAGTGGGGATCCATCTGAAGATCTTGCGGAGCATGCGCAGGGTGTTGAAGCATGAAGATGAGACGGCGTTGACTTGTCTGGTCATCGACAGGGAGGAGTCCAGGATGAAGCCCAGGTTGCGTGCGTACACCCTTGTCTAACACCTCTACTGTTTGGAATGTCTTCCATTAATTCCCCTGAGGGGCCCCCTAACACTTTCTGTGTATAATGCCTGTATCAAGAACAGTAGTCCACGCGGGATCCCGATCTTGTACAAAGCCACCCAGAGTTTTGCTCTAGGGACAAGGTCGAATGCAGTGCGCAGATCCACAAAGGCAACATACAACAACCCCCATCAATGTCTACTAGCCAGCCTTGCATATACATGACCTCTAGTCTTATTGAGATCGGGCTGTTCATTAAGTGACCAGAATATTCATACAGTATTGTGCATTATGGCCCAATTTTTATGGGCGTTCATTTCTGCTTGATTCTATTTTTTAAATGTTGCATCGCAGCACAAATGTTAATGACAATGAACAGCGGAATGTTATGACTGTACCTTTTGCATTTATCGAGTGAAGTGTGCACTAACTGACCCTGAAAGGAAACCGTTTTATTATTTTATCACATACACTGGGGGCATCAGCAAGGGGATCAATCAATCAATCAATCATGTCACTTATAAAGCGCACTACATACCCGCGAGGGTCTCAAGGCGCTGGGGGAAGAGGGGGGTGGTGCTGCTACTGATCGAAGAGCCAGGTCTTGAGGAGTCTTCTGAAGGCCAGTAGGTCTTGGGTCTGCCGAAGGTTGGTGGAGAGGGTGTTCCAGGTCTTGGCGGCGAGGTGGGAGAAGGATCTGCCGCCGGTGGTCGTTTTCCGGATGCGGGGGACTGTGGCGAGGGCGAGGCTGGTGGAGCGGAGCTGGAGGGTGGGGGTGTAGAAGCTGAGTCGTCTGTTGTAGGCTGGTCCGGAGTTGTGGAGTGCTTTGTGTGCGTGGGTGAGGAGCTTGAAGGTTATCCTCTTGTTGACAGGGAGCCAGTGCAGGTCTCAGGTGGGGTGTGATGTGGCTGCGTCGGGGGATGTCGAGGATAAGACGTGCAGAGGCGATCTGGATGCGTTGCAGCCGTCTCAGGAGCTTAGCCGTTGTTCCTGCGTAGAGGGCGTTTCCGTAGTCCAGCCTGCTGGTGACGAGGGCCTGGGTGACTGTTTTTCTTGTTTCGGTGGGGATCCACTTGAAGATCCTGCGGAGCATTCGGAGGGTGTTGAAGCAGGATGAGGAAACGGCGTTGACCTGCTTAGTCATGGAGAGGGTGGGGTGGGATGAGTTTTCTGGTAGCAACAGTGCCAGTGCAAGTAGTCAGATCAATAAGAAATCCCTCAATTTAATTAGATATTATATAGCAAGTGACGTTCTGTGAATGAGCTTAGCCCTTTTCTGGTTACTGTCAATCCTGTTTATTAGTGGTTGCAATGGTGTATCCAGACAAAAGGCATCTCGGTCTGGTCCACATCTGAGGGAGAGGGACAAAGAAGTCAGCCTCCACAGTGGGAAATAGTATGCGAGACCTAGCCCTAGATTGTATGGAAATCGTCACTGTCAGGATGGATAACTCTCTCAAAGGACTCGTGTATATCCAAATATGTGTATGAAATAATAGAATAGTCCAATCACAACTGCAAAGAACCATGCATTCTTGTGTAATTGCATGAATATCTGGCGAAATTTGGACATTAATTATTGACATATTCACTCCAACAACACAGCCCCAAATATAAGTTGGGCAGTTATTTTTGACCAAGTATAACTGTCCCTGTAATTCTGGACCCCGATTTCCTGGCTACAGAAGCACCAAACCAGATTTTATCAGTCTGATAATCCTGCCAGTAAAATCACTTTTGGGCTTGGGCTGAAATTGCAGCCTTTTCTACTCCCTTGGGCCTGTCTGTCCTCCTCCCACAGCATGTGACGAGCATGAAGTGCTCCCTGCTGCCAGGCCATATTCCCACCTACCCACTGCCATCAACAGAACTCCTGTTCATAGCACGTGGTAGATGGGAGTGTTAATCTGCACCTAAAAGGGACTACTGTGAGGAATTTCACCTGGAGGAATTTCACCTGGAGGAATCGGCTTTGGCTCATTATTTCTTTTTTAACTTGTAATAGGTTTGCATGTGGAAAGGTATGAAGAGGAATGGCCATTCTTCAATTAACATACAGAGAGAATCTTGATTTCATTAAAGACAATGGAGGCTAACATTATACAATAACTTTTATTGCTGCCCCAACATGCAGCCCTTTAAAGAACATGTGTTACATCACAAGTAAAACATTCCATAGAACGTTAGAAACATAACATAGTAACAGTGTAACTAGGCATCATCCTCTTAAGGCTGCGACGAAAAGTTAAACTCATCCTAATAAACTTGTTGAAATTATGGTATTGCTTGATGAAGAAATAAACTTCACAGTGAAGAATTGTCTGGAAAAAATAAAAGTGATAACCACTGAAAATATTTTTCATTTTTAATAATCAAGTAAGATAAGCATTGCAAAGGCAACAAGGCATCCTTAACTTGTATATAAAAATATAAATTCAAATTTAGAATTTACTTATTTATTTAAAATTATAACATTACTCCACATGGGCGTGGAGGGTAAGGTAATGTTAGCCTCCGTTGTCTTTAATGAAATCAAGATTCTCTCTGTATGTTAATTGGAGAATCGCCATTTCATTACAAGACCGGAGGCTACCATTATGCAAGTTTAAAGCTATTTAACGCCATACTGCTCACATGCTCCACCAGTTTAAGATAGAAACTTGCAAAGGTAGAAGCACTAGACCAGTCTGCCGCTTTAAGAATATCTGAAAGCGTACCACCAGCCCAAAAGACTTTGCTGGCCATTGCACCCCTGGAAGAGTGTGCTCCAAATGTAGTTAAATCCACTCCAGCTTCTAACATAATCGTTCTTACCCATCTAGAGATAGTAGCTGTAGATGTAGCTTTATAAGGCTTCACAAAAGATATCAGCAATTGATTTTCACCAACTGGTCTAACAGACGTAACACTTTCGGCAAAGTTTTTTACAATCATTAAAATAAGGGTAAACAATACTCTCAGACATTGTTCTGGTTCTTCTACAAATGTCAAAATGGACCCCATCTGGGGAAAAAAATCTGTTGCAGATTTCTAATGCTCTAACATCAGATACTCTTCTGAAAGATATAAGGCAGAGAAGAGTAGCTACTTTCAAAGACAACTGTTTCTTGATAGTAAAGGGTTGTCAGGCCAAGACATAAATAAGTCAAAAATAAGGTTGACGTTCCATAAGGACTGATATCTAGCCCTAGGAGGGCGTTTAAGTAATTCCTTTTATTACTCTGCGGATTAAAGGATTGCTACCAACTGAAAAATCATTTATCAGTGAGTGTCCAGCTGAAATTCCTGATCTATAACAGTTAACAGTTCGATAGCAAACTCTCCCATCTACAGCATCTAACTTCTTCAGCATCTCCCGCAGCATCCCGCAGCATTCTACTCCAGCATTCTAACCCCTCCCACCAAGAGTAGGTCTTCTTATACCCTAATTCTAGCTTACAGCATAAAATGTTTCTTCTTACATGGCGTGATTCATTCTCATTGGTCAAGAACTCAGGTCCCTATACATTTTAATCAAACTTCCTGGTCTTAACCAGTTCCGTGTGGAATGTCCATGCAAGCATCGTTTCCCACAGTTCATGCACTTGCTCATCCGTTTCGATCATTCCAAATTGTATCTTTTTCTGCTACAATTTGTATAACACAGTTCCTTCTATTGATTCAACCAGGCTTCTCACGCTTCTTGCTGATCATCTTGGCACACAACTGCTCAGAAGGGTCACAGCAGCCTTGACCATACTTTCATCTTAGCCTCTCGGCATCAGCACGTGATCATCCCTTTTCCACAGCCTCTCTCCTCTATCACATGGTCGCATCCGCTCATGCGCACTCTAGTAACTCGCGGCCATTTTATATTGCTGCTCGGCAGGCCTAAGTGCACTATTTTTAAAGAAAACAAAATGTTATTAAAACAAAGAAATATAAACCCTTTCGTTTCCCTCCCGTCTTTCTACGTACCCCAATTAGGTATTACCTAGCAGAAGCAACATATAAAGTTATCCCTTACTTACCATCACTTTATTTTGCAACCACATGTTTTATTTAAAAGCACAAATCATGCATTTTATTATTATTTTAGTACGCAAATATTATGTTATGTTAGAAACGTAAACAATTATTAGTCCATTACTTTGCACACTGAATTGCGTGTTACCATTAACCCTTTACATACATTGTTGGTTATTTACTTGAACGAACATGTTTATTAATATTGTACGAAAATATTAGGAGGTTAACATTTTTATATTTACCCTGCTCCATCACTGTCCTCCGGCTTCACGGCACCCATCCCGTTTCCTTTCAGACCAGGCATCTCAGGGCTGTGTTTCTTTTCTTTCGCAAACAGCACCGCAACTGTTTCTGTTTAAATTTTTAAAAAAAATATGGGCACGTAGCTCCCACCCGTGTCCCGTGTTTTATGGCAGCTCTCACAGGGGGGTCCTGTAGACACTGCCCGCAGTCTGGTAAGACCCCAAGGACCTCAAGAACTTCCGACCAATCTCTCTGCTCCCGTTCCCCGCGAAGGTCACCGAGAAAATCGTCAACAAACAACTGACCCGCTACCTCGAGGAGAACAACATCCTGGACCCTTCCCAGTCCGGCTTCCGCAGCAACCACAGCACCGAAACCGCCCTCATCGCCGCCACCGATGACATCAGGACCCTGCTAGACAACGGAGAAACAGCAGCCCTCATCCTCCTGGACCTATCAGCCGCCTTCGACACGGTCTGCCACCACACACTACGAACACGCCTTCACTACGCCGGGATCCAAGAGAAGGCCCTAAACTGGACCACATCCTTCCTTTCCGGCAGAACACAAAGCGTCCGCCTCGCCCCCTTCCGATCCAAGGCCACCAAGATCATCTGCGGCGTACCCCAAGGCTCCTCCCTCAGCCCAACGCTGTTCAACATCTACATGGCACCCTCGCCCACGTCGCCCGACAGCACAACCTCAACATCATCTCCTACGCCGACGACACCCAGCTGATCCTCTCCCTCACCAAAGACCCTCACACCGCCAAAGCCCACCTCCACGAAGGAATGAAGGCCATCGCCGAATGGATGAGGACCAGCCGCCTGAAGCTGAACTCGGACAAGACGGAGGTCCTCATCCTTGGTTCCAACCCTTCAGCCTGGGACGACTCCTGGTGGCCAACATCACTGGGAACAGCCCCGCCACCCACCGACCACGTACGCAACCTAGGGGTCATCCTCGACCCCACCCTCTCCATGACTAAGCAGGTCAACGCCCGTTTCCTCATCCTGCTTCAACATCCTCCGAATGCTCCGCAGGATCTTCAAGTGGATCCCCACCGAAACAAGAAAAACAGTCACCCAGGCCCTCGTCACCAGCAGGCTGGACTACGGAAACGCCCTCTACGCAGGAACGACGGCTAAGCTCCTGAGACGGCTGCAACGCGTCCAGAACGCCTCTGCACGTCTTATCCTCGACATCCCCCGACGCAGCCACATCACACCCCACCTGAGAGACCTGCACTGGCTCCCTGTCAACAAGAGGATAACCTTCAAGCTCCTCACCCACGCACACAAAGCACTCCACAACTCCGGACCAGCCTACCTCAACAGACGACTCAGCTTCTACACCCCCACCCGCCAGCTCCGCTCGACCAGCCTCGCCCTCGCCACAGTCCCCCGCATCCGGAAAACGACCGCCGGCGGCAGATCCTTCTCCCACCTCGCCGCCAAGACCTGGAACACCCTCCCCACCAACCTCCGACAGACCCAAGACCTACTGGCCTTCAGAAGACTCCTCAAGACCTGGCTCTTCGATCAGTAGCAGCACCACCCCCCTCTTCCCCCAGCGCCTTGAGACCCTCGCGGGTATGTAGTGCGCTTTATAAATGACATGATTGATTGATTGATTGATTGATTGATTGATTGAAGGGGTGAAATAAACAACAAAGCCTCGTTAACAAGTGAATGGTCTTTTTAAAGACCTGTGAAGTACTCGGGTGCGGCTTGTCAGCTTTGTTATCTCGTGTAGCAAGAAACTCCATCTGATTTGAAGCACAATCTTTTGGAGATGTTGCGTCGCCTTTAGGAGTAAGGGATACATAGTCAAGCAGGAAGGAGAGCGAGAACGGCAAAGCAGCACAGCCCACTAATTAGCCATCCAAGATCTATCATTTTTTGTCCTAAACTGTACAAAATAGATCATCTACTATGCTGTATTGTAGGGGAGCACATGACATCACGGAAGCCTACGTTAGCACGAATAAAATTGTCAATTTAAATAAATGTGAAAAAATACTAGCTGTAGCGTCGTCTTTTGCTTGTGGCAAAAATAAATGTGGATAAATACAGAAAAAATGCCCAAAAAATAAATATGGATAAATACAGACGGAAATGGCAAAAAAATAAATACCATAAAACCGGGAGCCCTAGTTGTAATCCATTGGTATTGTGAAATAAGCATCCTTGAGATCCAATTTCAAAAGCCAATCTTTCTGTTGTAAGGTGTCTCTCAAAAGATGGATACCCTCCATCTTGAAGTGTCTGTATACTAAGAATGCGTTCAGCTGTTTTAGGTTTATGACTGGCCTCCACTCCTTGTCCTTCTTCTTTACTAAAAAGTTTGTACTCGTGAAACCGTCCCTTGAGTTTCTGACTTGGCGAATGGCACCTTTTTGTAACATTTGGATAACCTCCAGTTCTACCAAGTTTGATTGTTCTTGATCTGGGATCAATTCTCTGGATCGGTGTGTTTGATAAGGTGTGTGGGTAAAATCTATCTTGAAACCACTTACGGTATTGAGTATCCATGGGTCGTTTGTAATTAAATTCCAGTTTTGTCTGAAAAGGTGTAATCTTCCCCCTACCTTTACAGGGGAGGAACCAAGAGGGATAGGGAGTCTTACCTTGATTTCCACTTCCCTGGAATCTGCCTCTGCCGCCACGTGATCGTGTACCTCAGCCTCTTTGGGGGAAGAAGGTATTGTTGCCACGGTATTGTCTTCCAAAGCCTCTTGGTTATTTGTATAAAATTGGGACCTCTGTTGTCCGCGGCTGGCAGCCAGTCCCATCCTGCCAGCCCTGGCGAAAACTCTACCTCCAAACATGCGCCTCATGTTAGATTGAGCCCTGCTGAAGGCTGAGAAGGTTGAAACATACTTTCCTAGGGTTTTAATAGAGTTTTCTCCAAAGAGTAAACCATTGGAGTCACCCTTAGGGTCTTTATTGGCGAGCGCTGAAAGTTTAGGATTAATCCTCATAAGTATGGCCCTTCTACGCTCAGCCGAAAGGCCAGCGTTAGCGTTGCCCAAGAGACATAGTGCACGTTGACTCCAGCCACGTAGTAGGTCAACATCTACATGTGTGCCCTTCAGAGAAGCTTCTTCTGCCAGATCAAGAATTCTTGCGAAGGGACCCAAAATATCTAAAACCTTGTCTTGGCATTGTTTGAGGCAACGCTCTAAGCCTTTCCTAGGATCCTTGCCTGATTTAAATAAAAATGTCATCAGTTCTGGATCCAAATTTGGAGTCATCCCAGCTTTATTATCTAGGAAGGGTCTAGGGCACTCTGCCCTCATCAAGTTCCGCGTTTCCTTCTCGAGAGATCTGCAGATCCAATGTTTAATGAATTTCGAAACGTGGTCCATAGGCCACCAGTCTGACCCCCTTGGATGAGTGATCTGGTTAGGATTAAACATTTCCACCCCTGTAGGGTCTTTAATTGCTTTTGAGCTAGAGGCTTGCTCAAGGTCTTCATCGAGAAGATCATTATCTAAATCTTCTAGGGGGTCAAAAATATATTCATCCTCCTCGTTCTCGGGATATGTATCATAGGAGTAGGTTTCTTTTCCAGTATCATAGGAGTGGTTTTTTTTTTCCAGCTTGCAAGCCGGGGTCTTTTGAGCCATGAAGGTCACTTGGTCTTTTTGTGCCGCGATGGACACCTGGGCTTATTGCGCCAATAAGGCTGCTCTTGCTAATTGTACCGCTATGGGTACCAAGGTCACTTGTAGCGCACAGGCTACCTGATGCTTCATCTCCGTCTTTTGTAGCGCGCTGGCTACCATTGATAAACTGAAAATTAGACGTGTTTAGTTTTTTTCATAACCTTGCCTCCTTTTCTGATGGGAATCTCATCCTCTGAAAGGGATATTAGATCCTCTTCAGAGTAGTCCCTTTTTCTCTTGCTAAGGGCCGCCTCCACTGCCTCTTTCAGGGAGGATTTAAATTCCTTTTCCAAGAAATTAATTAGCACTTTTTCACTGAGGGGTATGTTTGAAGTCCCCTCAGCCTCAATGTCAGACATGGTGTTCTTCAAGTTGATAAAATAAGGCTTGTTGATTCAAAATATTAATAATTTAAATATTAGTAGATAGATTAATATAAAAAGGTTGTTTTGGTGGCTTGGCACGTCAAGATGGCGGTCGCACTTTAGGAGTGCTCTGGACCCCTCCGTCATCCGTGCCACGATCCGCCGACATCTGCAGCCTTTTTCCCAGAGCTGTACCCATCAATTTCTGACAGCTTGCCTTACCTGTTTGAGCCGTCCTCTGCGGCGATCGGCCCGCGCTGACATTTTGTGGCCTGTTCTCCCGCCTCGCCTCACTCATAATGGTGGCGCTCGCTTCCTGTGTTTCCGGGCCTTGAGCGGCGGCTCACCACCGGAGCTGACCACTGTGGATGTAACGGGCGCCGCCACAGAGTCCACCACCTGCGCGAGGAGGAGACGGAGAAGTCTGGTGAGCGCGGCCGGAGGCGGGACACCGGACGGTGCGGCTCGGCCTGCGGCCTCCCTCCGGCGCTGCCCCTTGCCTCCCTGCCGGGGATTTGGAGATCAGGCGGTGCAGGGCTCGGCCCGTGGCCTGCGCTGCGGGAGCCCCCCGGGATCGGCTGTCGGCTTGGACAGCGGGCGGCTCCTACAACGTTCCAAGGCCTGGGCGCGCTCGTGGGATCTGGAGGCCTCCGCTGCTGGTTCCGGCGGCTGCGGCCCACGCGCTAAATCCGGCTGGCCTTGCTCTTCACCCCCCACCGCCCCCCCTCCGGTGAGTGCGGCGAAGGGAGTCGCTAGACGGCGTAATCCTGCCGGAGGGGGGGGGGGTTTCGGCTGCACCACCGGGCAGCGGGGCGGCGGGGGTCTCCCTCCCCCGCACCAGAGTCGGACCGCGATCGTGCTGCGTTCGGCAGCGTGGTCCTGGGGGGGGTCCCCGCCTTGGGGCCTGGCTCCCTGCTGCGGCCCTTGCGCCTGATAGCCCACGAATCCTCCGGGCTGTGGCCTACCTTCCACCCCTGGGAAACACTATGTTGTGAGCGGACGGCGGCGAGGGGGGGGTGAAGAGTCACCCTGACCAACGGGGAGTCTCGGCTGCACCACTCGGGCAGCGGAGTTGCTGGGAGGGACCTCCATCGCCCATTCCTCGGCTCTTGCAGCCTTAACGCCGGATCGGCTCTGCGCCTGTGGCCCCCGGGCTGGTTGCCTTTGACCCCGGCCCGGGGCCCTGTTCTTTCCTGGGTCCCTTTCAGCTCCGCTGTCTTTGCTGCCTGCTCCCTTGCTGTCAACGTTGCCACACGTAGCGCCACACGGACCCAACCTGCCATTGGCGCTTGCGGCTGCCCGTTCCGGGGTCCTTTCTCGGGCTGGGCCCCTGGACTCCTCCTGCATTGTGGGCCCTGCTTGCTGTGGGATCTGCTGGGGTTGTGGCCTTCCACGGGGAGATACCATCGGTGCCTTTGGGCGGCCTGTTGGGAGCGGGGCTCCCCCCCCCCGCCATCCCCTAGGCTCGAGCGACGTCCCTGGAAGTGTAGAACCTATGGAGGCCACGTGGTGAGGCCTGCTCGATTCCTGCCTGCCCCTGTTGGACTTAGGGCCTGTGCTGCTACTGCGGGGCCCCGCCGGCGGTCGGTGGGAGGCCTACGGCGAGCTCCTGCGCCTTGGAGTGGAGGTGAGGAGTGGGGGTGCCGAGGCATTGGGGTTTTGGTGGAGGATTCGTCGGTCGGGCGGCAGGCGGATGCGTGGGGGCCCTGGTCAGCACGGCTTCCTTCCGTCCACCCCGTCTCCTTCCCCTCTCCCCCACTCCTGGCGCACCTCCTGTGACTGGCGGTCGAGGCGAATTGACCTGACTGGACCTCTCCTTCCCGGGCCGGGCGCTGCCCAGTACTGTGCTTCCGTGGTCGCCTGTCACATCAGTCCCAGAGCTGTCACTATCCCTGCGGACGCTGGTTGTGGTCCGGAGTGGGATCCGGCCGGGGGGTCATTGAGAGCCCGGTCCTCCCTGGGGGCAGAACATGGTCAGAACGGACAGATCTGCGAAGGTCCCCGCCACCCAGACCAAAATGGACCGCTTCACCACCCCGGAGGGGGGGGCTACTGGGGGAGTGGCTGGGCAGGAGGCTCCTCCGTCCGCCGAGGTGGCCACCATCCTCCAGGCCATCCACACATCCCAGACCTCGGTGGAGGGCAAAATCGCCGAAGTAAGAGTAGATATGACTCATCAGGCAGGACCTTCGCAACGCAAACGCCCGGATTAAAGAGACTGAGTCCAGGATCTCCTCGGTGGAAGATGACGTGCAGCAACTTAAGGGCCAGGTGGCCCGTCTTCAGTCCCTTACTCAGGAGTTGCACCGCCGGGCGGAGGACGCGGAAAACAGGTCTAGACGCAACAACCTCCGCCTGGTGGGCTTTCCGGAGGGAGCGGAGCAAGGTCGTACAGCGGACTTTCTGGAGAGGTGGCTGAGGTCGTGGGTACCCGAGGGAGCCTTGTCCCCTTGGTTTGCGATTGAGCGGGCTCATCGGTCCCTGGCCCCCAGGCCAATGCCGGGCGCTCCTTCCCACCCGATTATAATGCGGGTCCTTAATTTCAAAGACCGAGACCCCATCCTATCTGAAGCCCGCAAGCAACAACGGCTCCTCCATGAAAACAGCGCCATTATGATCTTCCCAGATTATACCCGTGAGGTCCAGGGCCAGCGGCGCTCCTTTGGAGAGGTCAAGCAAAAGTTGAGGGCACTTAACATTCAGTATCGGCTCCTCTTCCTGGCTCGCCTGAGGGTGGTATTTGAGAACAAGACAATGTTCTTCGACAGCCCGACGGAGGCTTGGACCTGGGCGACGGAGGAGCACCCTCTGCGGGCTGAGTGTTGTGCCATGGGCGGGGGGGATGCGGGGGCGGGCTAGGCCGCTCCGCTCCCTCCGCTCCTCAGCCTCCTCGTAATCGCTCCCGCAGGCGCCGTGACCAGAGGCGGGCCCGCTCGGACTCCCCGCCGGGTCACACACAACAGCCACCCCAGGTTGAGGAGGGAGCGTCGAGTGGGAGGCGCTCAGGTTCATCTGGCCGACTGGACGACAGAGGTGACGCGTCCCGGCCCTCCGTGATTGACCTTCCGGACACAGACCTCTCCTGTAGCCCGATGCTGTTGAGGGACCCAGCTTGAACCGGTCTCTGCCCGCCGGGCCTTGCTCCGCGGCCGGAGACGGCGCACTGTCCCTGATCTGTTCCTAACTTCCTGATGGTCTTTGTCAATAAGCATCCGCTCACGAGGAGGGGTCCTCCACGCTTCCCCATTCCCAGGCGTTTTAGTTTGGTTGTTCGCCCTGAGTACTGGGTGTTGTTTACTGGGGGGTCGACAGATGCTTCTGTTCCTGAAGTGGGGGGTAGGGGTGAGGGGAGGGTTTGGGAGAGTTTTTCCCTGTATGTTGTTCTGCTTTTTGTTGGTTTTTGTTTCAGCTATCACGGAATGACGCACATTACCGGTGGGAGGGACGGGTGTGTCCCCGCAGTAAGCGATCGCACGCACCACCGTAGGCTCCCAAGCGCGCCTGTACACCCAAAGCCGCGCGCTCCCCCTAGACCAAGAACCGCCTACCATGACAGATAACACTTCCCCTATGGCGTCTCTCCACGTGTTGTCGTGGAATGTCAATGGCCTGTTGGATCGGCATAAATGTACAGCGGTTTTAAGGTACGCGTAGCGTCTCCACATAGATATCCTCATGCTTCAAGAAACGCACCTCTTGGGTAACTGCTGCCCCTTCTTGGCTCGTTATGGCTATGATAGGGTATGGCACTCCAGCTTTCCAGGGGCTCGCGAGGGGTTGCAATCCTTCTAAGGCATACAATGCCCTTTGTCCTCACCCAAGCAGTACATGACCCTCAAGGCTCATCTGTGACAGTTTGTGGGTCGCTGGCTGGTACACCCCTCACATTCATGTCGATATATGCCCCTCCCTCCATGCTTGCGCCTACACTTGCACACACTGCTGCCCTGCTACATAGTGTGCCAGCAGGCAACATGGTCATTGCGTGAGATTTTAACGCAGTATTATCCCGGCCCTCGACACATCGGGACCTCCATCTGCCGCTCGGGCGGCGAGTGCGAAACAATTGAGAAACTGGTCCGAGTGCCTGGGGCTTTGCGATGCATGGCGCACTTGGCACCCACGCAGCACCCAATTCACACACACCTCCGTGGCTCACCACACCCAAGCGCGCATAGATGCGATCTTTGTCCCCGCGCCCGACTGTTCACTGATTGTTGACGTTCGTATTCTCCCCAGAGGCATTTCCGACCACTCCCCGATACTCCTTAGCTCAGGGGCCCCCCCTCCCACGGCCCGCCAAACATGGAGGATGAATGCCTGGTTTCTCCAGGATAAAGGTTTCCGGAAGGAGGTAGGGAAAGAGCTTATACGATACTTTGCTACCAATGAGGGAACGGTAGCCTCTCCGGGTACCCTATGGGAGGCTGGGAAGGCGATCATACGAGGTTTCGCAAAACGGCAGCTTAAGAGCCAGAGACGATCACAGCTGCAGGAGATCTCTTCCAAGGAAGCGCAGGCGCTTCGCTTGGAGCAACTACTATCCACGTCAGACGATGCCGCTCAGACCCGACAATTGGCCCTCATCCGGGATGACATTAAGCAGCTATCCCTGGATGCGGCCAAGCTCCTCTGGAGGTCTTCGGTAGCAAGAGTTTACGGCTGGGGGGACAAGAACGGTACGATCTTACACAGGTTGGCCACATACCCCAGGGCGAACCGTATCATCCCAGAGGTGGTGGACGCAGCTGGAGCGTTGCAATGCGCTCCCGTGGCAATGGCAAATACCTTTGCGGCATACTATCGGAAGCTGTACACTGCACAAACCCCCGAACTGACCGTTGCTGCTCTCTGCACAAACCCCCGAACTGACCGTTGCTGCTCTCCTCGACCGGGGTGGGGTGTGCCTCCCTAGGCTGGAACCAGCTGCTCAGAAGGATCTAGAGCGCCCCATCTCCTTGAAGGAAATTGAGGAGGCGATCGCCCTGGTCTCCCCGGGTAAGACCCCCGGGTCCGGACGGCCTTCCGCAGGAGTATTATGCGGCATACCGAGACACCCTAGGGCCCCACCTAGCTAACTTATTTAAAGAAACCGTGGAAAGAGGTTCGTTTCCGCCGGAGGCGGACATTGCCACCATCGTGGTTCTCCCGAAGTCTCAGCCTCCCTCCCGACTGTGTGCAGAGTACCGCCCCATATCCCTCCTTAACACCGAAATTAAACTTTATGCCACTATTCTGGCCCAACGGCTAAAACCCTACTTGGCCTCACTGGTGCACCCGGATCAATGCGGGTTCATGCCTCAGCGGGGGATCCGCCACTGCCTCCGAAGGCTGCAGCTGGCTCTGGCAAATCGGCACCTGCTCACCCCATATTTGGCACTCCTGTCCATAGACTTCGAAAAAGCGTTTGACTCGATGGACTGGACATACCTACAGGGCGTGCTGACCGAGATGGGGTTCGGGCCCCAATTCCGTTCTTTGGTCCAGGTCCTGTACGCCCACCCGAGGGCGCGAATCTTGGTTAACGGGGTGCTGTCGGAGGCCTTCCCCATCGCCAGGGGCAGTAGGCAGGGATGTCCCCTTTCTCCCTTGCTATTCGCCCTGGCGATGGAGCCCTTGGCATCCCTGGTGCGGGCTGAAGACCACCTCCGTGGATGGGAGTGGCCCAATACGGACACGGACAAGATCGCACTATACGCGGACGATGTCCTTGTCTTCTTGTCCGACCCCGCCTCCTCCGGGCCACAGTGTCTCCGGATCCTGCATGCCTTCGAGCAGGCCTCAGGGTTGCGGCTAAACCCCGGGAAGTCAGTGTTGGTCCCACTTCATCTCTCTAGAAAGTGCTTCGATTGGCAGTCCACCATACCACTCCGGAGTCAGTCCTTTAAATATCTGGGGATTTGGATCACCCTTCTTCCTGAGCTGGGCTGGTCCCTCAATGTGGCCCCGTTAGTTAAGAAGGCTAAGGAAGACCTCCTTAAATGGAAAACGCTGTCTCTGAACCCCCTAGGGAGGGTGGCCCTGTTTAAAATGATGATCCTCCCTAGATTCCTTTATGTCCTACAGAATACCCCCTTCTGTTTCTCCAGGGCCTGGTTCAGGGAACTGGACAGTCTAATCACCAAGTTTCTCTGGAGCGGAGGAAGGGCCCGCGTGGCTCTGTCGGTTTGCCAGATTCCCTCCTACGACGGCGGCATGGGGATGACGCACCTGTTCGGTATTACCTGGCGGTACGCCTCCTAGTCCACGACTGGTTCAATGGGGGCTGATCGGACCCAGCCTATAGGCTTGAACTGAGCGAACTGGGGCTCACGGACATCCAAGCCATGTTGTACGGGGAGCCCATTCCGACCCGATTGCCTGATGTGACTCGCTCTGTGTTGCTGGCCTGGCGGGCCTCGCTCCGTCACACTGGGTGGACCGGGAAGTTGACCCAATGTACTCCCCTTTGGCAGGGGGCTTGGCTCCGGGAGGTTAGTGGATTGCGGGGGTTTAAAACGTGGGACCTTATTGGCATCTCCCAGCTAGGGGACGTATGGGCAAGGGGCCATATGTTGTCCTTCCAGGAGCTCCAAACTCGCTATTCCCTACACTCATCCCAGTTCTACAAATATTTGCAGTTGAGACATGCCCTCCACATGCACATCACAGGCGAAACGAGGCTCCCCGAATACAGCCCCACTGAGGCTCAGACGACGATGGGAGACTTGGGTAGGGGGGGGGTCTCCCGCATTTACCGCACCCTAATTAACAACACTCCCACGTCCCTAGACAAGCTCAGGGATCAATGGGTGGACTGGGTGGGCCCCCTTGATGAGGTGGACTGGCGTGATGCCCTTATGGCCCCCAGAATAGTCACCATCTCCGCCAAACTCAAGCTGATTCAGCTCTACTATTTACACGCTGCGTACCTCACTCCCCTGCGTCTGCATCAAGCGGGTTTGCGCCCAGACGCGTCATGTGCAAGATGTAACCATGCCCCGGCCGACTTCCTCCATATGGTTTGGTTATGCCCCCGCTTGGGGCAGTTATGGGGATCCATTGAAGTGGAGCTAACGGAGGTATTAGGCTGGGAGGTTCCTCACGACCCACGGCACTCCTTGCTGGGGATCACTGATGGACTGGATGGGTCCAGGAATGAAAAGTTATTTTTCAACACAGCTATGAAGGATGGCCAAGCGGGACATTGCGGCGGCCTGGATAAGCCCCGACCCACCTACCCTGGAGAAGTGGCGAAGAGGGGTAGACTGGTGTGCGACCCAAGAGAAAGTCCTTTACAAAGCTAAGGGGTGCATCAAGAAATACCGTAGAGTGTGGGGGAAGTGGTTGGGGAATGTGGAGGGTCCTGTTTAACCTGATTCCAAATTTCGCCTATGTAATTTTATGGGGATCGTGATTGGGGGGTACAGTGCTTGTGTGAATGGACTCATACTTGTGATTTCCGTGTATTGGCTGAATTGTTCATATGTTTTTAAAATCAATAAAATTTGCATATCAAAAAAAGGTTGTTTTATAAATACCCTTTCTCTTTTTTTTTTTTTTTTTTTTTATAAAATATCCAATTGTAGGGAAAAAAACGTTCTTAACTCTCAGCCAGCCTCTTTCAATCGTAAAAACGACTGTTATGTGGCTCGAGCTTGGCTGGTTACCTTGGTTACGAAGGTATTGAGGGAGTCCTTTCTCCTTTCCCCTTAATTTCATGTGTCACTTCCCCAGCTGTGTGCCCTCTGGGGAAGCGAAGAAACTAGGAAAATGTGGCCGTAGTGCAGAAAAAACGGAGCTGGGGAAGCCAGGGGCGGAGTCGCGTCCGTCTCCTGCTTCCGCATCCAGCTCAATGTTTAATTAGTAGATCGTCTCTCTCCGAGAGGGAGAGAGACCTCTGCACCGCACCAAACGGAGCTGGGGAAGCCAGGGGCGGGGTCGCGCCCGTTTCCTGACTTCCGCATTCAGTCAGCGCTCTCCCTCTCTCTGAGGCACTGCGGGCAAGGGAGGGGCCCGGGATAGCCCCGAGGCATCCTCTGCGGCGCCCGTCAATCGTTCCCCATGTCGGGGAGAGAAGTTTGTCACGCCTCGGCGGAGCTCCGGGAGGCTGAACAAACTGCGAGGGAGACGATCAGTAAGGTCACCTGTTTTGAAAATAAACCCAAGCGCTTAATCTTATTTTATGATAATACAAAGGGTCGATGAATATGACAGAAATACAGCACGGATAAATTACTTCATCATACTTTCTATGACAGTAATAGCTATTTAAAAGTAGGCTTAACTAGAAAAGCGCTAAATACGCTAAAATTCAAACAAGAAGTGCATAGAAACCCGACCAAAAATTGGATGAGTCACCACCCATTGAGGAAATAGAGCACTGGCCGTGCAAACCTGAAAGAAATAAAGGTTAATCAATAAAAATTATATCAGCATTGGAGCTACAAGTTATAGTGTACTTAACTGAGAGGAGCAGCCAATAAAAGAGGATGATGCCTAGTTAAACTGTTACTATGTTATGTTTCTAAAGTTCTATGGAATGTTTTTCTTGTGATGTAACACATGTTCTTTAAAGGGCTGCATGTTGGGGCAGCAATAAAAGTTATTGCATAATGGTAGCCTCCGGTCTTGAAATGAAATTGCTAATTCTGGCCACCTGTATCTCCAAACCTAAATGTCCCTAACTTATATTCGGTGTTTAGATGCAAACTTCAGGATTTGTAAGAGAAATGCTTGAATTAAAGAATTAAGAGCTCATCCCAGGAGGAAAAGAGTTGCAAACAAATAACATTTCACAAAAATTGGAAAACATTTAGACACAGTAGCATTATCAACAGTGTCAACTGCTGAACCTTAAGTTGGGTGGGGGAACCATTTGCAGCATACAGGGAAATGCTATAGAATACTGCGTGATTAGGAAGGCAAAGTGATTCAGTTATCGACGGTACCTGGATCGCCAGTAGATCCAGACTAGAAATTAAATCCAAATAACGGAAACTGTGTAATGTGTTCGGTCAAAGAGGGAGTGCTAGGAAGTCTGTTCTCGTGAGTAATTCAATGCAGCATCAATATGTTGCCTATGATAGGTCAAAGACGGTTGTGCAGTCGTTGTGCTATCATCTTAAGCAAATTCGGCGCATGATGGCTATTTGTTTTTGTAATCATTCCTATATAATTCAGGAGTTCTCAATGGAAAACGATAATAAACGACGGTTTATTATCGTTTTATTTTTCTTTGATTTTTTTTCTACTGGAATGGGGGCCAACGCTCCTCCGCCAAGGCAGAGGAGCCGCTGCTGGTCCGTCCACTTCACATTAGATAATTCATTTACAGAGAGTGAAAGATTTTAAGAGGAAAATCACAAACAATTACTTTAGAAAAAATAAAATGTAATTTTACCACATTGTCGGTAGGAAAGCTAGTTGGAATATAGACTCTTTAAGGCAAAGACATTTTCTTGCTTGTGTTTGCCTCGTTGGTTTTACCGGAGTGCTTTCATATGCGTTGATCAGAGGAGGCACATGTACAGAAAGTTCTAAGTGAAGGATACTAGGGACTAAAGAAGACTCAGCTAAATTTTGCAGGTTGGCTAAGGGAACTAAGCCGTACTGAGTGGAGCAGCAGAAATAGTAATTGTGCCATTAATAATAGTGCCAATATGACCCCTGTCAGTAATGGCAAGTCAGGCTTGGCAGAGATTTTATTGAAAAAACCCATTAGTTGCAATGTTTTAGTAGCTTCCTAAACCTTATCCCGAGAGTCCCTGGATGCCTTTAAAGACATTGGAGCTGAGTATAACAGATATGGAGCATCGAGCAGTTTCAAACATGACATTAAGGCATGATGCTCCTCATCAGAAACTAGTACATGTACTAACCTTATACACAAAACATGCATAAACTTGGAAATGCTGCTGCTGGACCTGTACCAGCATCTAATTTGCTAAAGTACGAGCTGTGGACAGAATTGAAAGCAGTACTTTTGTCATGATGAAAGTACAAATGTGAGAACAGAGTCTTAAGATTTCGAGTAAAAAGAAGGGGAATTGTAGATTAAAGCCACATGTAGTAAGAACAGAGCCAAAAGATGGGCTAATGCATGTTGACATATTTCTGGCAGTTGCGGGAACCCTGGTCTACTGTGAGGCATTGTCCGGTGTGTAGGAAGGTGGAATCTGACTACATGGTTGCCCCCACTTTTTTTCTGGTGTTTTGATGGTTTTTGACTTAGTTTGGCTGGGAACCTGCTATTCAGGTCCCCAGCCTATCTGCTCTCACTTATAAATGGATTCCCTGTACCTTAGGTACACTTCAGATTGGATTCTGGGGTGCCCTTATAAGTCCCTAGTATATGGTATACTATGTACCCAGGGCATAGGTACCTCAGAGGCCTGCCAGGGGCTGCAGCATGTATTATGCCACCCCTGGAAGGCCATCCAACCTGACACCACAGGCCTGCTACTGCAGCCTGGGTAAGGTGGTGCATGCACCCCTTACAGAGATATAGGTTCACTATATCTCACCTAACACTGCACATAGAAACCTATCAGTCACCCCTATGGCAGGCCTTATCAATCCTGAAGGCAGGGTGCTTGGTTATATGTGAGAGGGTGCCCATGCATGAGCAGAGCCCCTCTGCAGCCCTCGGAATCTCCTATCCGGGGTTGTCTGTGGTGCAGCCTGACCATATACTCTTAAGTGCATTATAACCTCGCGTTAAATGCTAACTTTGGGATGGCTGCACAGAAACATGTCGTGTTTGGTGTCAAACATCTTGGAATACTACCCCCCGCCAGTTCTGGCGGCGGGGGTAGCATTCCACCCTTCTAGAGGGAGAGACGTGTACACACCGGCCTACCCGGTATTAACTTTACAGAGCCCTGGCATCACAAAATGGATGCTGCTGCCACAGACACGGGTCTGGCCTCCTGCTGCTGACCGAATCTCCGGCAGGGGAGGCCTGGACAATAGGTTTCCTGTCGAAGGGAGGTGTAACCACCTCCCCAGACAGGATAGTGTGTATTGGGGCTGGGCGGGAGCACTCTCTGGTGCTTTGAAATCCTGCACTGGGGGCACATTTAGTGTCCCTGTGCATAGTCCAGTTCAAACCGGTTGCAGGGGCTACCTGCCCCTGCTCTGGCGCGAAACTGGACAAAGGGAATGGGTGTAACCACCCCTCTTCCCTGACCCTCCCATAGGTGGGTCCCCAGAGTATGTCCAACCCCCTAACTTGGTATAAGTATGGGACCCCAGTCCTTAGGACTTTAGATTACCCTGGACGAAACTCTGAAGCCGAATCCTGGACCTTCAACGCTCTACTTCAAGATTAGAGGACTGAAGAATCTCCCTTGGGGTCAAGGAGTGACTCCCCTGCTTGGCAGGCACCTAAGAAGCAATTGTCCGGCCTGCATCGCTGAAGCTCCCGCCGGATGCCGAAGTCTTTGCAACACCAGAGGTGGATTTCCAGACTTCCCCGAGGCTGCCCTGAGACCCCAGCGAAGCTGAGGCACGTAGCTGTCGTGGGTAACGTGGAACCGTGACCCCTGGACACCGAGAACTTTTGCAAGTGCATCCTCTTCCTGGTCTCCTACGAAGTTGTGCTTTGGGCTCCGAGTAGCCCCCGCCTCCAGCACCGACTGCACCGAAGATCACTGGCCTCCACTCCACGAGTGTCCTGTGAGCCAGCTCCAAGTGTGTCCACTCGAGGCCCCTTCGCGGTCACTAGTCAGTTGGCTAGTGGGCCCTCCCGAAGGCAACTCTTCTTCTGCTTGGGCTTTCCTGGTTGCTCCAGACGTGCCCTGACTTACCCTCGCTGGGTGAGTCCCCCAGACCTTGCTGGTCTGCATCAATGTCCTTTCTTTGTTTCCATGTGACTTGCGTTGCCAAGGCTTGTTGGGTCCAATCCGGTCGCCGACACCGCAGCAATCGACAGACGTCGTGGGACAGCTCGAATCCAGCTCCTGGTCGTCGTCGACGCCTCCTGGACCTCGTGGCTGAAGAGTCAAGACGACCGTCAACCTACCTGAAGCACCCGACATCGGTGGGCATCTGCTCATTGCCTTCCTGGTCACTGGCTAGTGACCCAGACTCTGTCCCCTCTGCTTTCATGTCCTTCAGATCTTCGATCCACTCTTGGATCTACCCGGACACTTTCGACTTGGTCGCCAGCAGCCTGCTGCAGCAGATCGCCATTGAAAACGATGACGAAACCTGACGCCAAAAGACACCTATGCACCTGGCTTCCCTGGGTGAGGTAACTCGAGTACTCCGGTGCTCCCGTTGGTATTGACTCTAGAACTGCCTAGTTCTAAAGGGGTTTGCTCCAAGTCCTCCTCTAAGTGTCCTTTCCTTTTAAAAATCCAACCGCGACTTTCCCCATAGAAGTCAACGGTGGTTCGCGGCTGTGTTCTCATACTGCACGTGTCCCCCGTGGGTCCCCTGTGTCACTACCTTGGGTGGTTCCTTGGGGTCCAAGCACTTCTACAGGCTCTAGTGTGGAAAATTAATTTGTATCGATAAACATTGTCTGCGCCATCTTGCCCTTTTTCCCAATGCCACACTTTCGTCGTCCGCGGCGGCCATTTTAGCTACCTTGATCAGACCCACTCTCTGCACACCGCTAATCCCCGCGCGGCTCCACATCCTCGCAAGCCCCCCGCACTGGTCACCCTCTCTCTCTCTCTCTCATGCACGGGCCATTATCCCCCTCCAACTGCGCTGCACTTCCCTGGGAATCTCACCCCGGGCCTGCCCGACACCTCCCTTTCCTCCTATACACTATCACACCCTCTGACACCCCTCTTCCTCCGTATCCGATTGTCCAGGCCGGTCCCAGGCTATCACCTAGCCCTGCGGATACAGTTTATGGCCCCGACTGTAAGGAATCGCCCCTCTTCAAAGGAGTTACAGTAGATCAAGGCCCCCACCCCATGAGATCCGTCACACCACATGCATTCCGGGAACCGGCGGAATGCCCTGCTGATCCTGCCGTCTGATGACGATTCTGTATGGTGAATGGGGAGGGGATTCTCACTGTAAGGGTGCGTGGGAACGGGTCTGAAGCAGAAGATCCCAGGGATGTCTTTCATACTTCAAAGTATCTTTACTGTAATAAAGAATGTCTTCCTGCCATAAATGCGTGTATAAGAGGCCAGGCCTCAGAGATGCAGTAGAGGACCTCGTGAAGATTCCCTGTTGGTCTGATCTGACGTGTTCTCCTCCGGAGAGAATAAACCTTTGTTTCCTGCCTTCCAGTCTCCAGCGCCTGCCTCTTCATTGATTCATATTTTGGGGAATAGAGGCGACATCGCCGGGCAATACTTAAGGTTATTCCATTCGTCGATTGCCTTCCTGTTTTACAATTGGCGTCCCAAGCGTGGGGCCCATCAGCGACACGTGGATCCAGTGGGAGAGGTCCTGACGACAGAGTGAACGACTGCAACGATCGGGAGAGCTCCTGTCCGATAGACCCTCGTCTGACAGCCGATCATCCGAACTTCACTGGTTCCGAACAGACCTCTCTCGAGTGATCTACGGTCCTGACTGGGAACCATCAGGAGTGCCGCGATAGAAGATAGAGGACGATCGGGCGCTGGATTCGGAGGACAGGAAACAGCCCATGCGGTCCGGGTAAGGTCGTACAAAACGACAAATTGTGAAACGATAACGGTTCTTTGAGACATTTGCTGCTTACAAACGAGGAAGAGTACAAATACTCTATCTTCCTTTGTGAACAGTGAAGGGTGGGTAACGCGGACTTTTGTCCCCCTTTGTAATCTGTCGTACCTATCTTTTCTCCCCACTGATTGTTTGTTTGATTGATTGTCAAGGGTAGCTCCCTTTTTCTTTGAGTATCAGAGTAGCTCCTTTTGAGGCATTCCCTGTCTACAAACGGCGAGGGATAGGAATATTCTCTCTCCCTTTACAGATAGTGAAGGATGGGTAACGCGGACCTTTGTCCCCCTTTGTAATCTGTCGTGCCTATCTTCTCCCCACTGATTATTTATTTGGATCTAGTTCTCTTGAAACATTTATTGTCTGCAAACAACCTGGAATAGCAATATTCTGCCTAGTCTTTTACAGGTAGTGAAGGGTAGGTAACGCGGACTTTTGTCCCCCTTTGTAATCTGTCATGCCTATCTTCTCCCCACTGAGTGGTAGCTGGTTCAGCCCGGACCGCTTGTTAGAGGTGGATCATCCAGTCCCACTGGAAGGCACCCCTAACAAAGACATGTTCACAAAGCATGGACTAGTCGCTATAGCATATTGCAAATTATGGCACAGGTATACGAAGAAGGAACCCCAGAGTCAGTGGCCACTGATAGGATCCTTTGAAGAAAGCAAACTAGATGCACTAGATGAAGCCCTAAAAACTCGTAGAACGACACCGACCATGCTAGACAGCGTTGGCCTGTGGCACAAAGAAACTGTACAGCGAAAGAAGAAAGAGGAAGCTAGGTTAGACAAAGAGCTACGTAAAGCAGCCCACCTAGCTGCAAAGAAACTAGAGGAAGAAATAAAGAAGAGAGAGGAGGCTAAGCGAAAACAAGAGATCGAAACACCGAGCCAGTGTCCTGTTAGAACACCCTCTGCGCTCTACCCTGAATTACCTTCGAAACAGCGAACCAACGATGATCTCTTATTAGGTCCTCCGATCATCTACATGCCCCCTCCATATGCCCCTCCCCAACCTTCAGCGCAACACTCGCGACCCCCAAGCACAGACGAGAGTAGCGCCAGGGCCTCGGCCCCCAAGGCCTCCGCACCGGCGGAATCCTCGCACCAGATACAGAACAAGCAGCAATATTAGATGACCATGAGGCCCGAAACACAGAACCCACAAGGACGAACAGGTTGGGCAAAAACGAGCAAGAGAGGATTGACAAGGTAGTCAGGACACTAGTAGAACGAAAGGAGAAGGAGGAACACGTTATGGATATATTCAACTCATATGCGGGAAGCCACAGACGACACTTTGTCGTACGATTATGTTATCATGTCCTAAACGCTTATGAGGACCGATATCGAGATAGAGGTCCCGAGAGCCTAACGACTCTGTATAGAAAAATTGATATCGGGGATGAGGGCGAGTGTGACGTGATGGACCTCCTTGCGCGTACACTTAGGGTTTTCTGCCACCTCACTGAATCAGAGGTGGAAGCTAAACCTACGACATCCGTAGCGGCCGAACCACGAATAGAGCAACCTAGCACCATGATGCCGATAAGAGAGGCCGCCCCTATTGGGTCCCCCACGAGGTCAGGGAACACACGATGATGTTAACCATACGGATGCAAAAGGGAGGATAGTGTACAACTGGGTCTACCAACCATGGGATCGACAGGATATTCTGACGTTCCGAAAATCTCTGCCCGATTTACGAAAAAACCCCACCGCCTTCTACACTGAACTAGGTACAGCCTTAGGTTCCACTATCATGACCCTAACGGACCTCGATTTGTTCTTCGGGTTATGTCTGCCAGCTGATGTGTGGAAGCAGATCCGCAAGGTCGACCACCTTGAGCTGTTCGGACATACCTGGAAACAACTCGATGAGTTCGACAAGCAACGAGGAGCCGGGCAGAAACCCGTAACGGCCATCCTTGAACTCCCGGACAAGATCGTCCAGAAACTCAAGACCCTGATTCCCGAGAAGAAAATAGACTGGTCAATAGTGACGGCCTGTAGACAGAAACCACAAGAAGACGCTTCGGAATACTTCTCTAGGTTCGAAACGGTGTTCTCCGACTACAGCGGCCAAGATATGGCCACTGCAACCGGACACCACTTGTTCGTTCAGAATTTCGTGAAAGGCCTGGTGCAAGAAGTTTCTCAAAAATTGCAGGCGAGCGAAAGCAGTTGGGCAGCCTCTAAACCCACGGCTATCCTCCAGATGGCCCAATACTATGAACATCAGAAGAATGAGAATGATAGGGCATCCGAACGTAAAAAGAAGGAGTTGAAAGAGCGGGTCATGATAGCTCAACTGCAGGGGGTGACGATAGGTAGGGAACCCTCCAAGGGGAACTACCAGCCGACAGCCCCTAAAAATACACCCTCCAGAGAACGAATGCCCGTACCCTATACAAGCCGAAGGGACTTGGATGAAAACCAATGCGCGTTTTGTAAAGGATACGGTCACTGGAAGTCGCAGTGCCCGGTCCTTCATGAAGCAAACAAGAACCGAGAGGCTAGGGATGGGACAAACGGACAAAAGAACAGGGACCAGGGACGGGGACACACCAATGGTGCTAACTATGACAGACCAAGCCGACCTAACACATTTGACCGCCCACGACAGAATCAGTATCAGCAGTCCGATTGCGAGAACGTCCGCGATTTCGCATAGGACAGCCAGGGACAAGGGAGGGATCCAGTCGAGCTTTGTGTTGACCAGCAAGGTCCTTATGTCACTGCTAAGGTCCTGGGTACGAAGTCCCCATTTTTGGTGGACACTGGGGCAACACGTAGTGCATTATCCAAACGACTGATTCCAAGGGCACCCTTGTCTGGCTCACACGTGACATCAATAGGCTTTGATGGAACGCCTCTACTAATCCCTTATCTACACCAATTCCCTTTGACTTAGAGAACAACATCACGGACACGACCTTCCTGCTATCTTCCAACACCCCCGACGCCATTATGGGTCTTGACCTCCTGAAGCACTTTCGAGCCACCATTCGATGTTCCCCAGACGGAGTACGAGTCATACTGTACGATAACCAGAATCCGTTCAGACCTTGTCCCACCCGACGCATGTTTTCCATCACTGACGCTGACTTGTCCTTACTAGACACTTTACCCCCGTACCTTTGGGCCAAGACCGACTCAGACGTAGGACGCATGATGATAGACCCTGTGCACATCACTGTACGGTCAGACGCTATGCTCCCAAAGCTCCCACAGTATCGGATATCGCCCGAGGGCGAGAAGGCATTGGTAGGAATCATTCAGTCCTTAGTCGATGCAGGAGTGGTAGAGGAAGTAGTCAGAAATATCTGTAACAGCCCTATCCTACCCATTGTCAAGAAGCAAGGCGAGGGAGATGAGAAGGCTTATCGCTTCATCATTGACCTCCGCGAAGTAAACAAAGTAGTCGTACCTCAGTACCCAGTAGTCTCTGACATCACCACCATCTTGACCCTGATCCCCTCCACTGCCACTGTTTTCACCGTCATAGATCTCAAAAATGCTTTCTTTTCTATCCCCATCCATCCAGACAGCCGATACCTCTTCGGCTTCACCCTAAAAGCCCGTTCATATAGATTCTGTAGAGCACCCCAGGGCTACACTGAGAGCCCCAGCATCTACAGCCAGGCTCTCAAGAGACAGCTGGACGCAGTCCAGCTCCCGGACGGAGTGGTGTTAATCCAGTATGTCGACGACATTCTCCTGGCTGCCGACACTACGCCACTTGCCACCACAGCCACCATCCAACTCCTGCACTTCCTCGCGGAGAATGGTCACAAGGTCTCCAAGAAGAAGCTGCAGTTCTGCCAACCACAGGTGACATACTTAGGCCACCTCCTGTCCAAGGACGGGAGAAAGCTCACACCCGATCGGATCCGGACCATCCTAGAGACCCCCGTTCCCAAGACTCAAAAGCAGGTTCGCTCCTTAGTAGGCCTCACGTCCTTCTGTCGGCAGTGGTTGCCAAACCTTAGTCTCATAGTCAGACCTCTACTCTCTCTGTTAGCGAAAGACGTTCCCTTCCCACTCCCTTGGACCCCTGAATGCCAATCCTCCTTTCAAGAACTACGAGATGCCTCTGCTCAGCCCCTGTTCTAGGGACCCCTGACTACACCAAGCCCTTCTCCCTCTTCACCCACGAGAGGGAGGGTGCGCTTTGTCTGTCCTAACGCAACCCATAGGTCCCAAACAACGCCCTTGTGCCTACTTCTCTGCCACTCTTGACCCTGTAGCCAGAGCTCTGCCCGCCTGCCTTCGAGCGGTAGCTGCCGCTGCCGTCTCTATCCGACAAAGTGAGGGGATCGTACTTTCGAATTCCCTCACTGTGCTGGTCCCCCATGCTGTCGACACACTCCTGAACCAGACCAAGACTCAGCACCTGACTAGCGCACGACTGACTGGTTACGAGTTAACTCTGCTTACACCCCACATCACGTTGAAACGATGTACCACTCTGAACCCTGCCACTCTGTTGCCCCTCCCCGATGACGACCCCAATGTGTCCCCTATGCATGACTGTGTGACCCTCACGGACGAGCAAACTAGAAGTAGAGCTGACCTCCGTGACACTGCCATCCCAGACCCTGATGGAGAGCTATGGGTAGACGGCTCGTGCATTAAACTCCCCGACGGCACGACCTCGGCTGCCTATGCAGTCACCACAGCCCGGACGGTAGTTGAGACGGCCCGCATCACCCAACGGTCCGCACAAGCGGCAGAACTAATTGCCCTCACACGTGCATGCGTCCTAGCAACAGGCAAAGTCGCAAACATCTACACCGACAGCCAGTATGCCTTCGGGTGGTTCATCATTTTGGGCTCTTATGGAAGGAAAGGGGATTCCTGACTTCGCATGGTACACCCATCCTTCACGGAGATCTAGTCTCTACCTTGACCGAAGCAGTCCTCCTCCCCGAACGACTTGCAGTCATCAAATGCCAGGCACACAAGAAAGTGACAGACATCATTGGACAAGGAAATGCACTAGCCGACATCACTGCTCGAACCACAGCTGAGAATAGGACGACGACACGCATGTACGTGACTAGGTCACAGACGGAAAAATGGAAGGACGATAGAGAGCACATTAGAGACATACAAATGGCCTGCTCCCCCAAGAACTGACTGAATGGGCACGGGTGGGACTGAAAGATGATGAAGGCTGCTGGTTGACAAAAGACACGAACAAATGGCTGCTACCCAATTCCTACTTGATCCCCATACTGACTATGGCACACTCCCCAGCACACATAGGATCTGCCCCCATGATTGAACTCATCACCCGAGTCTGGCACAACGACAAGATTCCCTACTCTGCTAGACGCCTAGTTCAACAATGCTTAATCTGCTTGCAACACAACCCAGGGAAAGGAACTGTTGTCCCTCGGGGTGGGTTCGGGGTCCCCGACCATCCCTTTGAAGTCCTACAGATGGATTACATTCAGCTAGACCGTTGCCTGGGTTTGAAGTACGTCCTTGTTGTCGTGTGCGCCTTCAGCAAATGGGTGGAGGCCTATGCCACACGCGACAACACTGCCATGACCACTGCCAAAGTCCTGTTAAAAGAGTTTTTCCCCGATATGGCCTTTGTCGGATTTTATGGAGTGACAACGGCCCCCACTTCATAGCTGAAGTCATCCAACTTATCTTAAAGGGATTGGGTGTAAAACAGAAATTTCACGCAGTCTTCCACCCCCAATCTGCAGGCCTGGTCGAGCGACACAACGCCACACTCAAGCTAAAAATCTCTAAGATTGTTGCCTCCACCGGACTGAAGTGGCCTGATGCCCTCCCATTGGCATTGCTATCAATGCGCTCCACCCCCACTAAGCACCACTTGACCCCTTACGAAGTAGTATTCGGGCGGCCAATGAATATTTGGGCCGCGCCTAGGCCAACTTCGATCCATGACGTCCCAGACGTCCTAATGTCTGACTATCTGTGCACCCTCACTAAAACCTTAACTGTCATCCATCAACAGGTGCTACAAGCCATCCCAGACGCTTCCAGGGGCCCAGGACACGACATTCACCCAGGGGATCACGTCTTGATCCGCAACTTCCAGCGTGCCAAAAGCTTGGAACCTCGGTGGACGGGCCCCTGGCAAGTCCTGATCACTACACGGACGGCCCTTCGAGTGGAAGGCAAGCGTCACTGGGTGCATGCGCACCATTGTAAACGCGCCCCCAACTCTGACGACGGAAGAAGACATCGCGACTCAGGAAGAGCTCCTGACAAAAGACAAACCATCGTTGAGCTGTCACACCGACACAGAAACGCTCGAACTGGCAGAGTTTCCCGATCCCACCGTACCGTCCAGGGAAGGGTACAACCTACGTAAAAGGGAGGAGCTTCGGCAAAGCAGACCACTGACTGGGTAAAATCTCAGAACGGTAGCCTAACACACTCAAGGTTGCCCGAAGAGAAGTCAGAGAAAGTCGGTGGTTCTGCCCGCTACCGAGCACTCTGAAGATGATGGAAGCGCCCGACTCCCCAATGATGGAAGCAACTGGATATCCGAAAAGGACCTACCGAAACCCAAAGACTAACAAACTGCACAGCTCAAAGACTATAGCCGTTTTCATTACCCTTCTCTTTTGCCTCCTCCTCATGACAACCTTCTGGATCATCGAAGAAAGCACACCCGCTCACAAAACATTGCTCCCCACTGAACTGCCGATAACTACCAAGGAACACTTCCTGATTGCCCTTTCTCCACCGCTCCGAGAGAGACGCAGGGAGTTCTGGTATAACTCTTTTGTGCAACTGCTGCACCAACACAACCTTGCCGCTAATGCCACTAATTGCTGGATCTGCGGGCTGCTGCCCCATGCAGCCGGACACTCCATCCCGTTCATTCCTTCGCCCTTTTCCATCCACGGCTCCTGTCTTGCCTGGCTGATTCTTCTGCAAGAAAGCTTTAAAGACAATGCCACATCAGAAAGAACTGTTTCGCATTTCTACCACGAGGCATGGCTGAATAAGACTGGGCGAACCGCTACTCCTTTTTACCCTCTGACCTCTGGTACCTCTATTCACATGGACATCCCTGCCAAAGAACGAGTGGAAATGCAAGTTTTCCATAACCCAGCCAGACCCACTTTCTCCTACCTCCGGAAACGAACAGCCACCACTCTGACAGTGGCCTTGTCTGTTGTCAACGTCTCGGGCCTTGTGTGCATCGAAGGCCTGGGGACGCAACTGGTGGGCCGCAGCGCCTGCGTCATCACCAGAACACTGGATTCATCCGACCCTCCCTCCTTTGTTGCTTCTCCAAATATGTACTTTGTTTGTGGCACCAAAGCATACACCTGGCTCCCCAAAGGTTGGGGGCACATGCTACATTGCCTTCATCCTCCCACCTACGTATGTGGCCCCAGCAAGCCATCACCGGCAAAAGCGTGCAAGGGACATCGACCAGGCCGACTCGACAGGAGCACAGTTCTTGGATGCCGCGAAAGGACTTGTGCCATTCTGGGGTCCGATGACGAACAGCCGCGCCATCCGACACTTGACCCAGGCAGTTGAAACCACCATGAACATCACAGCTGGCATCTTGACCAATAACACCGCAGAGCTTCAGGCAGTCCGCCTGGTGGCTCTGCAGAACCGCCTTGTTCTAGACGTGGTTCTGGCAGACCGAGGAGGAGCATGCCGCATCATTGGGTCCAGCTGTTGCACCTACGTGCCAGACAATTCACCTTCTGTTTACAAAGCCATCGAACACCTCCATAGACTGTCCTCTGAAGTACACCGGGAGCAAGAAGGATGGTCGCTTGGGAGCTGGTTCTGGGACTTACTGAAAGCCTGGGGGTGGAGGTTGTTCACATTCATTCTGATTCCGATTGTGGTGCTATGCGGGTGTTGCTTAAGTATCCAATGTCTGCCTCCTCTGTGTTCATTATTTTCAAATTGCATTTGCCCAAAGACTTTGGACTTACAGGCTGAACACATGAAAACTTTGTATGAGACAGAAATACGTGGCATTATGGGGATCGACCCGAATTAACAAGTTGGCGAGAAATGTTAAAAGGGGGGACTGTGGAAAATTAATTTGTATCGATAAACATTGTCTGCGCCATCTTGCCCTTTTTCCCAATGCCACACTTTCGTCGTCCGCGGCGGCCATTTTAGCTACCTTGATCAGACCCACTCTCTGCACACCGCTAATCCCCAGCGCGGCTCCACATCCTCGCAAGCCCCCCCGCACTGGTCACCCTCTCTCTCTCTCTCTCATGCACGGGCCATTAACCCCTCCAACTGCGCTGCACTTCCCTGGGAATCTCACCCCGGGCCTGCCCGACACCTCCCTTTCCTCCTATACACTATCACACCCTCTGACACCCCTCTTCCTCCGTATCCGATTGTCCAGGCCGGTCCCAGGCTATCACCTAGCCCTGCGGATACAGTTTATGGCCCCGACTGTAAGGAATCGCCCTCTTCAAAGGAGTTACAGTAGATCAAGGCCCCCACCCCATGAGATCCGTCACACCACATGCATTCCGGGAACCGGCGGAATGCCCTGCTGATCCTGCCGTCTGATGACGATTCTGTATGGTGAATGGGGAGGGGATTCTCACTGTAAGGGTGCGTGGGAACGGGTCTGAAGCAGAAGATCCCAGGGATGTCTTTCATACTTCAAAGTATCTTTACTGTAATAAAGAATGTCTTCCTGCCATAAATGCGTGTATAAGAGGCCAGGCCTCAGAGATGCAGTAGAGGACCTCGTGAAGATTCCCTGTTGGTCTGATCTGACGTGTTCTCCTCCGGAGAGAATAAACCTTTGTTTCCTGCCTTCCAGTCTCCAGCGCCTGCCTCTTCATTGATTCATATTTTGGGGAATAGAGGCGACATCGCCGGGCAATACTTAAGGTTATTCCATTCGTCGATTGCCTTCCTGTTTTACAATAGGCCTTGTGTCTAGCTCAGTCGTGGTTCATATACCATTTTTTTGGTATATGGTTTGGTACGCCCCTAGGGCTCAAACGTGTATTTGTGCTATTACTGTTGATATTTGACCTGTAAACTATGTACTTCGAACTCTAGCCTCATAAAGAGACTAGAGGGGTGTTTTTAAGACTAAATACATATATTTTATATATATACCTGGTGTGGTCCTCTTTCATTTGGTCACTCAAGAGATTATAGACTGGTAAAACAAGCTGCTTTACATTCCTTCAAGACTTAGCCTGAAGGCTGCTCTCCATAGCTACCACTAGGATAGCTTTCAATAAAGGTTGTCTTTAACCTATCGCCAAAAGGGGTTGTTTGGACTGGTGCAAGGTGCCCACTAGAACTAGTGGACAGCATATGCCAGGCCAACTTCTCACATTGGTGTGCAGCGTGTGGGATTCCAGCTTGCTATTGTTTTGCCAGATAATCTCAATTAAATTGATCAACTGAAAACCACTAAGGGTACCTAAAGTACATATAAATTCAAGCTTAGAAATACAGTAAGTTCTACTGAACGTAGAGTTGTGTGTCAAGGGCTTAGCGCACCCTTTCTACAACTCAAGAGAGTTTAGTAGGCCACACTAGAGTAGGTAGTGCATACACCACACCTCACTAGTAATGTCTTCACTGCCAGGAACCAGTGGGCTCCTGCCATCCAAATATGACAACCTCCCATTCTTGGAATTGAGAGAGTTGTGCAAGATTAGGAAGCTGAAGACAGGCAAAAGTGCCAATACCCAACGTCTCATGGAGATGCTCCTGCTAGATGATCTCAGAAGACCTATAGGGTCTGCAAGGGTAGGCAGAGAGGGTGGGGCAGAAGATGAGGAAGGGACCAGGGGTGAAAATACCTAGGACCTGACCTCTGAACCTGGCCAGGAAGGTGACAATGACCTTGCCCTGGAAAATGCAGCTCCTCCTGCAGATGAGGAGGAGGATCAGAATGACCTCCCCTTTGTCCCACCAGGAAGAGTTGTGAGTGTGCCTAGAAGGTCCAGATCTCCTTCTCAGGAGTCTAACCATTCTGACACCTCAGTAGGGACCTCTGTTTCTTCTCATAGGAGGGAATCCTCTCATGAAAGGAAAGAGAGACTGCTGAAGTATGAGGAAGCTCAGTTGAGAATCAGAAGAGAGCAGTTGGCTATAGACAGGGAGTCCCTAGAGCTTCATAGTCAAAGAAGAAAGTTGGGACTAGAGTCCCATGGTGGCAGCAACTTCCCTAGTGGTAGGGAAAGGTCTTATGACCATAGAAACCTAAACAAGATTGTCCCTCCCTACCAGAGTGGGGATGACATCCACAAATGGATTACTGCACTGGAGAGGGCCTGTAAAGTTCAGAGGGTCCCCCAGGAGCAGTGGGCAGCAATCTTGTGGCTCTCCTTTGCAGACAAAGGTAGAGACAAGCTCCTCACTGTAAGAGAAGAGGATGCTGACAATTACAAAGTCTTGAAGAGTGCTCTGATAGATGGGTTTGGCCTAACCACTGAACAGTATAGGTTGAAGTTCAGAGACACCCAAAAGGCTCAGACTCAAGACTGGGTTGACTTTGTAGATTGTGCTACTAAGGCTCTGGAAGGTTGGATACATGGCAACAAGGTGCATGACTTTTTAGGATTGTACAATTTGATTATGAGGGAGCAGATCCTTAATAATTGTCAAAACCAGCTTTTACACCAGTACCTGGTGGACTCTGATCTGACCTCTCCCCAAGAATTGGAAAAGAAGGCAGACAAATGGGTCAGAACCAGAGTAAAGACTAAGAATCAGGGTGGTGACCAGAAGAAAGATTCTACCAAGTCCCAAGAGAAAGGTGGGGATAAATTTAAGGATAAGTCCACTACAGGGCCCCAAAAGTCCTCTTCTGGGGGTGGGTCCCAAACTCCTTCCTCTCCTGAAAAGAAACCATATTGCCATGTTTGTAAAATGCCTGGCCACGGGAAAACTGATCCCAGTTGCCCCAGGATTGGCAATAAAGAAAATGTTCCTCCAACTAACACTAACACTCCTCCTGGTACTACTAGTAGTAATCCCCCAGGTGGTAGTGTTGCACCCAAAAAGTTAGGTGCATTCTCATGGGGAACAGAGGTGGGCCCTAGTTTATTCAGGCGCCCCTCACAAGCCTCCTCAGTCTGTGATGGTGGCATGGGATTTGCCACTTTTACCATGGGTCCCAATGCCTTGGGCAGGTACAGACTGGAGCCACTGATTGATGGTCAGAAAGCTGTGGCATTCAGGGACACAGGGGCTAGTGTCACCATGGTGGCAGGGAAACTAGTCCCCCCTCACCAGCTTTTACCTGAGTTTAAATACCAGGTGACCACCATTGATGGTGTCAGAACAGATCACCCCATGGCCATAGTCAATCTCAGCTGGGAAGGGGTCACAGGCCCAAAAAGAGTGGCAGTGTCCCCAACCTTGCCTGTAGATTGCCTGATGGGCAATGATCTAGAAATTTCAGCCTGGGCTGAAGTTGAACACCAAGCCCATCTGAGAATGCTGGGCATCCCTGAGAAAGTTAGGGGGGCTGTGATGGCCACAGCCCCACCCCAGGAAAAGTTTGGAGTGATGGAGCCTGAAAGAATGGCCCACTCTCCTCCACAAGAGAGCACAAGGGTTGAAGAAAAGTCTTCTTCCCCCCAGACTACAGGTAAGGGTCAGCCTCCTCAGGTAACTGATCCTACCCCTAGTGAAGGAACTGCCCCAGAGGTAGTCAGGCCTGGCCTGGCAACCCCTCTGATGGCAGGGGACCCTTCCAAGGTGGTACCCAGTCTGGAGCAGGTAACCTGCCCCTCTCTACCCTGCCTCAGTCAGCCCAGGGCTGCAGAGGTCAGGGAGGTCAGTGGACCCCACAGGGCCCCCTGTCCAGAAGAACACCCCAATCAGCAGATTAGGGGCACCCAGTCTAGTAGCCCTAGCCAGGTGAAAATTCCTCAAAACACTGAGGGATCCCCCATACCTTTGTGTAGGGACCTCCCCCAGAAGGACTCTTAGGCAAGGGCAAACCTGGGACCAAAAGGTTCCAAACCTGCCATGTCCCTCCAGTGTTCCATCCAAAGGGACCCAACCCCCAGCTGTAGGCAGCCAAAGGTTGACCCTTAGAGCAAAGTGCAACTCAGTCATGGAAAGACAGGCATACATGGTGACCAGTGATCTGAGGAAGCTGAGACCAACTTTCCTAGGGTCTCACTTCCCTACTCAGACACCTCACCAGCCTTTTACTTTACCAAAGCACACCACAGGTAGTAATTCCCCATGGTGGAGACCCTTTCATACCCTTAGGGTGAGGGATAGCTTAGTGGACCATAAGACAGGGGGTAACCATGCTAGTGCAGGTACTTCCTTATATGGCCACTTAGTCAATAAAGGCTCAACTGGCCAAGGTTAGTCTTATCTCCTTTCGTTTGGGGGGGGGGGTTATGTAGGAAGGTGGAATCTGACTACATGGTTGCCCCCACTTTTTTTCTGGTGTTTTGATGGTTTTTGACTTAGTTTGGCTGGGAACCTGCTTTTCAGGTCCCCAGCCTATCTGCTTTCTCTTATAAATGGATTCCCTGTACCTTACGTACACTTCAGATTGGATTCTGGGGTGCCCTTATAAGTCCCTAGTATATGGTATACTATGTACCCAGGGCATAGGTACCCCAGAGGGCTACCAGGGGCTGAAGCATGTATTGTGCCACCCCTGGAAGGTTCTCCAAAATGACACCACAGGACTCCTACTGCAGCCTGGGTAAGGTGGTGCATGCACCCCTTACAGAGATATAGGTTCACTATATCTCACCTAACACTGCACATAGAAACCTATCAGTCACCCCTATGGCAGGCCTTATCAATCCTGAAGGCAGGGTGCTTGGTTATATGTGAGAGGGTGCCCATGCATGAGCAGAGCCCCTCTGCAGCCCTCGGAATCTCCTATCCGGGGTTGTCTGTGGTGCAGCCTGACCATATACTCTTAAGTGCATTATAACCTCGCGTTAAATGCTAACTTTGGGATGGCTGCACGGAAACCTGTCGTGTTTGGTGTCAAACATCTTGGAATACTACCCCCCCCCCCCCGCCAGTTCTGGCGGCGGGGGTAGCATTCCACCCTTCTAGAGGGAGAAACATGTACACACCGGCCTACCCGGTATTAACTTCACAGAGCCCTGTCATCACAAAATGGATGCCACTGCCACAGACACGGGTCTGGCCTCCTGCTGCTGACCGAAACTCCGGCAGGGGAGGCCTGGACAATAGGTTTCCTGTCGAAGGGAGGTGTAACCACCTCCCCAGACAGGATAGTGTGTATTGGGGCTGGGCGGGAGCACTCTCTGGTGCTTTGAAATCCTGCACTGGGGGGCACATTTGGTGTCCCTGTGCATAGTCCAGTTCAAACCGGTTGCAGGGGCTACCTGCCCCTGCTCTGGCGCGAAACTGGACAAAGGGAATGGGTGTAACCACCCCTCTTCCCTGACCCTCCCATAGGTGGGTCCCCAGAGTATGTCCAACCCCCTAACTTGGTATAAGTATGGGACCCCAGTCCTTAGGACTTTAGATTACCCTGGACGAAACTCTGAAGCCGAATCCTGGACCTTCGACGCTCTACTTCAAGATTAGAGGACTGAAGAATCTCCCTTGGGGTCAAGGAGTGACTCCCCTGCTTGGCAGGCACCTAAGAAGCAATTGTCCGGCCTGCATCGCTGAAGCTCCCGCCGGACGCCGAAGTCTTTGCAACACCAGAGGTGGATTTCCAGACTTCCCCGAGGCTGCCCTGAGACCCCAGCGAAGCTGAGGCACGTAGCTGTCGTGGGTAACGTGGAACCGTGACCCCTGGACACCGAGAACTTTTGCAAGTGCATCCTCTTCCTGGTCTCCTATGAAGTTGTGCTTTGGGCTCCGAGTAGCCCCCGCCTCCAGCACCGACTGCACTGAAGATCACTGGCCTCCACTCCACGAGTGTCCTGTGAGCCAGCTCCAAGTGCGTCCACTCGAGGCCCCTTCGCGGTCGCTAGTCCGTTGGCTAGTGGGCCCTCCCGAAGGCAACTCTTCTTCTGCTTGGGCTTTCCTGGTTGCTCCAGACGTGCCCTGACTTACCCTCGCTGGGTGAGTCCCCCAGACCTTGCTGGTCTGCATCAACGTCCTTTCTTTGTTTCCACGTGACTTGCCGTTGCCAAGGCTTGTTGGGTCCAATCCGGTCGCCGACACCGCAGCAATCGACAGACGTCGTGGGACAGCTTGAATCCAGCTCCTGGTCGTCGTCGACGCCTCCTGGACCTCGTGGCTGAAGAGTCAAGACGACCGTCAATTTACCTGAAGCACCCGACATCGGTGGGCATCTGCTCATCGCCTTCCTGGTCACTGGCTAGTGACCCAGACTCTGTCCCCTCTGCTTTCAGGTCCTTCAGATCTTCGATCCACTCTTGGATCCACCCGGACACTTTCGACTTGGTCGCCAGCAGCCTGCTGCAGCAGATCGCCATTGAAAACGACGACGAAACCCGACGCCAAAAGACACCTATGCACCCGGCTTCCCTGGGTGAGGTAACTCGAGTACTCCGGGGCTCCCGTGGGTATTGACTCTAGAACTGCCTAGTTCTAAAGGGGTTTGCTCCAAGTCCTCCTCTAAGTGTCCTTTCCTTTTAAAAATCCAACCGCGACTCTCCCCATAGAAGTCAACGGTGGTTTGCGGCTGTGTTCTCACACTGCACGCGTCCCCCGTGGGTCCCCTGTGTCACTACCTTGGTGGTTCCTTGGGGTCCAAGCACTTCTACAGGCTCTAGGCCTTGTGTCTAGCTCAGTCGTGGTTCTTATACCACTTTTTTGGTATATGGTTTGGTACGCCCCTAGGGCTCAAACGTGTATTTGTGCTATTACTGTTGATATTTGACCTGTAAACTATGTACTTCGAACTCTAGCCTCATAAAGAGACTAGAGGGGTGTGTTTAAGACTAAATACATATATTTTATATATATACCTGGTGTGGTCCTCTTTCATTTGGTCACTCAAGAGATTATAGACTGGTAAAACAAGCTGCTTTACATTCCTTCAAGACTTAGCCTGAAGGCTGCTCTCCATAGCTACCACTAGGATAGCTTTCAATAAGGTTGTCTTTAACCTATCTCCATAAGGGGTTGTTTGGACTGGTGAAAGGTGCCCACTAGAACTAGTGGACAGCATATGCCAGGCCAACTTCTCACTCGGTGCTACTGGCCCATTGAGTATATAAGTTTTCACCGAAGCAGATGGTCTCACTGACCTCATCGCACAACTCTCATGCTGATTGCATGCAGCTCTGCTTATAAGAATGCTATGACCACACACAAGATTATTATCTATAGTGTTTTCTTGGATGCAGTTCCCTGATTGGTGATATGTATGGGTGCGGCCCTGCAGAGGCGGAAGTGCTCCAATCTTTCATTTAGCGGCAGTGACTGAACACGGCCACCATTTGAGTTTGCCGCTCTTTGTCCAACACTAAAACGTTCACTCAACAAGATTAGTTTACAAATGTAATGAAAACTGTGATTTACTTGGATAAGGAACTCACTTTTGGTAAAGACAACGTTTTGCTGTTTGGGTCAATAGTTGCGCTTGTTGTCAGGTTATTTCGCCGCGGCTAAAATGAAGGCCCCGTTGTCCCTTCAAGGCACGCGAGAACAGAGAATTGTCAGTGTGTAGATTTTGTGAACAAGCGTGGCTTTCATCAGCAGGACCTTCAGTTTTGCTGTTTGATTAACAAAATGGGATAAACTGGAAGTACCAAAGCGGAAGCCGGGAAATCTTGAAATAAGTATATGAGTGGGTCCTCTAGTTAATCAGTTTAATAAAATTAGATTTGGGAGGTAGCAAATTAGTTTGACCTTTGTACAGTCATGATTTAAATGGCTAATCAGCCTAGTACAAATAAATGTAAAGTGATTCATTAATACAGTTCTAATGAGGTCATGCCGCAGACCATGGTAAAAAATAAAACATCTTTTAACCAGCAGTCCTTGCAGACAATACGTTTATGCTTCTTTGGTGCTCTATTCTTAATGGTTAGACAAGTGAAAACATTGTGCTGCCATTGATGCATGTGTGTACATCACAAAATAAGTTCATGCCCCTTTATGTGCCTTGTGAAAATGGGCTGTTTGACACACAGAGAGCCACAGTGCGTCTTCCAGCCTGTGGTTCGACAAGGCCTCACTACTGACCGGACATCCTTTTGGTTGTTTCTACTGTGGCCCTTCCTCTCAGACTGGAGTCCCTGTACTAAGAGGGCCTACCCATTTCAGGCCTGATGACAGGTCTCTGCCTTCCATGGTAGGGTAATTAACTATTTTTTATTTGAGGATTATATCAAAATGGGCTCATTTTCATGTCATTATTTAAAACAGTTGATTACTGACAGGCTCTCAAACTATTAAAACGCAACTTACTCGTAGATTTTCTTCCCCCCACTCCTCTTAACATTGGATTTTACTCCGTTCCTTGGCTGAGTAGAGGTGCTGCGGGACTGATCCATGAGCACAGCCTGTGAGCGCCACTCCACTCGGAGACAAGCTATTAACTCTCAACGACAAGCTAATGTCTACTATAAAGTTCCTTTAATACAATTCTATACAGCAAAAATAAAAGCAGGGCCACTGGAATTATGCAATTATTATATTTAGCTACAGCTGCATATTCTGCATAATAAAGGATTTGCCACACAATCCATCCTATCCAGCTGATTTTAACAAAATTGTTTCTAACTCAAATAGTTCAAAAGTTACTAAAAAGACAGTGTCCGTGCTGCTGTGCAGAGCAAGGCCCTTCACTAAGGCTGATGGGTCCTTTTCTGTTGCTTATTGCTTTATTTGGGTTTTAAACTGGTACTAATGAGGTGATACTTTGCCCAGACAGTGTTAACAAGTGTGAAATGACAAAATAATGAAATAATACTATCACAAAATGTGCTGCATTACGCCACATAATTTGCCTTTTCATGCCTCATAATTTTGACAACCCTTCTGTATAATTTGGCTTTCCCCTGACGCATAATTCTTGTGGATACATATTCTTAAGGCCATGCCAGAAATGTTTGTCCTCTGAACACATTCATATAATTATCCTGTTTGTATGTCTGTGATATTAATTGTAGTGTGTCAAATAATTTCTTATATATCAATGAATAACACTGTGTATATCATGTATCAGATTATGTATAAATAAGAAAACCATCTTTGTTATTTGACCCTCTTGAACCCAGTGTAAATATATACACACAGAGGACTATATATTTCATGATTGTTTTTTGTGTATTCAGTTATAATTATCTATTTTATTAAAAAAAAATAATAAAAAATATTTTTGATACTACTGAATCAAGTTTGCATGTATATATGTTTTTTTTTTATATTGTTCAGGTCCACAACTACCTTCTTTGTTCCTAAATATTATGATATTTACACACTGGGCATAATTCTTGTGGTCCTGACTAAAAGCCAGTGAAATGGCTACTTTCCACTCAGTAAAAGAGGAACTCATTACGTCATTAACTTTTGCATTGTCCTTCCTGGAAGGCAACACATTGTCAGTCCTCCCCGTGCTCCAAACACGTTGCCTTCCTGGTGCTCAGCTAGCAAGGCACCCACTGCAGTCTTCACGCTTCCATATGCACACTTACACAAATATGTATGGTAGATGGCACAACACGTAAAAGCAATGTACAGTGAAACACACAAGCACATTTTAGATTCGCTCACCGCATAATCATATTACAGTTTAAATAGTCTTGTCTCCGAATTTTAATGCCCCAAGAGCTACTTTTCAACATTTAATCTTGAAATGTGTGCATCAGTTATCCATAGTTGCTAAGGTTATATTGAACCCGCTTTATTATTTCCAGACCTGACAGAGTTCCCTTGTCTGAAACAATCTGATGTCCCTGGAAAAATAAATCTTTTCCGCATCTTTATCCAGCACAGCTGCAGCAGATGAGACTAGTTAATCTGGCCACGAAAGACTTCTCACTTTCGAGTGAGAAAATAGGATGGCATTGTTACCAAATCATTAATGTAAGCTCTAATCCCTGCTTTAGCTGCAGGGATTAATTACACAGGTCTCCACTGCCCTTGCCATCTGCACATGTTTTCCTGCTGGTGCAAGTCTAGCTTGGTCAACTGTGGATTGAAGCCTAAATTGGCACCACTGCACCCCTTTCAATATCATGGCAGTCTGCCACCGCAATGTATGTTTTTCACCTAACTACTTCCATTATGAGACTGATTTTGATGCAGAGAAAGAATAAGTCTTGTACAGTAAAAATGTGGGGGGCACAATTCCTTTTAAGGAGTTGCACCTGCATATAAACACATTTTGTTGCAGTAATATTCTAAGGAGTTGTGTGTCTGTCATTGTCAGTGCTATCATTGCAGATGAAATAGGGCCTTTTTTATGTTAACGTTTAATGTTATTGCAGTTTGGAAAGCCTACATACAGATTGTGATACAGAATGGAGGCAACCTTTCCAGCGTCAGTCAGGTATTTACATATAGCTGTGGAAACCGCCCCCATTAGACTCCTTGGAACAAGCAACACAATCCCTAAAAGAGGTAACGACATCAACAAAAAAAGAAAATAATAACAGCGGATAAACTGAAGCTACTTTCTCAGTTTAGCCCCAAGCAGCTGCCTTACGCTGAATCTCGGGCCTCGGCGCCAAGGCTGTACTTAGCATCACATGAAACCTTTCATTAAAATGTAGGTTACATTAGTATCGACATTTGAGTCCACAAGGATGTTGAGATCGGGATTACACAGTCCAGATTCTGCCAGGAGCTTGGTTACTGGACCTGGGCGTATCTACCCTGTTTAATGTAAGTGCGGAAGGATAGCCAGATTTTTTCAAATTTCTGTACTCTGTCTCCTACGAAAGCCGTTAATTTTTCCGTTGCGTATTCTGACCAGACCTTGGTGGAGGAGTGAATGGAGATGTCCAAAACTGGGCCACTGTAAGTTGCGCTGCAAGAAGTAGGTGAATAATTGTTTTTTTCCAGAAAGGTTTGTTAGAGGGGATTCAGTATCATCTTCTCTATTTCCCAACACAAATGTCGGGATCAAATCACAACTCCATCGCAGTGATTTCTCGAATTTTCAAGATTATAAGAGACCAGTAACACTGGATGATCTCACATATTTGTACATTGTTCCTTTCTCTGTCTACCATTGTCAGCATTCTGGAGATTAACCGAGCATGGCACCCAGGCGGGCTGGAGTCGAGTACCATTGCATGATTATCTTGTAGCAGTTTTGTATTGGATGCAAATGGAAGAGGAGGCGGCTCACTCCCAACTGTGAAGCCAAGAAGTATCATCTATATCTTGCTCCCATTTAATAGCAGAAGTCGGTTTGGCTGAGAACAGGGTGCGTGCTAATTATTGGTACAGCCGAGTAGGACCTTTAATTGTGGCATGTTCTGCTAGCATGGCTTCTATGCATGTGAGATCTCGTGTGGCTGGTGCCCTGAGATCACATGAAATAACCCAGTGATAGCTTTGTATAGTAGAAGGTGTTATATTCTGTCGCTGGCAGATTCCAAGTTTACTTTAGTGAACAGATCACCTATTGTAATCGTTTCATACCGGTTACCAAACCCTTATCAATAATGCCTGAATGGAACTCTGTGTTAATCAGTTCAGGGGTTATTGGAGAGGGATATGTGGTGGCACCGTCCCTGAGGACCATTGCAGTTCAGTGTGTTAATGAAAATTGTGTAGATTTTAATTGTTGCTTCTGGTCTCTCAAGCTTGGGCTGCCAAGGTAAAATGTGTATTGGTTTAAGTGAGTATGCAGAGTCTAAGGATACCCAAAGTTTAGAACAGTCGGGCGTACTGAGATCCAACAAGGGCTGCAGTTGGGCAGTGTGCACATATCATTCCAAAACCTCAATCATCTTTCCCTCGATAGAGGACTTTTTTCTGGTACTCTCAGGGATTTACCCTTCCAGGTGAAAGCCATCAATTTTGCCTGTATGTGTCGGAGTGTTCCTTTGGGAAATCTGAGTAGTAAAGTCTGGGCCACGTATAGCAATCGGGGATGAACTTCATTTTTATACATCCAATCCTGCCAACCAAGAAGATTTGTAGCTTCCTTGATCTCTACAGATGTTTAAGAAGCACATTTATTGGAGGAGACATATTAGCTTCATACTTGTTGCCTCTGTGCAGTTATTTTGACCCCTAGGTACTCCAAGTGTTCTGTCACTACTTCAAGGCCCAGTGCACCCAACAGTTCGGCCCAGTTAGCTTTCATGCGAGGAACACCCATGCCACTCATTTTTTTAATAACTGATTTTGAAACCCAAAACTCTAGAGAATCTGGCTAATTTATAAATGAGATCTGGGAGAGCTGTTGTAGGATTGGTGAAGAAGAAGAGTATGTCGTCGACGAACAGGCCTAATTTATAGGTGACATTGTTGAAGGTTTACACTCTTTATCTAGGGGTTGACATTTATTTTTTGCACTAATGTTCCAAACCAAGGTCGAAAGGACTAGGAGCAAGGGGACATCCCGGACTTATACCCCTTCCCACATTTATCTTTTTACTATGTCTATTTTAAGGTTTTAGTGTGGTGGATGGTTAGATAAAATGTGCTTTGATGAATTGTTTGATTCGGGGGCAAATTCAGTTTTGTCCAGGAGTCTAAACATATAACGCCAGTTCAGCCGGTCAAATGCTTTCTCTGCGTCAAGTGACTGGAGAGGCATCTGAGTTTGTATTACCACTTAGTACAGGTTCAAAGCCAGGCAAACAATATCACAAGCCTGCCTCCCCAGAATAAAACCTGATTGTGCAGGCTGACTTAAATTGGGCCGATTTTCTACAAGTGCTTGACTAATATTTTAGTGTATATTGTGTTGTACGTCATTGTTCAGCAGGGCTATAATCCTATAGTATCGACGCAACTCCTGTGAGCTTTAAGAATTTATACTGTTTCACATTCCATCAGGGACAATGTGATTGCTCCCGTTTCTGAGAAAAAATGGAATATTTGGGCCATGGGTATAGCCAACATGGCCTTAAATGATTTATGAAAGGTTGCAGTAAAATCATCTGGACCAGGAGGTCTTGTACCCAGGAGATCTGTTATAGAAGGTAGGGTCTCTAGAGAGGTTATAGGGTCGTCCAGTGATTACAGCAATGATGATGGAATTTTAGTAAATGTGATGTCCTGCAGATAGTCTGCCTGTTCTCAATTGGAAATGTCGTGCTTGGTGGAAAGGGCCATATGGTAGTCTCTAAATACCTGAATAATGTCATCTGTCCCTGGGCAGGGCGGGGGATCAGTATTCTTTTATATTGTTCCTGTTTTGGATCAGTTTTATTTTGTAGGCAAAGAGCCTTTCAGCTTTGTGGCCTTTTTCATAGTAAAATTGTTTGGTATGAAGCCTATTCCAAGTAATATGCTCTAGTTCACCCCTATGCTTCCGTAAAGCTCTGTAGGTCATATGAAAGCCTGTTAGTTTGTGTTTAGTCTTTAAAGAAGAGACTTCTTTCTCCAGTGTCAATTTCTATTTCTCCCTATTTCTTCTAAAAACGTTAATGGTGTTGGATAGGAGTCTTGACTGCATCCCACCTTACCGAGAGGGATGTGGAAACGCATCATTTTCCTGACACTAATGACTTGGAGCTTCCTTGATGGTGTCTCTCACCACCAGGTCTCAGAAGGCCATCTCATTCATATGACATTGCCTATCAGGAATTGACTTCAATGTCTCTAGATCAAATTGCAAGAGGAAGGGGCATGGTACGATAGTACCTATGTTACCACCTGACTTGATGAGAATCTAGCCAAGTGTAGCCCTTGGGTATACATGTCTATTCTAGATGAGGTTCTGTGGACGTTGGAGTAAAATGTAAAATCCCTTTCCCCAGGGTGCTATGCCTTCCTTGTATGCACCAAGAGCAGAACAACAATAACATCAAGCAATGTGACAGGTGCATGATAGCCACCATATCTAAATGCTGATTAATCGCATCTGGGAGGGGGTCTATGGTTATGTTGAAATCCCAACCCAATATTAAAGTGCCCTTCATCGATTCAGCAAGTCTTTTGAAACAGGTCTGTGTAAAAGGGGCTTTTTTTTATCTGTGGGCCTGTAAATACAAGCCATGGTCACCTGGGAACCCTCCGTTCGCCTCTTAAGCATTAGTAAGCATCCCTCGTTATCCATATGAGTGGAATCAGCTTGGAATTGTAACTTTTTTCAAAAGAGGATCATCACTCCCTTCTTCTTTGTGAGACCTGGAGAATGATACTGCAAGAGGTGAAGGGGAGAGTAGACACTATGAACATCCTTCCTCAAAAGGTGGGTTTCCTGCAACAATGCTACAGTTGTACCCTTAAAGTGTAATCATTTTAACAGAGACTTTCTTTTCATGGGCAAATTTAACCATTGTACATTGAGCATCAAGATATTAATAAACGTCATGGGAAAGTGAATATTGACTAATGAGTCCCAGGACTCCTCTTAGTTTGCAGCCAAACTTGGCAACACTTTTGATAGAAATGGAATTCTTGATGGCTGAGGTATACACCCAAGCCAGGCAGGAATCCTCACTCTAGTCAGGGCAAGCTAGTACACACTAAAAGATAGCCTGTGCTCACCGTCTGGTAGCTTGGCACAGAGCAGTCAGGCTTATCTAAAGAGGGAATTTGTAAAGTATTTGTGCAACGAACACACACATTAACACAATGAATATACCACTAAAAGACTCCATACAGGTTTATAAAAATATCGTTTTGTATTATCAGTAAAACAAGACCAAAATGATAAAAATGCAAGGTATACTTTTCAGGATATGTGCGGTCAGAGTCCTAAGAGTAAAATATAGTGCTTGGGACTCTATCCGTATTTCACTGTTAGTGTGCGGTTGCGCTGGACGAAGATATTGAAAGAATTCTGAATGGGGGCTGTTCACGAAGATTACCTCCCAGTATTACGTGCAGACAATGCCCCTAAAGCCCGAAGGCACTGGAAGGGGGTCAATAAGCCACTCACGCCATGCTCCGATGCAGGGGAGTCGGCCGCGAGGGAGTGCGAGTCAGCAAAACCCAGCATTTTGTAGCTGTGTCAAGGTACGGGAACCCACAGAGCCCGGGTCAATCGAGGAGTCGGGCTGCGGGGGTTGTTGGTGGGCCGCATGAGCAGGGCCTGTGTTGTCAGCTGATTGGGATCACCCCAGCTGAAGCAGGAAGCACTTTGCGGCTCCGACGTGCAGAGGTGGTTGATGAGCCTTGCACTTCAGGACACGTCCCTTGACATCAGGTCAGTGCGTCGCGTTGGAGCCGCACCGAAAGGCCCTGCAGCTGCTGCGAGGGCGGCGGGGAATTCAATTGGCAAGAGTTCAGCCGCTGGTTGGCAAAATGGAGCGCTGAGTCCTCAAAGTCGGTAGATGCAGGTTAGAGAGGAATGCTCAATCGTTGTAGGGCTCCTGCCTGCCAGTTAGGGGAATTTGAAGTCTTTGGTGGCCCTGAGACTTAGTGAACACAGGGCAAGCCAACAAGCTCTTGGAGAACACAAGTAGTTAGCACAGTAAGGAGGCAGCAGGCCAGTATACAAGGTAGGTTGCAGAGTAGCAGTCCTTCCAGCAGCACAGCATGCAGCAAGCAGCAGGCCAACACAGCGAAGCGCTTAGTGAAGTGGCATTCCCTCCTGTAGCATAGCAGTCCTTCTGGCAATGTGCAGATGTAGAGCCTGTAGTGTCTGGTTACAAGTCCCACGCAGTGTCTGGTTTCAGGGGGTCGAAGCCTTAGTACTTATACCCAAAAGTGCCTTTGATGTAGGGGGTGACTTCAAAGGAGCCCTCTGAAGTACGCAAGGAACCCTTTCAACCCAGTCCTGTGGGGGTTTATCAGCACTTTGTGTGTGGGCAGGACACATCTATTCAAATGGAGTGTGAGCCCCTCCCATTTTTCCCTGCCCAGGAAGACCCATCAAAATGCAGATTCATTTGTGTCCTGTGTTGTGGCTGTCTAGAGGGTATGCACAAAGGTAGCTGCCACCCAGACTAACCCAGGTGTGTATTGGAGACAGGCTGTCGGGCACACAGAGTAGTAAGTGCAGATGAAATGTCCACTTTCTAAAAACTGCATTTCTAAAATAGTAAGGTTAAATCCAACTGCACCAGCAATGAGGATTTATCATTACCAATCCAAAGATATAAAACGTGAAAAAGCTACTCCTCTCTGATCAGGAATTACCAAGGGTATAAGGGAATTCCCAATGCTAACCTATGAGAAGGGTAGGCCTCACAGTAGTGAAAAACTAATGTAGGTTTTTGTCACTACTAGGACATGCAAAACATAACAGTACATGTTCTACCTTTTACTTACATAGCACCCTGCCCTTAGGGGTATCTAGGGCCTACCTTAGCGGCGACTTACGTATAATAAAAGGGGAGTTCAAGGCTTGGCAAGTAGTTTTAAATGCCAAGTCAAAGCGAAGTGGCAGTAGAACTGCATACTCAGGCCCTGCAGTGGCAGGCCTGAAACAGGTTTGAAAGACTACTTCTGGGGGTGGCATAATCAGTGCTGCAGCCCACTAGTAGCATTTAACTTATAGGCCCTCGGTATATGGCATATCACCTTACTAGGGACTTACAAGTAAATTAAATGTTGATCAGCTATACACCAATTGCACACATGTTTAGGGAAGAAGCACATGCACTTTACCACTGGTTAGCAGTGGTAAAGTACTCGAAGTCCTAAAGCCAACAAAAAGAGTTCAGCAGAAAGAGGAGGAGGAAGGCAAAATGTTTGGGGTGACCTGAGGGGGTCATTTCCAACAACTTTGATCTGTAATGTGTAGATTGGAGGTCTGTGTGAATCTCAGGGGAAGAGAACATTATAGGTCCACTGTAAGGAAAATATATAAAATATAATATTCATTGTGACAAAAGACAAAACCTACTGTACGCAACTGGTGCAATAAGTATTCTCTTGGGACTGGCCTAAGGAACCCCTCTGACGAACGAGAGGTAACATTTTTTCGCTGAGAGAAAAAGCATGCAAATTCTATAAGCAAAAGGATCCCACTTATGCCCTCCCAAAACAACCCCGGATCATTTGCAAGGAAGCTACCTTTGTCCCAGTCAGCAACAGAGGGTAGCCCTATAGGTTGAGAAACAGAAAAACATAATTCAATGTTGCATCTGGAGGAGAGAGAAAAAGCAGCATATAGTCGAGGAGGGTGTCATGTCCCTAGACTGAGTCTGCCTGACACACACGGTAACCAGGATCATATAGATTGCCACATCCCAAGCATTACTTCTTTATGCGTTGCACGACGGGTCTCCGTCACTAGGCCAGTCCCTCTGACTTCGCAGGCATCAAATAGTCCTGTTGCTTCGTAGTGCATTGTACTTGCAAAGGTGTTTCACTGTTTATTGCCATTACTCCTTCGGTTTGAGTCTCTGGGGCAGTGTTTTTATGAAATTGGAAATAATTTCAGCTTCCTCAGGGGTGTAGACTGTGTGTCATTTGTTTTGATATGAGAATAGTAGATAAAAAGGGAAGCCTCATCGGTATGGGATCTTTTGATGTCTGAGATGTGTAGTGATGGATCTAAATTCTTTGCATTTAGATAGGGTATAAGAGGAAATATCCTGGAATTTTAAGAGGCCGTCCCCCTCAAAGTGTTTTGTCTCATTCTCTCGATGCCAGGAAGATCTCTTCCTGGCATCGAGAGAGTATAATACACTTATAATAAGATGGACGAGATATCAGTCACATTTGTGATAGCGATCCACCAAACACTAAACCAAGCCTTTAGTCATTTCTGGTCATCTGCTAAGCCAATGCTGTCTATCTGGAAACACAAAATGAATGTGAGGGAGGTGCTGGACCCAATGCTTCTTCACCACTCGAGCAATTTCTTTGATGTACACAGAAAAGTACTTCATTTTCTTTAGTTTTGGCACTTGTATGCAAAAGCTGCTGAATTATTATTATAAGAGTGTTGCATGGCTGTGCAACACTTAAACCTTTTCTGCATTTGATCATTGTACCAGAGTGCATATGGGTCTAAACTTGGCGTACAAATCCTGTTTCGTGCAGACTGATGAGATGCTATACTGGAACAGGAGCCGCGTGTGACCCATAACAGGAGTCATTAATTTGCCTCATCCCCTTATATCCACTCAGATCACTATTATCTCTGGCTGCCCCTGTTGATTTGAGAACAGCCTCTTCTCCATAGCTCTTGTCCCTGGTCTTCATGTGGCTGAACACATACGATTGGCTTTCTTTAACATGTTAAAATTGTGGATCACTGTTTGGATATTTGTCTTAGAGTGTGTGGAACTGACTGTATAACCTTAAGAGCCAACACAGCCTTTGCCCTTGGGCGACACTTGGGTACCTCCACATCACCTGCCAGGGCCTCCTAAAGAGGGGAGCCATAGGCAGTGAGGACCCATTACTCCCACCCACGCCCATCTATCATGGAGGGAGTCGATTGTCACACTACTGCCAGAAGGTGCCCAGGCACTGTGGGCCTTCCCAACTGCTCCCACTAACTCAAGGAACAGCACAAAGTGTCACAAAAGAAGAACTTAGTAAATGGCCACTGTCTGAAACATGACCCCCTGCCCACACCACCCCTCGGAATATGGAGGATGAAGGAATCTACTGAAATCAGAGCCAGTTAACTGGTATACTTGGGACATGAATGATCACCAGCTACACAGCTGTTCCCATGGTATCCATCCATACTCTCTGTAATGTATGCGAGACAATCTTACCCTACTGCTGCTTGTTCTTCATCTGATGTAGCTGCATGGAACTCTTGCTCTTGTCCTGCCTGGCTCATAGCTGTTCTCTTGGGTGAGGGAAGCCTGCAGTAATGCTGCTGCTACTTTTGCTGTATCTTTCATGTATATAAAGGAAACTAGCATGGCTGCAGTCTGTGCTTTAGCGGTTGTGTGTGCATAAGGGATTGAAACACAGCTGCTGGCCAATGGCCATACTGCTTCTGTGCTGCACTACTGCTACCTGCACAGACCCTATTTTGAATGTGTTAGTAACACCTGAAACAACCTTTCCATTGCATTAGCTGGGCTTGTTTTGCCATTTCGGAAAGGGGTCTGCCAAAAAGGTGAAGGAGCGTCGCCCCACTGCTCTCAGAGCAGGAAAAAGGAAAAATAGAATGATAATAACATCGGTACTATCATTGCATTTTTCATAACTACGGGACTGGGTTAGGGCGGGGCTGGGCTGGTGTCACAGGGAGGAGGAGTGGTTTGTGCACAATAAGTGCGCATGACTGGCCAGCTGTCTTGGGCCGGCCAAACAGTCATGCGCACTAAGCATGTTCTTCTCCAGGCTGTAATACACAGCATGTGTGGAGAACATGCACAGGCTCCCAGTCCCCGTCTGAGCACCGAACCACGGCACTCAGACCAATCACAATGTTTCATTGCAACGTTGTGATTGGCTTAGGGTAGCCTGTGTGCTTCCTGCTTCCGGGACACGTCGGGAAGCCAAATAGCGATGGAGGAGAGATGGCTGCCAAGAGGAGGTTTTTTTTTTGTTTTTAAAAAAAATATTTTGTCCCCCTGCCACTCCCATTCCCTGCCAGCTGCCTCTGCTGTAACGTCCTCTCTGAATTAAATAATAGGCTATCCTAGAAGGACACCTCTCCTTTTGGCTTTGCCATTTTTGAGCTCCTCCCTTGGCACATCTAGCATCAGTACAAGGGGAAAACTATTTTGCAGGGGAAACGGAGAAAGGCGCACCAATCCGATTGCAGAAAGAACAGAAATCAGACTAACCAACCTTTCAACCAATCTGAGCTGGTCCCTCAGTTAGGGCCAATATGATTTGTCGTCCATTTCTCCCAGGGCCATGTTTTTGAATCCATGTAGAGTGTGATGGTGCCTTCTAGTTGTGGCCACATTGTACCTATCTCTCTCTGAGGATATCTTACAGTGCTGGGCCTCATGTATGTGAGTAAGGCTTGCACTACTGGTGATTAAACATTATATTTCTGCATATTTTGCAGACTTGTTCTGCTGCTTCCCATGCTGTACCTGTGTGCGTGAATATATGTGTAAGAAGCTTGTACTCCTGCTACCCAGTGTCTCTGTGTGTGTGTTTCATGAGAGAAGGGGGGAGTGCACTGCGGCTGTTGTGTATCTGTTGTGTGTTTAAGCTATGGTGTGCTGCTGCTCATGATTTACCCATTGTGTGTGAAGGGGAGTGGAAAACCTGAACTGTAGTTTTGGTAATTCTCTTCTTCTCTTTGACGCTTTTAAGAGTAAATTGAAGGGAAAAATAAGCACAGAAGCAATTAATTTAGCAAGCAACTACTCATGCTGCTGTTTGTTTTATTTAGCATTTAGCACTATTTTCTAAGCGAAAATAGCGCTAAATGCCAGGAGTAAGTTGGGAAGTAAAATCCCGCTGCTATTCATATTCTGTGGCAATTTGCACTTTTTCTTAGCTCAAAATGCATCCTCTGGTCCATTTTGGATGCCTGGGGGCAATTTTGCGCTACGGATATAGTGCTAAATGCCGAATAACTCTTCTGTAATTATGCGAAATCTCGCCTAATTTTGTGGGAATTCAGTGAAAGTATGCTACAGAAAATTACACCAGTTATGCCCACCCCTATTTGTGTGAGTGTTGCTGCTTATGATGTACATGCTCAATGCTAGAAAAGACTGCATGACTTCATCATGTGTTGTATTTGAGCTGTGTGTTTCAGAAAACATGCATTCCTGCAGAGGTTGTACCCATTACCTGTAAGTGAAGAAACATGAAATGCAAATGCTGTGCTTAATGTGTTGCTTGTGTTTGGGAAACCTGGACTCTTGATGCTCATGCAGCACCTTTTTAATAGGTGTGTTAAATAAGTTAGCACTACCGGTGGGGGCTCAAGAAAGCAATTTTGGCTTGTTTAGCAACTTCAGTTAACATCCTGATGAGTGTCACCTCATTGCCTTATCCCTGAATACCTGTAAAGGACACTGCTGTGATCACAGGGTCTTGTCTGCAAATTAATTTGAACCTCCTTCTACACATTGGAAGGTTGGAGCCAGCATGATGGGGCCAAACGTGGCAGCTGAGGCAAAGTAGGCTTGATGATGCAGTATGTAGCCCGTGAAGGTACCGCTGTTTGTTGGCTTCTTCTGCCTCCTGCGAGTCTTTGCACTGCCAGATGTAGCGCCTTCAGAGAACGTGAACATCTGAGCAACCGCAAAGGAGATTTCACATTGCTGCTGCTAGTGTCACTGGGCATGCTGAAGGAGAAGGCTACGAGGGGAGGCTGCTTGTCGGTCCCCAGAGTTGCAGCGCCTGGAAGTGAGCTTCAAGTGAGTGGGCAGCGGGGTTCGGCCTCCATGACTTTTGACTTTGGGAGCTGCAGACCCAGCACTCATGGACGGTGCGGAAGGGCACATAAATATTGCAGATCCAAACCTCTGAACTGGTGCAGTACAGTTATTCCTTCATTCACACCTCCCATTGGACACAAATAGTAAGGTCTTGATAATTGGGGCCACTTGTGTTTTACCCTAGACATTATGTAGGGCCTTCCACCCTCTTTGCTGGACCCCCGCACCCTCAATGTCTGAACCGCCATCCCTACTATGTTGGTGGATCCACAGCACAAGTATATACAATTGATATCCAAACTCTGAGGTTCTTTGCTGGCTCCTACTAAAGATATTGGCATTCACCAGTCCTGTGGGTGATTTACGTGGGCATCTGCAAAGGTTGCCTACGCTTGAATCCTGACTGTGTGAGAGGGAGAGTATTTGAGGCCCTACACGACAACAGCCACACTAAGCAAGACTGGCCAAAGGCAGTCTAAACTCTCCTTCGACCCTAACAGAATGATGAGGACAGTGGATAGGAAAGTAGCCCCCTTAGGAGACCAAACACAGGCGTTCATGAGTATGGAGCATGATGCTGATGTGAAGACTATTGCTCATCATGCAGAAAAGCCTCACATCGATTGACAGAAAGCTAGTGTCTCTGACAATCCCCATGGACAGACTGGACAAGCAGTCCGCACGGATACATAAGACCAAGCACTGTATCTCCAATATCGAGGAAGAACCCACACTACAATGAAATATTCATGGGCGAAACATGAAGACCTAGACGTGCAGGAAGAGTTGTTGAAATACCCATAGTAGACCTAATCGGCAAAACAAACTTCTCTCTCGTTCGTAAGGTGGGACATGTTCATTGGGTCCTAACTCAAAGACCTCCTCCAAGTGGCTCTGCTCGTCAATTTATCTCTTCCCTTCTTAACTACAGAGATGGGTATGCAGCTCTTCGTCTGGTCTAGGAATAGAAGCATCCCTACTATAAAGGGTCCTCTGTATCACTATGTATGGATTTCACTGTGGCAGTAAAGAAGGCCAGGCGACCATTTGTCACTGTCAACAGTCACTCGTCCCCTACACCACGCTGTATCCTGCCAGCCTCAGGATTTCCCAATATCAAAGCACACATCTTCTGTGACCCACAGAAGTCTGCCACGTTCATAAAGAATTGGGAAAGAGAGACTTCACCTCACTCTCAGGGCTGCAAGGAATCCACACCCAAAATCCCTCCCACCCCGCCCTCCAAGACTTTGAAGAACATGCCTGAACTTAATTGAATACCGGACCTTTATATACTTTCTTAGCAGCAGATACCAATATTGACAGGTCTTCATATGCCAATTGTGTGTCTTCCTCACTGACTGTATTGCAGGAGACTTCATAATATGAGGGAACTACCTGTAAAGCAACTTCTTTGATAATCCTTTGTGGTAGGTAATTGCAGGCTAATGCAGAGACAGATATTCTGTGGTGATACTTTGACCTGTAGCTCCATAGGGTTATGCTGATGGCTCTACATCAAGACATATTAATAGAACTGGTTTGAGCTGGCGCAGGTCTTGGACTGCCTGGTACAGTGCTTCAGATCCCCTCACCAAGTTCCATTTATTACGACAAATCAGAATGCTGACCCTGCCAATTGCGCACTGTTTGGGTGGAAATGTCCTACGTGTTGGTCTTTCAAGTACAAAGCCATGCATGTTTAGATTGAATCGAGAAGATGCCGCTGTCTCGTCCGCAGAAGGGATTAATGGCGTGAAAGGATCGTTCACTGATCAGGAGACAGGTGTGCGAGGGAGTGGAGTAATAGGTTGTTGGTACATGTTTGCATTGGTTGCTACAGTTCGCTAGCTATGAAACCTCTTCACGTCATAATTGGTGTATTGCACGTCTTTCATTGACCTCTAAGATAACGTCACTAACGATATACATAGGGCCTCGCATGGAGGGAGACTAGACCTACAGGTCAGACTGCTCAAACTTAGTAACCCCCTCAGATCTAGGCAGGTTATAGCATACTTTGGAGTTCTCTTCGATATTTCACAGCCTTCTCTTCTTAATCAAAAGGTGTTGCAGTTATTATAATGCAGAGCGCGCCCTATTGGGTCAGCCCAGTGAAAGCGGACTCTAAAGGCCGATACTTGATGCAGGGAGTTCAAATTAGCAAGCATGTCACATTGGTCAGTATCTAAGGCCCAAGCACAGACATGTTCCACCATTGTCTACTTCACAAGTTAAAGAGGCTGAAATCCAAGTGTCTTGGATTTCACCGTTGTTTTCTAAATAGTGACATTAGTTCTTAGGTGCACGACACTACATCGATTCATATAGTGATGAAGTACATGTCTGTTTGGTTTTGCAGAAAATCTGTAAATGTGTCATAAAAAAAGGAAACGGGCTGTCCTTATGCTTAAAAAATAAAACTTTGCTTTTAATCTTTGTTTTCAAGCAGCAATTCATTGTTTAGTGTTGGTAAATCGTGTTTTCCCTCCACTAAAAAAACGTAGGTTAGATTTTCCAAGATTATGCTGAGCTTCTTCCTGTCAGGACAAGAAATTATATTTCTAAAGACATACATTTATGTAAAAATAACCTTTTTGATGGAAAAAAAAATTTTATTACAAAAGCTTGGCAAACAACTAAACCCCTCAGGCCTTCTAAGAGAGACTATGTTGCAAATGTGTCGAGAACGGAGCAGGGACATAACCAAAGGCCCTCTGAGGAGTAGTAGGCCCCACCCTTTAAGGCAGAGCGCATCACTCACCAGACTGACTTCTTGTTCAAAGATTAGACATTTGAAGAAATACGGTCTGCAGGGCATCTGCACCTTTTCACACACAAAAAAGATATATATCTCATTACTGAAGCTAATTGCCTCTTTCTTTCTCTTCCCCCAGGTGAGCAGGAGCCAACAGTCAGCAGTGACTCCGATACCTCTTTAATCTTGGCAGTAGAAGTTGGACTGTCTGATGTGGAACTCTCTGCTGAGCAGGACTGTGAAGAGGCAAAATCCTGAAAGGAGAAAAAGCAGGAGTTCCCCCTAAGGTGGAAAGTCAGGATAGGGCGAACTGAAAGGTCAGCTCTCCAGGATGTGACCCAAACCCATGTCCAGAAACATCATAGAACTCCAGCGCACTGCATCCTGGGACTTCATCAAAAGCAATAGTGATGGCTGTCTACTTTTGTCTGTGGCACACTTTCATCCTCCTGGCATTTCAGCTTTCTTTTGGAGAAAGAGGAGAGCTACTTGCTTGCCCACATGCACAAGAGCTGCAGAGTTCCTCTTCGGAGGAGGGTATAAATATGTGACTGAAATAATCGACTACGGTTTCATTTTGTACACTTATCTTTTTTTTTTATTATTATTTATCGTTTGTATATGGAAGGTTTTCATGATGGAATTAATTCACTGCTTCGCTCCCTCATCTTTTCCAAAGTGTGAGCTCGCAGAAAGAACCTACGTCCTGATCCGTCAAGGAGGCTCCAGGGCGATTCAAACTGCTTGGGATTTCCACAGTGATTGGCTGTATAGAAGAGCCTGTTTACCCATGTTGGAAATCATCTTCGGCAGCTCTTGAATTGTACATCTTCCACTTGCCCCATCTCATGAAGCTCTGAATGTAAAACAGGTGACCAGGGCCGGTTCATATTAGAGCTTCCACTTGAAGAACTCCAGCTATTCCCAAATTTACAAAGGAAGAGAAAATGCTGAAGCCAGCTTTAATCATTTACACAGGTTTTAAGTGTTCCCCAGTTTCTGTTCTGTGAAATGCTTCCATTGCATATTGCCTTTCGTGTGGCATATCACTAGCTGAAGAGTAAACTGGTCTTAAATTCAGGTATTTTGTTCTTTTATTGTGGCTACAAAATAGTGAATTCTAGGCTTTTTGATAGTATAAAGGTGTGGCTTACAGGTTTGCTGCAGTGTTAAGAATTGTGGTGCTGAGAACTTTCTTATCTCAATGAATCTCATTGAGTAAATCTTAAACAAGCTTTTAAGAATAGATCTAGTTTTCTGTCGGCAGTTGCGAGTGCAACATACAATCTCTTTCACAACAGGTGTCCTGTAGCTCAATGAATGGCTTTCTAACCTGACCATAATAGTTGATATTGACCATGATCTCACTTTGACTAGCTTCAGCCAGAGGAGGACCAGAGCCAGGATTTGATTGTACATCTCTTGCACGGTCGACAATGCAAACTCCAAGAAATTGATTTTCAAAAGAAACATATACCTTAAATTGTCAGCTAGAGTTCAACTTGCTTTGGGGTATATCTCGTCAAACGAATGACTCATTTTTTAGAACACTTTTTCTCTTCAGCCACATCTAATAATGTGTTCCTCAGATTTGAAAAGTTGCCTTTGATAGGCGAAACTGGATCCAAGTGTTTTTTCTCCTAGTTCTTTGTAATCACCTATTCTTCTACAACGAATCAGAAAGACCGGCCTCAACTAAGGTTCTCCAAGCAGATTGTGTGGATATGTAAGACACTAAAAAGGGCACTTTCTGGTTGTTGTGCTGTTTTTTTCTTTTTTACCAAGTGTTGATACATGTGTAGGTGTGTTCTGTTGTACAGATACATCTTTGTTGTGCATTAATCTTATGGAATTAGGCAATTCATTGCAAAAACAATCCAATGTGACCACATGTATTGACAAGTACGAGCCAGCGGGAGTAACCTGTTGCATGGGCTTGAATGGGGTGGTGGTATTAAGTCTGAGAATGTCTGGTTAATGCATGCGGTTAGGGCAGCAGCCGTCACTTACTTACACATTGTGTTGCAACATACATGAGAATACTGTTGTAATATTTCAAGAGCTGAAGTTGTCTGGTGCTGGAATCTAGTGAAATGATTCTTTTATATGAAAACACTTTTTTGTTCTCATTGCTTGTTTCAACTGTTTCAACCTGCAGGAGTAAAAGTCTTCTGCCTGCTGCATGAGTGTGTTTGAGTTTACTTGTATTATTTGTTTTGTATTCTCACTATTCATTTGTTTGCCTTCTTGCTGTGGCTATCTATTGCTGTTTCTCTCATTTTTTCAATCTGTTTTTGCCTATGATTTTCTTTTCACTTATCTCCACTCTACTATTTTAGTTACACTGTTTGTTTTTCTCTGTATTGGTAGGGGGGTTCATTTTTGCTACTCATTGGTAATGTCATTGTACCATCCCTTGCAGCTGGCTCTTTTTTTTTTTTTCCTCTCTCTTTGCTGTACCTGCCTATGCTCAAACAGTATTTATCAGTTTACTTGAAGACTTCAGAGCTTGGATAGCTGAATGGGGGGGCAGGTGCAGTTGGGCAGAAGACCCAAAGCCTTGTAGGTTAATTCCGATCTTTTACTGAACTCTTAGTACTGATTTATGGAGCATGCATCCAAGTTACTTTCAGTTGATTACCTTGAATGAACTGAAGAAAGAAATGTTGACGACCCTCAGAAAAACGATCATAAAAAATCAAGAGAATCCTTGTCAAGCTAATGTTAGTTGCTTGCAACACCAGGAATTCACTTGTCAAGTTAGTTTTACAAACGTTTTCGATGGTGCTAGAATACTTTCTGTAAGCAGCTTTTTCGTCACTTAAGTATTTTTTTTGTTTCTTTTGAAAAAGTTTACATTTCTCTATTACAAACTTGTATATGCGATGCATGATGCTGATGTCTGAGTCCCAGCTGGTCTCTGACCCACTCCTGGTCAGCCTCTTTCATTTACCTGAAGGTCAGATCTGTTGTTTTTCCTACAGCTAGTTCTCTTACCAGATCATCGTGATCATGTACGCTCCATTCGCCCTTACATCTAGAAGTGAAATCTTTGTTAATATATGGCGATGGTCTGGGGCTGTTTGATTTAACTCAGGTAGGTCTACAAGAGACATTAGATGTATTATGCTCGAGTAAATCTGTTGAGTATTAATATCCCAAAAACACTAAGTAATTGGCGCTCAGAAAGAAGCATAATTTACGTGGTTGCTGAATTATACAGTTCTAATGGAAGTATGCCACTATATGTTCCTTGTTATTCTCGTCTCTTCAAACTTCATTGGGCATTCACATGTACATGTAGACTGCACTTATATCTACAAAACAGTTTAATGGCTCGGATAGTAACAGATAGGAGAGGAGCATTTATAATTTTTTGCAGAATTTTAATGCCACATAAAACTTTAACTGAAGAATGTTCAAGCATATGCCACTGGTCCCATACATCACGATTGTGTATAAACACAGCAAGCTGGATTGGGAATAACTCTGCCACAAGAGCATCTTTTCAGTTCTTTTAGGTCTTTGGCCAAACCTCACTGAGCCTGTTTATCTTGCTTTACTGTGTAGCGCTGGTACAAAAGACTTCCTGGCTCCACACTAATAGACCACAATAACCTGCCCGTGGAGAACTTAATTGGCCCAGGCTGGTACGGTATCACTGTAGCAAGATGGGTACAATGTGGTTACAAACTGTCTTGGTCACCGATCAACAATCATTCAAAATATTATCCATTTAATATGCTGGGTGACTTATCTTAAATGAAGGACCCTGATTATTCTATAACTAGACTGTGCTGACCACATCACTCAATGAATGTTGCATCAAACATCCCAGAAATGTTCATGTGAGTCCAGCAGGGCATTTTCCTCAACTTGAATGTTGCCCAATAATCGACTGTTCTCTAAAAGAAATGATTTTGTTTCCATCTGCGCGGTTTAGGAAAATAGCCCTCATCCAAGTGCTGTGCAAACTTGTATAGCTCATAGTGCAGACTTGGGCCCTAATAGTCACTCCCCTAAAATAGGAATTGACAATCCAGGTGGACTATGCTTTATCTCCAACGAGGCAGGTCGGCTGGTGTGTTGAAACTCCAAGAGAAGTGCAATTTATTTCGATAGGTGAACTTAAATGGAGCAGTCACAATCTACGCAGATTCTACGTTATTCAAGAGCCCTGGTCGACATTTGTTTTTTTGTTTAAACACGGGTTGGAGCTATATCACAGAAACTTTACATGGGTGCAAAGGAGAAAATTAAAATTCAGATCAATTTGCACCTCTTTTGTTTGTAGTATAATATGTGGTGTAGAAGTGTTGTTTGCACAGGAGAAAAACAGAGTAACCTGATTTCACATTATCATATAAACTGTATAAGATGCATAACTTCCACCTTTAAACATGAAATGTGACTGCATTTGTAGATTATTTTTTTTACATAAGTAGCAAAACTAATGGAAAATAAGTGTGCTGTGTTTCTTTATTTAGTTATCACAGAGTTGTGCAAGGATTAGGCTCTATTTGTAAAATTCTCCATGGCTGATTTAGAATTATTTATAAGAAATGCAATACGTGTTACACATGTTTTTTAAAATCAATTCTCTATATTTTGTGCTAGTAAGGAAATCTTTCTTCTGTGTGGACTGGGGCAAAATGTGTTTGCTCTATTCATATTACAGCAGCTGTAAATATGGTGCGAATGGGTTTCTCGGTTTCTTTGCACTGGTACAAATATTCTGTGATATGCTCCCTAGATTAGCCCTATTCCTTTAAGTAAAAGACCCTCGTTGAGCCTTCTAATTGGATTTTCTGTGAACCAATACTTTTCTTGAACATTTCACCTGTGGTGTGTAACTGACCGAGCTGAGTGAACGTGCCATAATCATATTCCACAACATAACTTGTTTTACTGGTTAGTTGTTTATCATGGTTCCAGTGTTGAAAGGTGAGTGAGTTGGCTTAAACGCAGTCTGTTGTCTAACTGCAGCTACTTTAATGTTTGCGCTCTGCTAGACCTCATCAATGAGTCTTTAGAGTCTAGTAATAATAGTAGATTCTGTAGCCTCCTGTTTAAAGTGGTCAGTGGGCACAAACCCATCAGACACTACAGCTAAGCATAAGTGAACCTTCTGGCGTTGGGAGCAGTGTTTGACATGGAAATGCACAAGTACATGTATCTGTTGTTGCAGAGTACCTGTTGGGTACTGGGAAGTGCCAGTGCTCTCCTGCTGAAAGTCTTTACCTCTTCTTGAAGGTGCTGGTACCGGCCCTTCCAAACTAAAGTAGTGCAGTCGCTCGATGCCCGACACAGTGACGTAATGAAAAATGAAGGGGCCTCCTGATGGGTTTAGGGGATCCTGAAGGGCTGCCAGCCCTCCTGCGTCACGCCTCTGGGCCGACACTACCTGCCCATGGAAGACACTATGCGCATACATAAAAGCAGATGTGCACTGTCAGTGCCAAGAGGCCCTATGGGTGGTGGTGTGCTCTGTAAACCTTCAGTAATTTACCAGTATGAGCAGATGAATTCCATGGGACAGGAGAGCATCCTTCACCGCTCTGGGTTCTCTGGTGCTCTCATTAACAGTTGTTTGTATGGTGTTACAGTCCTGATTGTGCCCCCAGACATCCTGGGGTTTAAAGTGCCCTGCTCCTTTCTTAGGCTGTCAGGCCATGCCCAGCTAGTTGCCCCACGCTTTAGCCAGAAGAGATGATTCATAGCGCGTGCAGTGCTGGGCGGCGAGCGTCATGCTGGTGTAACTCCGCTTCACCAAGAGCTTGCCATTGCTAAAGGATAAAGGGTTGGAAATCCGTCTGGTGGTCATAGCTCTATTCAAGCTCAAATATGCCAAAGATATGATCAAATCAATGCAACAGAATGGGACCTGCTTCTCGTTTGCACTGAGGTGTCTTTATTTAACAAGTACACCATTTTACTAATCTTCCATTGAGTGCATGTCTTTCGATTTATTACCTGTAGGTGAATATTCTAGTCGGCTCACCTGCAAAAACTCCAAGATACAACACTGGAACATAAAAACATGAAGGGATCTGCTGCTTGCGAGGACGGACAGTAAACACCAAATCAAAGTATAGATGAAGCCACTACATCCTTGTGCAGACGAAAACACTAGAGGCAATTCAACAGCTGAGACTTGTTTTTCACTGGTTTTCTTAAGCCTGCTTACTTAACGACCACACTCAAAGGTCCAATGAGTGAACTCATGTATATTTTATATGGTGTGCTCTCATGGCAGGCAGCAGGGTGCAGACACTGCCAGACGTCACCCAAATGGGCCCTCAGCAGCCCTAGCGTTATACCAGGCCAACCGAAGCAACCACGGATGCAAAATTACTCTTCCGGGGTGTCTCCTTCATCTACTGATGTTAGATTGTCTAAACCAGTCCTGGGTATAGCATCGGTAGGCCTCGCCTAATGATGACAACAAGAGTATTTACCAGTTGTTGCTGCTGGGATGGCTGCCTAAGCTGATTGCCATGCTACTTCTTGTTGTTCACTGTTTCAAGTGTATTAAGTATCATTAATGATTTTGAAACAGACAGGGGCTGAGTCTGTGCTGGGGTGGAAGCAGTCGGTGATCGCCATGCCCAGTCATATCAGGATAAGAGTCTCTAAAATCATGCCAACTTCCACACTCTCCTCTCTCTGAGGACCCTCCAGAGAGTAGGCTTGAGGACTTTAGCTGCCACTCTCCCAGAATAGCTTTTTCTTTCACAGCACTTTCACAGCACCTGGCGAACCAACCTAACACTATTTAGATTTTATGTGCTGCATTGCGAAATCGAAGGAAGATCTCAATTTCCAGTTTTTGCCAGCCACAGATGTCTGTATTCAAATACGTCAGCTGTGTGCCAAAAAAAAAAAATCACATGACTCTTAAAACATAAAGCTGCAGGAATGTAAACCTCAGCCTCACAGTGTTGCACCCTTCCCCTAGTCGTGTGGTGGCGGCAGATAAGGGCGTACAGAAACTGTTGTGAAGAAAAGACCTCCACATTCTGCCTCTAATGCATGGTTTGAATGCTTTTCATTGCTGCTAGTTAAGAAGCAGGGCACAGTCTCTTGCTGCCCTCTCAATTCACTTCTAGTAGAGCTTAGAATACTCCACCTAGCCAAAGGCCTTCAAGAGTGAAGGGTTTAATGGCTCCTGCTTTAGAAAGGTGGCGACTTGACCTGAAGTCACGGGGACCCAGAGGTGGTGGATCACTGGGGAGAGTGCTTTCCTTCACGTCATAGGAAGCCAGTTCTTAAAATCCACTGCTGTGACATCACATGCTGCTTGCCCAAGATGGGTTGCATTAAATAATGCACCTAATGTATACAAAAGGCACACAACAGAATGTGAATGACCAACAAATCTCCAGGTTGATTGATAGAGACCACCCATAAGCCGGATTGCCGCTGGTTAATCACATTTTGCTTAGAGTGGGGGGCTCTCCCCTCTTAGAAGACATTCTCACGTGGACGATGTCACTTTGATACCTCCACACCCTGCAGGTGACCAGTCCATGTTCAGCCATAATGCGGCTGTCTCAGCAAAACAGAGTACCTTCTATTATGCTTCTTATAGTGAATGTCGCCCCCCAGTATGTGTCCCAGCAGGTACAGGGTGGGCTTCTGTCCTATGCAACTTCTAGGTTGAAAATCGGAGTACCCTGTGTTTTTGAGCTTTTGGAGATTGTCTTTTTGCTGGTGTTTTCTGTCCGTGTCCACTCCTCTCATAAGGGACAGGCTTTCCTCTTAAGTATATATTATACTAAAGTAAATGTATTTGTTAATTGTGTTTTTTTCCAAGCAGTGTCCTTTAAGGGCCCCAGACAGCAACTGGCACTAGCATAAAACTACGCACAAGATGTACGACATTTCAAAAGAGCACAGACTTTTGGAAGCCTCTGAGGGAGGCTGATGTTCCATCCTCTCCATGAAGGCCAAAAATGAAATCTGCCCGTCCCCGCCAGGTTTGGCATTGTCAAAAGGTTTTCCCTTGATTTTTCTGTTAGACTTGTGACAAGCCCTTTTTCACTTTATGTCAAGTACAAAAAAGAAGAAAAACATGGCCTGACTCACTTTATTAGGATTTTATTTAATCCAGTAAGGAAGTCGCAGGAAGGGTGTGGGAACGCCCCTCCGAAATAACTAAGTCTCACTTTAACATTTTTGCAAATCAACACAAGGTGCTATAATCAACATGACTTTACCAGCTTGAGGCTGGCCTCTCTGAAAGATGGTTACCATCACAGCACATTCCATCGCGTTATGCATGGAAAACGGAGGAAATCGATCATAGCTGGATCTACTCCGTTATGTAAGAAGTCGACCAAGCGTACGTCATTCCTGTGCAATGTATATGCCTGCAGATGGCTGTGCACGTCTACACGCACATATTAATGTAGCGTGCTCTTCCTATAGAGCTCTCCTCTTCGGCGAGCTTTCATCATGTCTGCGGCGCGCGCGCAGCTGCTTCCTGGGCGGCTCGCCAGTCAGGGCTTCGATTTCACTGCTTCCGCCACTATTGGCAGCTCTCGCGAGGACCAGGAGGATACCATGCTGACCTCATGAAAACGAGGCCAGCTGGAATAAACATGTTCTTAATTAGAAATGATTCCCGTGCCAAATACACTAGCCCATGGAGTCCCTAAAGTGGCCTTTAATCACAATACAAACAAAAGTGTGTTGATTCTGCTGCCAGTATCATTTAAATAGACCCAGCAGCTGCTATTTTCAGAAACATGCTTGCAGATGTAATATAAAATATATTTATATGGACACTGACCTGTCACCAGATATGATAATATGTTATTGAGGCGTGAGATGGTGGGCAAGCAGATCCTGCCTGGTGATGTGTGAACTAAAATTTTTATGAATGTAGAATTTCCTGCTGTTCAGTCAAGAGGAGATGGCTTGCAATTTACTTGCCTGATTGAGTGATCTGCATTCCAGTAAAGCGTGCAAACATCCAATGGCATCTTGGTGCTAAGAACAGCTCTCTAGGGAGAACTGATTATAACCAAATGAACAAGCAAGGCCTAGTAAAGCAAAAAAGCCTTTAAGGCTGTAATGACAGCTACGTCAGAGGTGATAGCCTCCCTTCACAGCAGCAGTTGGTTCCACAGCCTGGAACAAGATACTTGCAGCGATTTCCCACCAGAGAACTCTCGTTGCCTTCAGGGAACACTTTAGAAAGAACTTATGAGCAGAAGGCACACACACACACACGCACGCACGCACACGTACACGTACACACACGTACACACACACCCCCCCCTCCCCCATGCAAAGACATGTAAACTGAATGCTTTGTTCCGCTGCTAACCAATGGACGTCTCTTTGTGCAGAGGACTTAATAAAATGCACTAGTACATCAGATCTGTTATAGTAATCATCCATGACAAAATAAATGTGGTCATGACGTTACTTTGTAGGAGAAGGTAGAACATGCGGATAACATGAACACTTACAGGTGTCACATAGCTATGACTCCTCGTTTGTCTTAAGTTTCCCCTGAAGTTGTTGATTGGTCCGACCATTTTTCTACTTTATTTTCATTGAAATGGCTGACCACTCATAAGAAGGGTCAACCCAAAGCATTCAAGATCTTAAAATGCCCTTTAAAACATTTCCCAAATCTCACAACTTTGCTGTAGCTAGTGAGCATGTGTTTTTTTGCAGCATACCCGGTTTGCTTGAATGTGGTTCCGAGCTCTGTGCGGCCCCTGTAGCCTTCGTTGTGGTTCAGAGTTCGGGCTTAGCTCTTTCACTCTTCAGTCTGTACAAGGGTTCACCGGGCAGTGCCTGCGTTGCGGGTCCTGATTCAGCAAAACACAGATGATGCAGCTCCACTTGTGGATGGATGGGTGGTAGCCCTCAAAGATCAATGTAGCTTGCTAGAACGTCAACTTCTGCTTCCCACTCACAACCACTAGATGGCAGGATGGTGCACAGTTTGTAACTAAGTAAGTCCTTCAAGCTAAAAACCTTTGTTGCAGGTAAATAACTTATATGCTAGAGCCTTTAAGTTCTAACAGAATGCATATATTGCACAGTACTACACGGCATATATACGCTACTTGGATAATTTCATCTAAATATATGTTCAGACGTAAGGTCCCAAGGAACTTGCTGGTCCGAGAGTGTTCATCAAGATCGTTCGGATGTTCGAGCCATTCAGCGCTTCTTTGAAACATCCTCTTTTCCCATTGACTTACAAACCTCAAAATCATCTGTTCAATTATAAAACCAAATGAACATACGTCTCCAGGAACGGATGAGTTTTGTAAATGCAGAGCCATCCAAAAGGTGGGCTGTGTGGGCTAATACTTTATTCCAATAATGCATGCAATATCAATCACTTCATTCAGAGAGAGTTTGAACTTATTTACAACTTGAAAATACAAGACTCCAGCATAAGGTAAATCGAGTATTCTCGATAACATTTTTATTATACAGCCTTTAAAAAAGACACTTAACAATGTCATGTCATGTGAGTCCATTACATTGAAACATAAAAAAATTAACAAAAATAAAGGGTAAAAACTGAAAATTAGCATTCTTCTAAATTCCATAAATTAAACATTTATGCATTTACGTTGAAACCAGTACATATTTACTACGTTGCAAAAACATTTGCTGCATCTACATATATGTAATGATCAGAAAGAGTGTTAAATATTTGTGGCATTAACACAAGCAAAACATTTCATGCAATATGCGAATTTCCCAAAAGATGGTAAAATTACTAAGAATGGAACAGGGGCACCAGAAAATGGTTGTTTGCAAGATTGAAAGGCTATTGCAAACCTGGTAAAGTTTTGATGACCGGATGACATTCTTTGAGCCATGTAGCAGGAGTGACCCACGAGTCTGAAATCTACAGAGGGAATTCATTGTTTAGTTAGGCCAACAAATTAAATCGGAAGTGAGCAGATTTAAATATATTTTGAAGTTAAAGTTTAATATGTCATTTTAAACCAAAGTAAGTGAAAAAATATGGTTGGTGAGCATGAACGTCAATTCACTAAAATGTCCGGGGTAGTAGAAGTGACATCACACGCCATTTACCTTTACTTTCACTGATTCACACATGCTTACACATTCACATGCACCGACGCTTGCTCTCACATAAATGCACTCCCACCCGGAAGCACGCACACAACATCCATTTAAAAGCATTTTTTACTTACCTTATCTGCCAGGGAGGGTCGTTTTCCAGCTAATTGTAATCCACTCTTTATTACTTTAATAGTGATTAATCTAATATTATTCACTATTAATGTAGTAAAAATTGACAGAAAACAAGGAAATATGAGCCCCAACCGACGTCCATAAGGACGAGCTGCCCTTGAGTTCCAGGCACTGATTTCGCCACCTCTGAGGTCACGGGTTGCAAAGGCAGTATCAGGGGTCGCAAGGGTCAAGCCAGGGGTCGCAGCTGCAACACTTGGCGACCCCTAAATGACGTCCATGTTGGTGAGTCTAAAGAAGACGCAGCTTTAAGGGATGGCGCTGCTTTGAGCAGGTAGATGTAAGCAATTAGAGGAAAACAGCAAAAGAAAATAGTTTTTTAGGCATTTCATTTTCTTTGTAATGAGACGACATCCCGCCTCAGATAATTGAGACAAGATTTGAGGCAGGTGATGCCCTGAAGAGATGTCATGTTATAGTAGACATGTGCCGTCATCTACTGGTGAATAGTGATAACAAGCCCATCCATTAGATAGCCCAGTGGATCCGCGTACAGGACCGAACCCTGTGGGACAGAAGGCATCATGCAGGTGTGATTAGACCTGCAAGATTCATTCTGGGTGCAATGGATGTTGTAGGACGAGGAACATGAAAACCAGTCCAGGACTTTTCCACCCCCCTTTGTGGCCAACACAGCAAAGAGTACCAGGTGATCTATTAGGGGGGTAGGCAGACTCTTAAATTATACTGTGTATTCTGATTGAAAATGTGTTCTACTTAAATAAAGTTTATGTAACTTAAACCACAGAATTAAGATTGGTAGTAAGATCTGCAATTGTTGAAAACAGATTGTCTACAACAGAAGTTTTTAATGGAAACAGGTCATTAATTTAGACAACCAGAAAGTGTTTCTGTCATCGAGAGTTGTTCACAAATGTATTCCTCTGATTTTCTGGAAACGAAGCGTGACAGAGTGATGTTTCATGTGATGTATTGCCATTTCCTCTAACTTTTGTATTGTTAGCAACTGTCTCAGTTGCACATCTTAAATCATAGGCTTTAACTTTGAGGGTATGATATCAAAGAATGTCTGACTTTTACAGTCTCTATGAGATCATCTTTTCCCTTGCAGTGATTTGGTGTTAAACGAAGAAATCAACAATTTTGCATTTCAGCATTGCGTTGTAAATGTAGGAAGATCGTCAATGATGCAGTTTTCTATCTTATTATATCTGGTGTCTAAAGAATCGATGTTCTCAATTTTTGGGTAAGGCAATTGTTTCGGTTTTGTGTTTTTTTTTCATTTTTAAACAGCACGTCATTATTTAAATGGAAACGTGGCAATTTTAGAAAATTGTTCCTGACCTTTTGAAGAAAGTTAACTGAACAGTAAAGAGTCTAAGAGATATTACAACCACTTTAGCATGCATCATTTATCACAAAAGAATGACCTATTTGTGTAAACAAGATCACGAACTTTACTGGCTCTGTATGTAGGTGGAGCACACAACTGAAAACCATCACAGAAAAAACCTAGAGAAACTCTTACCTCAATAAAGGGCCTCCTAAAATGTCTCTTGTGTCATAAGCATGAGGTCAAAAAATCAGTGTATCGTCCTGTATCAGGACAGTGAAGAATTGACAGATGTATTGCCCCATGAACAAGGAGAATTATTTTAGGCGGAATCTTATAGGGTTTCAAAAGTAGAGTGGATGAAATGTAGCATTGTATTGTACCTCGTACCAGCCATTTACCTATCCTGGCTCCTCTACACACAACCTGTTTGTGTTGAGGGTTTCATGTAGAAGGGCTTGGACTGCAGAATGAAGTACAGCATTAAGTCATTGGGTGGTGAAAAATTACTTTAGTGGATTTCATGTAAAGTAAGCGCAGCCTGAGGGGGAGAGCTGTATTGTGGATTTGTGAAAAGCTAAATGTACAACATCTGGTTTTGCACATGTATATAATGTACATCCGTTTTCACTGCTTGTTGGAGCACTTCTGGTCTGTTTTTACTTTATATTGTTTAATTTTAATTCTCTTATGGAAAAGAATAAGTGTGAAGTAGGGAAGTGCTTCAGATTTTGTAACAAGATGATCCTCAATTTAGAAAACCTAAAATAATGGTTCCACCAGTCAAACTAAACATTTCCAACTAATGGAGGAGATGTGTTGTTTTGTAGTCAAAGCTGTGGTGTTTATTGACCTACTGTGGTTGTGTAAAGGGAGACACTTCGATGCTACCAGTTGTGGCTATCGTTGGGGGTTCGGGGACTCGCATCAGTACCAGCAATTGCCATTGGAAAATAGAAAGGAAGCTGTGCCAATCCCTTTGCTGTCCCCTTGTACCTGACTGGAACAAACGCCTGTGAATTGCACGATTCCGGCTACTACCGTGTAAACAGATGTGCTGTAATATTGTCATTTCCAGAACTTGTTGAGCACCATAAAGGAAGCAGTATTAATGATTCCTTCCTGTTGACCAGTATCAATATCGAATGTTAATAAATAAAGAAGTAATTTTTGCTGTTGCCTCCAACACAGATGATGACTCAGTGAATTCTGTAATTTTGCTGATGATAAGCCTCCTGTACTCCTTTTGGTAGACTACTCTTTTCCAATTGAGTGGCCACCTCTAGAAACTCATATGTAAAGAGTGCATTGCATTTAACAGAGGTCATCTTTGATGGTGAACTATTTAAAATGTGCCATTATTCTATTTTTTTTTTTTTTAAATGATGGCATTTGTTTTCACAATGCTTTTCAAGCAAATTGTTTTCTGTTGCTGGTATGTGTTCACCTAATAATGCATTTGTGGCTTATGAAGTAGTCATTCCCACTCACGGAATGCATTCTTTTTCATATAGATATTATTGCATAGGATCTCCAGTTGTTTGGATCTGCGCTCGTTTTCTGTGTGCACATCTTCACCCCATCATGCACTTTATGTTTCTGTAGAAAACGATGGGAGTCTGAGACCTGCAACTTTATTGATATAAAGGGATTTGCCTAGATTCATGAGGCTCCACTTTTAGTTTTACTTTATGGAATGCAGTGTGTGAGCCTCTATACAGACAGTCTGTCTTGTTTAGGCGGGTGTGGGGCTAAAATCACGCAAAAGCAGATATTTGGGATATATTGGTCCGTAGTATAATATGGCTATTTTTGCTATATACAGGCCTATCATGTAAATATGTGCAACTGTGTTATTATGTATTAGTACAATATTGCAGCAATGATTGTGAATTCCAGTACATTTTATTGCAATAGTTTTTACAAAAATACAAAATGGATATTATTTTTGTGTGTGCTGTCTTTTTTTAAGTGCCCTCTTATTGCTCGAGATTCTTATAGCTTTGTATAGACCGACTGTATATAATACACACACACATAGTGAAAATATGGCCCAAAGAGAAGTTATTTTTAGAGCAGCTGCTATTTACTACATTTATTATTACTGTGCAAAAGTCAAATTCGAGTTTATTACCAGAGTACAGCAAAAGTAACATAGGAAAACAGTGTACCGCCTCACAAATTGCATTCTACAATTATTTCACACAGGGCAATAAATCTCCTAATAGTCGCGACGCAACTCAAAGCACAGTTGTTATTTTACACATGCAACACCATATTCCATGTAGTATACTGTCACTGAAACGATAGTGCTAATCTTTACAAATGTATCAAATGACACTCAGAAATGAATGCAAATCGAAAAAGAAGCATACGATAATCAAACCATAATCACACAGTGTTATATACAGATTATTAACGTAGGATGATATTTCATCAGAATACAAAGAACTCGACCCAACACCTCTTAAATGTGAGACACTGAGCAACTAACAATATGCGCCAAGCTGTAAAATCCAGGTGTGCAATTACCACTTGTAGTTACTTATCACGCCAAAAATGTAATGTCTGAATCCTTAAAGGTGTCATACTGAGTCTATAATACCATAAGCTTACAACATTTCACACATGATGTTCTGGGTGGTAGCTACAGCTAAGCTACTATTGTAACTATTTTAGTTAAATCATTTGAAGTTTTGTGTTGTAGGCACTATCATCCTTCGTCAACCTTATCTGAACTTCAACGAAATAATTTTCCCCCCAGTGAATATCATTGGATTTTGGTGGTTTCCACCCTGTTCCTATAGTGACTATGTACTCTGGCATTAATTAGCACCAATATCTCCCATTACTAATGAGTATTCATTGGGTGATAGAGGAATGAACATCAATCTTGCAAACCAGTGGTCCATCCCAGCCAAGGTCAAGGAGCATTGCTTCCCTTCCCCGCTATACCGAAGGCGGAGGAGGGTTAAGTATATGCCTGCAAGCACCACCTCTTGCTTGAGGGTGAGGGTTGTAATACTTCGTTTTTACCAGGGCAAGAGTCATCTGCCCGGCATAATGTGACCCTCCCTGCCTTGCCTGGTAAGGGCAGGGATGAATTGGTTGCACTTTTATTGATTTTTTTGCTTGCCAGCTTTGTCCAAGGGCTAGAATGATATTTGTGTGCAATGTCTGTGTTCCCTTCTCCTTACCCAAAGGAGGGAGGTTTCTTTCATGACTCCCTTGTGTAAAGCGGGTAGGAGAAGACTACTGAGGCAGCAGACGGGTGCCCTAATGTCCTGTTAATATACGCAAGCAAGTAGAACTGATGGTGCAAACACTGCACTGGGTCAGCTGTTAGCTGCCACTAGAACCTTTTTTTTTTTTTCGAGAAATTTTCGACAAACTGATTATTTACAAAATCCCCTATCCCCTCCCCTAATCAAAGGACAAGGCAAGGAAGGGGAACTCCTAAAATGTCCACAGCCCTTAGACAAGTGTGAGAGAAAGCAGGGGTAATTATGGACGTCATTTAGGGGTTGCCAGGGGTCACAGCTGCGACCCTCTGGCTTGCCCCTTGCTACCCCTGGCACTGCTTTTGCGACCCCTGTCCTCCGAGGTAGCAATATCAGTGCCTGGATCACAGGGGCAACTCTTCGTAATGAACGCTGGTTGGAGCTCTACTTGACTGGTTTCTGTCAATTTTTTATTATACAAATAGTGAATATTATTCACTATTAGTGTAATAAAAATGGAGTACATTAGCTGGAATATGACCCTATCTTGAAGCTAAGGTAAGTAAAAAATATGCTGTTAAATGTATGTTGTATGCATGCTTGCGGGTGAGAGTGTTTGTGCCAGAGAGTGTGTGAATTTGTTAGCATGTGTAAGGATGTGTGTGTGAGTCAAAGTAAAGGTCAAATGGTGTGCAATGTCACTTCCGCTATCCCTGGCATTTTGGTGAATTGACGCCCATGGGGGTAATTTTATCTATGCAGGAATGATATTCCCCGTGGACTCTGAAAATCAAAATAGCTGCAAAAAAAGAAGAAATGCTTGGTGGAGTTTACTCCACACACACACACACACCCTCACAGGTCAAAGTTTAATACAAATTAAAAGCATGTTTTCTTTATATTTTGTCATTTCCGACGGTGTTCCTAAATACTGCGAGAGGTTAAAATGTTCAAAGTACGGAATCCTCTGGTGGTGCTGGTGGCTGGAGGTGAGCGAACACTTGAAAGCTGCAAGTTTATTTTTAGCCCAGAGAAGAACCGGTTTGGCCACTGCAACCTTTTATTTTTTTACCACTTTCATCATCTTGAGAAAGGATGAATACCAAACACCTATCCCACCCTAGGTGAGAAAATATGCATCATGGACAGAGCTTCTGATAGCCTAAGGCAAGTTCCCTCCCACTGTCTGTGTTCCCGCCCCTGTTGCTCGTGACAGTCCTTCACTCACTTTACAGTGGGGGAGGGGAGATCATTGCAGACACTGGAGATGGTGACTAATTTAGGTCCAGGAGATTGTCCATACCTGCTGAGTCGGTATGGTGGCCTGGCAGACCATTGGCCTCTCAAAAGATGACTAATCATCGCTCTTGCTACAGAAGGAGGCACTGACACGCCTTCACATACCACTGCGTATGGCATGGCATCTGTATTCGGCAACATGCTGCCATCAACAGCAACAAAAGCTCAAGCTTGCATGCCTCACTTGTAAAGCCCTCAGACTTCAACAACCAATGGTGCTTCACTCCCCACTAATCATTACCGGAAGAATCATACCTGCCAGAAACAAAGAGACACTTTGACTCACAGCTACAAAATTATAATCCAACTCAACCGTGTCTGAATGTTTTTCTAGAGGTGGCTCATATTTGTGTAACTTTTTCATCAAAACCTGAGATGCCAAGAAAGCATTCATACTACCAAGAAAAATCTCAAAACTTTACCTTTTGGCATTAACCTGAATGTTTAACCACTCCTCGCCACTGTTAACATTTGAAGGTAATTCTTTCTCTTTAAAATGAGCTCAATCGACCCCCTTATTCTTCTACTGCTCCTCTTCTTTTCTCAACGTTTCTTCCTTTTTCTCACTATCCCTCTCCACTTGCCCCCATCTGGGAACAAACTTTCTTAAAGAGCATACTGCCTTCTTATAGTTCTAAGTATTTCCTGAGATCACAGTCTCATGTTGTTGTTTGTGAGGCACCACGGGCTAGCTCCATGTGAAAAAAATCTTAAAACTAAGACAGTGAGAGGGCTCATCTGACAGATGTCCTACTATATGTCTGTTGGAATATTTTTGTTTCCTCAAGGTTGCACATAAATTTCTCTGATACTTTGTTATGCTAAGTAAATCTGCTGCTGGGTTTCCAGCTTGGCGATCCTACTACATAATCGAGCGTTGCTTGTTCTTCTGTACTTGACAACACTATCCTTGTGTGATAAAATGGCCCTTTTTGAAAACGACCCTTTTTGCATGGCCACTCCCATTTTTTTCTTTTGCTTACATTTATTGCTTTTTCTTTAGACTCTGCACACTGGGGCACTGCTGTCCAGTGCCCACTGCAGTACTGCTGTCCAGTGCCCACTGCGGTACTGCTGTCCAGTGCCCACTGCGGTACTGCTGTCCAGTGCCCACTGCGGTACTGCTGTCCAGTGCCCACTGCATGTGCTCTCACCCAGGGCTTTAAGTGGGATGAAAAAACTGCTGGGTCTCTCAAAGGGGTGTGGCCAATGTAATGAAGGGCGTGGCTTAAAACACGTAAGCTAAAAATCTGTGCTTAGCATAGTGTGTGCCGCCCGGCTTGTATTTTGCGGTTTCTGTCGTTCCATCCAGATATATGATACAAGTAACATCATGCCTATAAGTCAGGACTATTGGCTTTGTCAACGGTTGTTAGTTGCATAAGATAAATAAGGGGCAACTATGGCTTGTATATAATATTGAAAAAGCTTCCACTTAAAGCCCTGGTGAGACCACAACAATGTTGCTGCTCCTGAGTTTCAAAAAGCGAAGGGAACTCCAGAGAGAGAATGCTCTCTTTGAAGGATTTCACTTCCCCTACAACGCTCACCTGGCATGACGTCATGCCGTAACTTATCCACTAGTGAAAAGTGTGCAGTGTGAGCATGCGCACATTGATGTGCCTGCTGTCATAGTCCGGGAAAAAACGGACCGCCTGTGCCAGGGCACAAATCGGAGCCCGAAAGAGACCCGTTTCGAGGCCTCCTTTAAAAAACTGCTGGTGCTCAGCACCTGTGAGACCCGGCCTACTTAAAGCCCTGCTCTCACCCATAAAACATTTTGGAATTGATGAATCTTAGATTGACGTATTTAACGCTCCTTTCAAGCCATAGTATGTGGTGTAGAAACTGCACCCATGGTATGGAAAGTAAAATGTCACCAGTGGACTTCAGCACTTATTGTGCCATCCTCTTTTGGGACAAGGAAAACATAGCTCCAGGCCTATCATTGTAACCTGACTGCTGCAGTTTAAACCTGACGCTTTTTTACAGGTAAAAACCTATATTTTAAAAATGAGTAAGTCAACCCTATGTAGGCATTGTAGCCCACAATGTAGGGTGCATACTATTTAAAAGTGGAACATGTAGAAAAATTATGTTAATGTCCATTTAGTGACAAGCCCCTACACTCTATTTTCACTGTGGTAGGCCTAGCTTTCCTATGTAGAAAATCAGAGTACAGCTTAAAACACTGTACTGCATCTTGAGAATGGGATCAGGCACAAAAAAATTTAAAATCTATTTTTAATGCTTATTAAAAACCAATTCAAAGGTTAAGTTGGATATTTATATCTTTATAAACTATTAATAGTAAGTAACTTTTAAAAAGTTATCTTTGCCCTCCCTGAAGTTCCTGCAGGCTAATTTGAATTAACTCTCCAACGTCTCCCAGCATGTACTTGACTTGAATAAAGTGTTTGTGAAGGAAGTGTAAAATGTCTTCCAGGAGCTACACTGTGATTGATAGGTTGACCAGAAGGGGCAACGATGACAACTAAAGCTCAATAGAATATTCAGGTTGGGGGTGTGTGGTCCTTCTGCTAACACCACTGTGTCAAATCCTGCCCGACAGGTTTGTTGAGCGACATATGTAACACTTTGGCGCACTTGAAAGGGAGAAAACAGGATGCCGGGACAAGTCTTATGTATTCCCTGGCGAGTTGCTATCTTGGATTTGTCCAGGCACATTGGATTTTTGTACTGTTTGCAGTCAAGCAAGCAGGAACTACTAAAAAGTAGGCAGGCCAGGGCCTGGTAACAATTACTGCATTTGGTAAGAGAGGATCTAGGAGTGCTTGGGGTGTCCCCCACCCAAATACTGGTGAACCCTACAATGTTAGACCTAAGCCCAGCCTTCCTCCTAACACTGCTGGACTTGGGAAAGGGTACCAAACCTGCCTTACTTGGCATCTGTGATCTATGAGAACGATTTGAGGAGGTTGGACCCACTTCTACTTGAAATCAAAAGACAGAACGATCTCCAAGGATCATAAGAATGATCCCCAGAGTGGCTTCAAATGCATAACAAAGCCGAAGAGGACATTCTTGTGAAGAATCACAGCTGATCAGTGGCATCTGTACCTGGACCAGACTTTGCTGTTGCCCTCTGCATGACACCCCTGAGAGTCTCTTAAGGGCTCCATCTGGGGGCCTGTACTCCTGTGGTTGTTTGGGCATCAAAAAACGTAAGAATGTTTTCAAAACTTTTGCTCCAGAGCTTCAAGGGGACTGACTGCGAAAAGTATCCGCCTGGCAGTGCAATGGCGAGGGATTGAATTTCCAGTTTGTCCCACACGGAGAAGAAGTTTTCCTCAGAAAAACGGCAAAATCCTTTTTCATATTGAGACTTAGAAATGTTTTCGAACTTCCTTACTTCCAGCGTCTAGTGGGGCCAATCCACTTGGTAAATCCACCTCACTTGCTCCATCACGATCTGCTCAAACCACACGTAGGTACCGGCTTACCACAACCATTGACTACAATTGGTGCTTTGCACTTCCTGGTGCATTTTCCACATAACACTTTAAAACTTCATTGCTGCAGTTTCCGTTATTGTATTTTTGTTGTTTGGTGTCATTTTGAGTACTACATTTTTCTCTATGTTTATACATTAGAGTGCGATTTTTATTGTGTTGTGTGATCAAAGATTATTCTAAGGCTTTCGAGGTAAAGTATCATCATATAGAATTATACATGGTTAACCGTGACTTATGGGGATGTTATTCACTGAGGGTTCCAATTGACATCAAATAGACAACAAAAGCAAAGTGTGAGTTGTCTATGATGTCACTCAGAACCTGGAGGTGGCTAAAATCCCAGTTAGGCATATTTTACCCATCTGTAATTTTGTTTTGTATATGCCCCCAAATCCTCTGTCCCTACTCCAACATATATGCAGGGGCAGAGGTGTAATGGGAGAGCTATACATAACAAGAAGCAAACCTGATCTACTGCGACTCTCCACCACCACCCTCAACATATAACCGTATGCTTAGTGTTTATCCTGGGTGATGTCATAACAGTGGTTATCCACTGTTGTGAGTTTACTGCGGTAAATACCTGGATTTCAGTCTGGTCAGTCATGCTAATGGCTCCCAATGAAAACCATATAAAACAAAATCAGGTCTATGTATCTTTACTGTATCAAATTACTCTACAACATATATCTGCTTTCTTATCTCTATCACTGTATACATATTCAATGTGATCTATTATTTTTTGGAAACGGGCATGCTGGAAGGAAGGCCATATATTCTTTTAAGTCCTCCACATTGTATCATCAGGTAGGGCGTGGCTTGCAGCTTGATGGCGGCGGGCGCGTGAGCTTGTAGCTCCGCGCCGGCCTGTTGATTTATCCACGTTCACGACCGCCCTGTCCCCGGGGGCGCAGCACAATCCCTCCTGCTGCGGTGCGAAGCCCCGGAGAGCCGATCGGAGGTACTGGCTGATTGTACAGAGGCGCTAAACTGATGCGGCGGCCGATGGAAGTTTTTTGATTCCCGCAAGCAAGATGGCGACGGACGGAGAACGGCTGTGCTGGGGGCCGGCCGCGTTGTCGCGCGGCTCCAAGTAAGACGCCTGGCGGCCTAACACGCTGGTGGTGAGCGGGTGACTGGAGCCGGCGTTGCCTGAAGGGAGTCACATGTCTGGGCACAAGGGGGAGGACAGTGACCTTACGGCGGCGCCCAAACCTGGCCTCCCTCGCTTGTAAAACTAGCCGGGGCCGCTGGGAGTCCCTCAGCAGATGGCCCGGAGGCCTTGATGACGGTGGAGCCACTCTAAACGGCTGAGGGCCCCACGCTGCTGTTGATTGCAGCGGAACCCCAGTGAGTTCAATAGCGGAGCACCAGCGGAGCAGGGCTGAGTAACCCAGCCGCATTACAAGGCTCAAGCGGCGGTGAATTTTAGTTTGCACAGAATTGTACCCACCATCACGCGGGAGGATCCTGGATTGGGCCCCTACCTGCTGTCGGCGCCTGCGGGTGCTTGATTTCTGCGGGGCCTGGGGGAAGCTGGACGATGGTGCTGTGGGAGGCGTCTCCCCCTCACTCCTCCTGCGGGGACTGCCTGTTAGCACTGGCTGCTTGGAACGCACGATCGGGCACTGTGCTGGTTGGCGTGGTCCCGCAGGGTGCCAGACTTTGAACGCGCGAGGGAGATGCGAGGCGGACTGAGCTCCTGGACCCTCGACATTGCGGTGGGGGTGACTGCCTTTGGCCCTGCCGTGCACAATTTGTGAGCTGGGATTGTTGCCGGAGTCGTGGAGGGGTGACTCCCCTGGGGGCCTAGAAGGCCTGTACTACACGAGCTACACCGCGTGCAGGCGGACCTTTGAGAACCACGAGGTTAAGAGTGGCAAGCGGCCTGCACTGAGGGGGCCGCCTTCGCCCCACCTTGCATGATGGGGAAGCCAAGGGGGAAGCAGGCGCTGGCCCCACCGGATCAAGAAGGCCCAGTGCAGGAGGAGCGACGACCGGATTCGCCCGAGGGGCCCGTAGAGTCAGGGGTGCAGCAGCAGCTGGCTCGAATTTTGCAGGCCATTACAGACACGAGGGATGCCCTACATCAAGACATAGCCACTGTGTCGGTGGGATTGGGGCTGCTGCGCGCCGAGCATTCCAAGTTGGCGGATAGGGTGGAGCAGGCCGAAACGTCCCTGGCAACGCTGGAGCCGGCACAGAAATCCCTTGCTGAGCAGGTGGGAAGTATCTCACATAGGTTATTGGTCTTGGAAAAACGGGCCGAGGACGCTGAGGGACGCAATCGGAGGAATAACATCCGCGTTTTGGGCCTGCCGGAAGGAGTGGAGGGGGCCAATATGGTTCAATACCTGGAGGACTGGCTCCGCGACATGGTGGCACCGGAGGGGTTGACCCAATTCTTTACCCTGGAAAGAGCCCATCGGGTCCCGGCTCGACCACCACAGCCGGGCAGACCGCTGCGGCCGGTGGTGGCCAGACTCCTACATTATAAGGACAGAGACCTCCTCCTGCAGACAGCATGAAACTCTGGACCCTACCAGGTGGCTAACAGCAAGGTTTCTATTTTCCCGGACTACACGCTAGAAGTTCAGCGACGCCGTGCTTCTTTCCTGGCCGTTAAGAGAGCCCTGAGGGATGAGGGTCTTCAATATTCTCTGATGTTCCCGGCTCGGCTTCGGATTATCCTCGATGGCACAACTCACTTTTGCGATGACCCGACGGAGGCATGGGACTGGCTTGAAACTTACAAGACTGGTCGACGGCCGGCTGAGGAGCCTGGGGCGCGTGCTTCCCCGGCGCGGTTGCCTCAGCGCCTCCGCAGACCGCGACGGCACTCTACCACTCTGAAGACACCCAGCTCATCCCAGACAGCGAAGGAGAGGTCTGAGGCACTGCAGACGGTGTCTGAATTACTCCGGGATCGTAAGCAGTCGTCGGCAGCTGGCACAGAGTCGGACAAGACTCCTGAGAGCACGGACACTGATGGCTCCCAAACGAGTAATGTGCAGTTGCCACATGTCACACCGGGCACGGCTGACAAAATTGCCTGATGGGGGGTTTTCTTTGTATCTTTTTATGCTTGCTTAACCAGTTTTCCTTTACAGGTGTTAATGGGAAGGTTCCGGTCTTTGTGAACTTTTGTATTGCATAGAGCATATTATGGCCGCTTTATTGTTCGATGCCCGCAATGAAGGGGTGTGTACATTATTCTAGAGAGATGGTGCATCCCGGGGATGGGGGGTGCCGTATTAAATGGGGCTTGAGCGCGGATGACTCCACCTAGATTTGCAGGAGGTAGTCACTGGTTTGCGACCACTCTTCCCCTTTGTTCCTCTGTAGCCACTAGAGGGCACTTAGTTTTCGAACAGTTTGGATGGGGGCTAGTTTTTTAGTACCTGTCCTGGGGTGGGGGTTTTGGGGTTGTTCCTTTTATTGTAAGGGGATGTTTAGGGGGTATTGGCGTAACTTTCTTGAACGAGCTGCTGATGGTCGAAGGGGAGCTATGTCATGGGTTTGATGTCTGAGCTAAAGTGTATATCTTGGAATGTCAGGGGTATGCATATCATGTTACGGAGACATAAGATACACGCATACTTAGTGCGTAGGGGAATCCAGCTGGCTTTCCTTCAGGAAACTCACATTGCACATAATGAGGATGCAGCGCTGCAGCGCAGGTGGAGAGGGCAGGTCTTTTGTACCACTTCTTCTGCTTTTGCGAGGGGTGTGTTGATCTGGGTCCGGGTGGGAATTCCTTTCCAACCCACGCGCCAGCTAAAAGATCCTGATGGGCGATACATCTTAGTGGCGGGCCGGCTAAATGGTAGAGATGTGGTGCTGGTCAGTATCTATGCACCAAATACGGGACAAGCTGCCTTTTTTACACACTTGTCAGGGAAATTTGCCCCATTTTTGACCCGGTCCGTCCTTATGGGTGGGGATTTTAACTCTGTCGCAGATGTATTGCTAGATAGATCTCACCCACCACTCCCGGATGCGCCTGCCCATAATCTTTCAAGGCTCTGGCGAGATTGGCAGCATAGCTGGGGACTGGTAGACACCTGGAGAGCACACCACCCGCACACTAGGGACTACTCTTTCTTCTCCGCCCTACATGCCCTCCATGTTCGTCTAGATGCGATGCTTTGTTCCCCTGACATGCATGCAGAGGTCCAACACAGCGAATACCTCACCAGAACGCTGTCAGACCATAACCCTTTGCTTTTGCGTATTAATCTCTTACCCGGGCGCTCTAGCATCCCAACTTGGCGATTTGAGTCCAGAGTTACTGGAGGATCAGGTATTTCGTGAGGTGGTGGGGACTGGAATAGATAATTATTTTTGAGAAAATACTGGCACCGCCTCTTCCTTGGTGGTGGAATGGGATGCTTTTAAAAGTGTAATAAGAGGGCAATGTATTGCGAATAAGATGGGAGTACGTAGAGTGCTATTGCAGGACTTAGAGAGGGCGGATCAGAAGCTGCGGGAAGTGGAGAGGGAGAGACCTGACCACCCTGATCGTCACCAGGACTTAGTGGAAGCGAGGGAGGAGGTTGGTGTACGGGTTGAAAGGCTGCGCTGCTTCGATTATAAAAGATATGTAGCGCGTGCTCATGCGGAGCGGGATAAATCTGGGGCGTTGCTGGCATGGTTGGCCAACCCAGCGCGAAGGGGCGCGGTCATCCTGGAGCTTCATGGCCCTGATGGGGAAATCCATTACACACAGCGGGGGATCAATGATCAGTTCTTTGTCTACTACACTGATTTGTACCAGAGTAAGGTGGCGCCTAGTGGGAAGGCCATTCAAGACTTTTTGGAGAGGGTAGATCTCCCGGCATTAGATAGGGAGCGGGCTGAGTTGCTGGGACATGACATCACTATTGGGGAGGTTCGCGGAGCGATCAAGCATATGGCCCGAAAAAAGACCCCAGGGGTGGATGGTCTGCCTGTGGAATTTTATAGTACATATGTCGACCTATTGGCCCCTCGGTTAGTAACGTTATACAATACCGCAAGAAAGGAGCGCCTTCTACCTGCTACTACTCGCAAAGCAGTAATTATACCACTTTTAAAACCGGGAAAACCTCCCCATGACAGGACGGCCTATCGACCGTTGTCAATGTTGACTACAGACTATAAGATTTTAAGCCGGATATTGGCGACCCGCCTCCTTCCGTATATGGTGCAATTAATACATACGGATCAAGCGGGGTTTATACCGTCCCGGAATACAGCTCAAAATGTGCGGCGCCTTCTTAATGTCTTGGATGCTGATACGTATCACAAGCCCTCAGCTGCTGTGCTGGCAATAGATATTGAGAAGGCCTTTGACAGCTTAGAATGGACATACTTGTTTCACGTTATGCGGCGGTTTGGCCTGGGGGATGCTTTTGTGGACTGGACAGCTCTTTTATATTGCCAGTCTACAGCGCGGGTTAAAACGGGTGGGATGATTTCGGATGCCTGTGCTGTGGGTCGGGGAACGAGACTGGGTTGCCCCCTATCCCCACTGCTGTTCGCCCTGGCCATGGAGCCGCTGGCGGCCCGGGCCAGGACGGGTTTACATTATCAGGGACTTCAAGTGCGCGAACATGTCCACCACATCGCACTTTATGCTGACGATCTTCTTATGTTTTTGGCAGACACGGAAGACGCTCTTCGGGGTGCTAAGACTCTGTTGGCTGACCTTGGCGCCATTGCTGGCCTTAAAGTAAATTGGGCAAAGACTTGTTTGTTTCCTGCAGTGCCTACGACCGAAGGTCCACTGACAACGCAGGGAATACAATGGGAGCGTCAATGCCTGACGTACCTCGGCACTCGTATTTATTACACCCAACCCAACTTATTGGAGGGTAACGTGGGTAGGACTATTAGGGGGCTCAAGGGCTGTATCGAGTTTTGGAGCACACTTCCTCTCTCGGTAGCTGGGCGGGTGGCCCTTCTTAAGATGATAGCACGCCCCCGACTGTTGTATTATTTTAGGACGCTGCCTATTTGGATTCCGGCCTCTATTTTTAAGCAGCTTCGATCAATGATGGTTGGGTTCCTCTGGGCCTCGGGCAGGCGGAGGGTGGCGCTTAACACACTAATGAGACCGAGGTCAGAGGGCGGCTTGGCAGTCCCAGATTATGAAACGTACTATTTAGCGGCACAGTTGCAGTGGCTTACTCAGACGATTGCACGGACATTTCGGTACCCATCTGATATGGATGGGCATCAGGCTCTTAGACGCTATCAAGATTGCTATTGCAGTTGCCGCTCCCGACCTCCTCTCTCACTCGGGAAATGGTGACTTTTAAACTCTGCTGGAACAGAAGCCAACGCCGGGCACGCATTGCGCGGCCCTATGCCCCCGAGATCCCGCTAGTAATGTGCGCTGCCCTACCACATGGGGGCGATTGGGGGGCGTTGAATGACTGGGTGGCGAGGGGCCTGACCACCATGGGGGACCTATACGCGGATGGTGCTGTACTCCCTTATGAGATATTACAAGACAGGTTTGAGTTGGCCCGGGGGGACTACTTGATGCATATGGCGCTCATGACGGCCATTCAAGCACATTGGAAGGAGGGGTTGAGAGAACCTCCAACCTCAATGGCTTGTCAATATGTAGTTATGGCAGCGGGCACCATTAAGGCGGTTATGTGTCTGTACCGTCGAATGACGCACGAGAGACTCACCCCTCTGTGCTCACTTCGACAAAAATGGGAGGAAGACTTAGGTGTGGAAATCCCTGAGAAAGCCTGGGCGGGTTTAATGGAGCGAGCATGGAAAAGCACGAGGAACGCACGCTTCCAATTGGTGCATTTCCTTACACTCCACAGGGCTTATCTTACACCAGCAAAAATTAATCAACATTTTAAAGTGAATTCTGCAATATGCCCGCGTTGCAGTACAGTGGGAGAAGATTTCTCCCACATGCTGTGGGGGTGCCCTCAGCTGGGAACATATTGGGAGGAGGTGGTAACACTTCTGCAGGATGTCACGACTAGGGACATAGAACCCACGATAGGCCTCTGTTTGCTGCACTGGTTTCCTCACACCTCAAAGAACAAGGTAACGAGCAAATTCATAGATTTAGGGCTTTTGCTGGCAAAGAGGGAAGTCACAACTCACTGGAAGGCCAGGAAGGGTCCTAGTTATCGGAGATGGCGAGCCGAATTTCTTAAGTGGGCGGAATGTGAAGGGACTACGAGGCTGCAGCTGGCGACCCGCGCCAACAGCGAAAAGGCACTAGAGCTGGCGAGGGCCTGGGAGGCACTGGTGGAATTATTAAAATTTCCGGACACGGACTCTGATCTGGATTCGGATGCGCCAGCTTTAGATGCGTTGCCTTGAGAGACTGCCATATCTTGGGGAGATGGGCACTTTGGTGTTTTGCTTGGGGGCTACCTCTGACGGATGAGAACTGTCATTGCTTGATGTTGTACATCTGATTACTGCCAATGCAGCTGAGTCATGTAATCACAAATAAATGTATATAGTTACGCCAATGGGGTGGGGGGTGGGTTACAAGGGAGGGGCGAGAGTTTGCATTTAGCAATGCCTCGTTTATGACAAGTGGGCATAGCCATCTCTTCTCTGCTCTTTTGATGAGTGAGATTATTGCACTTGAACCAACAGGTTGGGCGGCAAGGACTTATGGACAGCATTTTCCAGGAACTGTGATTTATAGTGATATGAGCATTTGTCTGATGTTAGTAATTGCCCTTGTTTATGCTACGCCTCATTGCATGATGACCTGATTGCATACTTATCTGCATATTGAATCTACATGTGTTGTTTGTATTAAAACAATAAAAATATATTAAAAAAAAAAAAATTGTATCATCAGGTTCAAAGAATTTCTTCCACATTTAGATCTTTTAGCCATTCACACAAGGATGGATGTCATACACTCATCCATTTGATGGTAGCTTCATGTCTAGCTGGTACCAACGCCAGTAGCATTCTCTTTACATTCACCTTAACGTTTTAAATGGGGATATACCTATTATGCAAAACTATAGTGTGTTCACAATCTGTAAACTAGTTGTAGCGTCAATCCCAACTGTTATGAATCTCCAGCATTCGGCACAACATGAGCATTCTCATACCATTTGGTAGAAAGCAGCTTTGTGCTGTTCACACCGAGAAAATTTATCACTTTTTATTTTTGTCAATTCTATGAGTCATAAAGGGGATTATGTATCACAAGTAATTGGGTTTTGGGGGGCAGATCATAACTTAATGCTGTATGCAATTGAGATATCATTTCTCTGTGTCTGAATCTATAAGTGGTTAATGTTGGCAAGATTGCGGACATCTCTGGGTGCCCTTAGTTGCCTTAAGCAGTCCCCTATAATGCAAAAGCTGTGTGGGTGCTATACCATATATATCTAGGATTTCTCTAAACGTTATTAATTTTTAATTTATTAAGAAATCCCCTACCGTGTACATGTGACCCTCCTACCACTTAGTAAAATCCACATTGTTCGTAGCCTGTCAACAATTGTGCAGTTCATAAAGTGGCTCCATGTGTGTATAAATTAATTACCTGTGCCATCCTGGTATACTAAGGCCACTATCCTAGGGGACAACCAAATCTAGTAAGGATTGCTGTTAAAAAATCCTTACCTCCCGAAAATAGTGAGAGAGTGACGTTCTGGTCATCATACATTCCCTCCAGGAGAGTTCCAAGTAGATCTCCATCTTCCTTGAATAAGTTTGTCACATACTATAGTTGGGTGCCAAACAGCAGCACTCCTTATCTGGAAGTTGTACTCCTCCATCGTCTTTCTTTCACTAAGTTATCAAGGTGGATCATGTGTCTTTTCCCACCCCACTCTATTCAGAATATAGTTTAAAATTTAAATTCTACTTTTCGGGAAAAATCACATGCATCTTTGAAGTACCAAGCAGTTGCTCCCATTAATGACAATGACCTCGTGAGGCAAAATTCCACAGATTTGAGTCAGTTGGTCTTGAATCTATGCATATTCAGTTTGGGATTCTGTGTTTCCAGAAGCACAAAATGGAATCCTAGATATCGGAATAAGTTTGTCAGTTTACAGGTAAATTTTGAACCTATGCTTTACTGTAGTGACTTAAACTACCCAACACAACTTTTACATACTTCTCCCAGATAAGTGTAAGACCAGATCAAGTTTCAAATACTTTCATCTTGTTAAGTATCAACCCTATGCACTTTAGTGGGTTGCACAAATAAACTAGGATATTGTCTATTTATAGGGAGGTGATGTGCTCTCTGTTTCCGACCCATGTACCATGAGTTTTAATGTGGTCACATAGGATGTATGCAAGGGTTCCGTTGGCAACTTAACCAACAGCAGAAGCAATGGGTATCCTATTCTGGTACCTAGTTCCAATTTCCAACCGTCTGACTCCGCATGGTTGGTCTTAGCTCTTGCCGTTTGTGGTCTGTATAATAGATCCACCCAATTCAATGAATTTCATTCCAAGGTTTTTATTCTAAAGTAAACAGAACAAATTTCCCCAGTGTATCATATCCAATGCTTTTTTCTGTACCCAAGGATGCCAGTACATAGTCCCCACCATCATTCATCGTTTCTTCCATTGCATGAATCAACTTATGAAGGTTTTGGCCTGTGTTCTTGCATGATGTAAAGCTTCTCTGATTTGGATATATAAGACTGTAATGTTACAGTAATCTAGGTGCCTCAAAGTGGCCGCCTGGGTTACCAGCGATTTTGTGTGGGATGGCATTATTGGCAACACTTTCTGCAGCGTTCCCATAAGAGTGAAGCACAATGCCGAAACCTGAATAACATGAGCAGTGAGCAAGAGGTTAGAGTCAAAATAAACCCCTAAATTGCATACAGATTATACTGGAAGAGGGCAATACCAAGATCAGGTTGCCAAAAGTCGATCAAAAGGCTCTGTCAAGTACTTGAGACAGGGGTCAAAGGAACCTCAGTTTTAACTGAATTAAACTTTAAGGAGTTTTCTGATAACTGATGTGCTACCGTGAGCATGCATTTCTGAAAATTAGCTATAGCACTGAGAAGAGAAACTGTCTAATGGAACAATTAATTGTCATCTGCATAACACATAAAGCGGAAGCCAGAAGAATGTATGAGTTTAGCCCAAGGGCAAACCTAGATGTTGAAGAGAGTAGGACTATGCGAGAATCCCTGTGTGACCCACTGTGGCGCAACTGCAAACGTCAACTGATACAGTGGCAAATTAACAACTTGGACTCAGAAACACAGGATTTGATCAAGTTCAAACCAGTTCCAGAAATACTGATTTCAATAAGCTTTTCCATGACTGATATGTGACACCATTTCGAAAGATGCCATCTAGTCTAGTCTAGTAAAACTAGAGCAGATGTATTACCACACTCGGCTAGCATTCGAAGGTCGTCTAGGATAGGTACCAGAGCAGATTCCTTACTATGACCTGGACAAAATCTCCACTGAGCACTGTCCAGAATGGCACTGGCTTTAAGAACAACAACGTTTTTTGCTAATGGCTTTTGCCACTAGCTTTACTGGAAAAGGTAGAAGGGATAGAGGTCTGAAATTGCTTATGGAAGTAGGAGCTGCAATAAGTTTTGAGTAGTGGTTGTCAGAACCCCTTTCAGAGAGCCACAGGGGAAACAAGAGCTACTGTGCCCAACTGTGTGGGTTGAGGCCTTTTACTCCGGATGTCCCGGGATTTTACCTAATATGGTTCATGAGCAACTGGGCCAAGTACCCCTTCAGGACTTGACTCTTAATAGTAACGTGGCTTGAGCAGTCTAAGGCTTCTCTGTGAGAGGTAGATGCAGGGGGTGAAATCTGGCCTACAACTCAACTACATCCTATAGCAGCTATAAACTATTCTCCAGTCAAATACTTGCTTTTTGGAAAAAAGGAGCATTTACATATATGGCATATAAAAATAATGTACACAGTCCACCTGAGGTCAGTACTATAATGTTAGATAGGTTATATATGCAGGTCCCTGAGTACCACTTCCCTCTCTCTATTGGTACTGCTTATTCCCCGTTCATGATAGGCGACATTCAGGTTAGGCCCCTCTAGAGATCCGAGCTTTAGTCGTCCCACTCCGACAAGTTCAAAGTCAAAAGTGTTCCCGCACCCACAGTGCTATGAGGCAGAACATGTTCCCCTGTGCGCTCTGGCCCTGTGATCAGTCATACCTGTTCCCGCTGGGGTTGCTTTACCGTAGTCCCCAGGAGTGTTTCACGTCCGGACATCACAGAGGTCTGCAGCGGCTGCAGCTGGTGAGTAGCTCTCTTGGCTTTGCAGGGGCAGCAGCTGGTCGTCACTATGCCTCTGATAATGCAGTAAGTTCCTCAGATCCCTCTCACAGGCAGGGGGACTTTCTTTCAGGTTCTGATACATCAGTCGAGGCTCAACCACTCGCAGGGCACCACAGAAGCCTACCTCTCAGCATTTAGCAAAACCAGGTGACTATCCTTGCTCATCATGCCGGCCCTCTCAGCATACAGGATCACCTACTTTATGTAGCACATGGGCGATGGCCCAATCGGTGCAGCAATAATGCACTCTTCACGGCAGCCCCTCTGGCATATGGGGTTGCAGACTTTACTCCACAGACGGCCTGATCGGCAAGGCAGTAATGCACTCTTCACTGCAACCCCCTCTGGCATACAAGGTTGCTGAGTTTACTCCTCACACGGGCGAACGCCCGATCGGCACAGTAGTAATGCACTCTTCACGCCAGCCCCCTCTGGCATACAGGGTCACCAACTTTACGGTGCACATGGGCGGCAGTCCAATCGGTGCAGCAGCCGCTTCCTCATACCTCACTACAGGGATCCCTTCACCAGGATCCCCCACTGGACCTCGCTCCCTCCAGGCACCCTCCTCTTCCTCACAGGTGATAGAGCGCAATTTTGCTCTTCCAATTGTAGGGGTGCATTATAATCACATCGCATCCACGTATAATCTGTTGTCGTATTAACATTAGGTCACTAGATCGTGTATTGTAATAACGTGTAAGTGAAGTGTTAGGTATTTCCTTTGTGTAAGAATTAACGTTGTAATAGTACGTGTTTAGATGAAATCATAAATGTGTAAAAGTATATTCATGATTAATGAATGTTTTGATACTAATGTTCATATAATGTGTGAATATAAATCATTCATATATACATGTATTCTAAGCTCGTGTATTGTTCCTATGTTGGCCGAACTTGGTAGGCCTAACTTTAGTTTCTCCCTGTTCGCTCTCGTGTTGAAGGTTGCTAATAGAATTCATGTGCATGTGGAATTTTCCTCTCTTCATGTCTCTGCTGCAGGTGCAAGAATTCGACCTCGTTAGTTGGAATAACGTCTTTGTTTCCGGAGATAGACAGACATAGGGAGGAGAGGATGCCTTTGTACAGCGGCGCTCAGTGGCGTAACGAAACTTGAGGGGGCACCCCTGCAAAGTACATGGAGGGGGCCCCCCATTCTCCGTGCCAGTCAAGAGCTCTCAGGCCAGCGACCCGCCATACTGCCCATGAAACACATAAAAACGTGCCTCCATATGTCTTTAGTTGACCCTCTCTGAAAACCAGGACATGTGCTAAAATTGTTGAAATCTAATGGGACAGCTTGTGAAAAACCTGGACTGTCCTGGCGAATCCAGGACACCTAGTCATCCTAGGCCCTCCAGAGGTTGGTGGCTTGTGCTCTTCTCTAGTAGTCAGTGCTAGCTGCGAGGCAGGGGCTCCTAGTGAGGCACTGCAGCAGAGGCAGGAGCCAATGAAAAGTACCAAGAGGAAGGATGCAGCCATGGACTATCATTTAGAAGTCGCCAGGGATCGCACCTGCGACACCTTGCTACCAATGGCACTCTCCTTGCGGCCCATGGCAGGTAGATCAAAATGGAGAGCAGAAGGCAAACAGGATGCCAATAAGAACTGTTTACTTTCAGAAACTTCTTGTGTCAGCCGCTTTCTGTTTTGTGAAATAAATATATTCATCCTGGCAATGTACGCTCTGAAAAACTTTCCTCTGTTGTCTTGATTGCAAAGATTAATACAATATACGATCCTTAAAATGTAAAGCCTTATTTCTCTATTCTGGCCAAATAGATAGATTCCAAATTACAATGCTTTGTAAAAGGAATAGATGGCCCTGAATAGGGTGCCCCTGGTGACATGGCCTATCTGGTAAACTTACTATACATTAATATCTGAAAGAGACACGTTAGTGACAGATTCCTTACCTTAGAATATCCCCAGGCGTCAGGCTGGATCTGGAAAGTTTTGCGTAGCAGTACATCTGCGCGTCGGTAGGCGTCGTCGTGCGGCTCCGCGTCAGTCGTCGGCATCGTGATCGCCGGGATGACGTCGCGGCCAGTACTTAGACGCCGCCCATGCGCGCTGGCGTCAGTTCTTTATTTTTCCGCGCCAGTAAGCGCAGATCCGGATTGAGCAGTGCCCCCGTCATTTTTTGACTGAATCTTTTTGAGACTTTTTTGTCCAAGTTTTCGAGTCGATTCGACTCCAAAGGTGTCAGTAGGGATGCCCGGCTTCAAGCCATGCGAGGTCTGTAATCGCATGATGTCGATTACGGATCCGCACCGTGAGTGTCTCTTCTGCCTGGGGCGCGGCCACGACCCCCAGTCGTGCCCCGAGTGTCGGTCCCTCGCTCCGAAGGCTTTGCGAGAGCGGTCTAGAAAGCTCCTCGAGGCCCGGCACTCGGCTCCGCGCCACTCGAGGTCCCGCTCGAGGTCGAGGGGCCAGTCGCGGAGTCATCTTCATTCGTCGGGGTCCAAGTCTTCGTCCTCAGGTAAGGCGAAGCACAAGAGGTCTAAGAAGCGTCGCTCTAAGACCTCCCCTCGCCGGTCTCGCGACCCGGCCGAGGGTCCAGACTGTGCCGCCCCCGCGGCTCCGGGGGTGCCCGCGCAGCCGATGCCGGCCTACCCGCCCTTTCCTGGTCCGACGTCGACTCCGGCCGAGATAAAGGAGTTCCTGTCGGCCATGGCCCGCCTCTTTGGGCCTAAGGGTTCCCCCGGTGTGCCTTCGGGCCCCAGTGGGGGTCCTCCCTCGGCTCCACCGGCGGCTCCGGCCCCGGTGTCTCCGGCGGCTTCGGACCCGCAGGACCCCCTCGGATCCAGGCATGGATCCCGGTCGACGCCGGTTGACCTAACGACACCTCCACCGGCACCGACCTCACCAGTACCGTTCACGGCGCCGTCCGAGGCCCCGGACGGCGCCGTCCCCAGGTTCTCCCCGGCACCGGACACGGAGCCGGATCGACGTCGCTCGACGCCTATTCCGACGCCGATGGAACCTTTTGTTCCTCTTGTCCCTCCTCCTTACTTTTCACCTGTTTTGGAGGACGAGGAGTACTGGGAGGGGTCTGCAGACCCTCTCACAGCTCAATGTGAGCCTTATCAGGACTGGGCTGAGGAACTGGGGGATGCCAGTGGTATGGACACCTTTCCTGACCTTGGCATGCTGTCTCCTCCTTCCGTGGCTACGGAGGAGGGAGCAAGTTATCCTACGGTGTTGCGTAGGGCGGCTGAGGCCCTGCGCCTCGAGCTCCCTACGGTGGCTGTCAGGACTAACCTCCTGACGGAAGTGCTTCAGCCGGTGGCTACCTCTTCGGAGCCACTGCTGCCGTTCAACGACGCACTTTCGGACGTTCTTTTGGGCACCTGGTCCAGGCCCACCACAGGGGCTCCTGTGGACAGGAACGTAGCCAGACGCCATCGCCCGGCCGACCCTCTGTTTCTCTCCCAACACCCCACCCCCGAGAGCTTGGTTGTCCAAGCCTCTACCTCCCAGAGCGCCTTCCCTACCGCTCCACCGGATAGGGAATCCAAAAAACTGGACCAAATTGGGAAGAAGGTTTTTTCTTCCGCCAGTGCTGGCTTGCGGTCCGTGAACACCGCTTGCCTTTTGGGCCGTTACTCCCACTCTCTGTGGGATTCGGTGGCGCAAGTGCTGCCCAAGTGTCCTGAGGAGGTCCAGGCACTTCTCTCCCGTGCTGTTGCGGAAGGGAGAGACGCAGCGAAGTTCACCATCAGATGTGGCCTAGATACCGCTGACTCGCTAGGCAGATCGCTTGTTACGACAGTGGCGCTTCGCCGTCACGCCTGGCTGAGGACCACTGGTTTTTAAGGCGATGTCCAAAACACCCTTATGGACATGCCCTTTGATGGTATCCGCCTTTTTGGCCATAAGTCAGACAGTGCGCTGGAGCGCTTTAAGGACTCGCGGGCTACGGCCAAGTCCTTGGGCCTCTCTGCCTTGCGCCCTCCGCAGCCGTCTCCTTTTCGCCCCTTTCGTGGCCACGGAAGGGGCGCCCAGTCACGTCCACTGCCCAGCCACCGGCCTGCGCAGTAAACGCCTTCGCGCGGCCGAGGACGTGGCTCCCGCCGAGGCGGGTCAGGTAACCAGCAAGCGGGTCAGGCCACCACCTCCGCCCCGTCCGCGGCCTCCAAACCCTCCTAGTCCGTCCTTTCCGGTCCACAGCACGCCAGTGGGGGGCAGGGTCCGCCATCACCTTCCCCACTGGCGCACCATCACATCGGACACGTGGGTTTTGGACATTGTCCGAAGGGGCTACTCCCTCCCCTTCGAGACTGCCCCTCCAGCCATGCCACCTCAGCACCACCGCATGTTGGGGGACCATTTGGCACTTCTTCGACAGGAAGTTGCGGCCCTCTTGGCCAAGGGGGCCATCGAGCACGTTCCGACCCCAGAAGTAGGGCGTGGTTGCTATTTCCACTACTTTCTGGTGCCCAAAAAGGACAAGGAGGACATGCGTCCTATCTTGGACCTCCGGAACGTCAATCGCTTCCTCCGGAAGGAGAAGTTCAAGATGCTCACCCTAGCTCAGGTCTTGACTGCCCTCGACCCTGGAGACTGGATGGTAGCGTTGGACTTGCAGGACGCATATTTTCACATCCCCGTCCTGCCTGCCCACCGGCGTTACCTGCGGTTCACGGTAGGCCTCGAGCACTTTCAGTTCACCGTGCTTCCCTTTGGCCTTACCAGCGCCCCTCGGGTGTTCACGAAAGTGATGGCGGTGGTCGCAGCTCATCTGCGCCAGTTAGGGGTTCCAGTCTTCCCCTACCTCGACGACTGGTTGTTGAAGGCGGGCTCGTCCCAAGCAGTCGTCTCCCACCTCCAGACTACGGCCGGACTCCTGCACTCGCTGGGGTTCTCCATCAATGTGCCGAAGTCGCACGTGGTTCCTTCTCCACAGCTCCTTTTCATCGGAGCGGTTCTGGACACAACGCAGTTTCGGGCCTATCCTCCCGAGCGGCGAGTCCAGGATATTCAGGCTATGATTCCGATCTTTCAGCCTCTATCCTGGGTTTCGGTACGGATGACCCTGAGGCTGCTGGGCCTCATGGCTTCCTGCATCCTGCTGGTCGATCATGCCAGATGGCATATGCGGGCTCTGCAGTGGGACCTGAAGTTCCAGTGGGCGCAGCATCAGGGGAACCTGTCCGATTACGTCCAGATCTCGGAGGGAACTGCACGACAGTTGCAGTGGTGGCTCTCGAACCGGCAATGGGTCACGGGCAGATCCCTCTCCCTTCCCCAGCCAGAGCACACAGTTGTGACGGATGCGTCCCTTCTGGGATGGGGCGGTCACATGGGAGAGGCGGAGATCAGAGGCCTCTGGTCTCCGGCGGAGTCCCGGCTCCATATCAACCTTCTGGAGCTCCGGGCGATCCGACTTGCACTGAAGGCATTCCTTCCCTCTGTCAAGGGGAAGGTAGTGCAGGTGTTCACAGACAACACCACCGCCATGTGGTACTGCAACAAACAAGGCGGGGTGGGGTCGTGGACCCTATGTCAGGAGGCTCTGCGTCTCTGGACATGGCTGGAACATCAGGGCATATTCCTGATTGTTCAACACCTGGCAGGTTCCCTGAACGCCAGGGCGGACGAACTCAGCCGCAGGTGCATGATTGGATCACGAATGGCGTCTTCACTCGGAGGTGGCGCGAGGACTCTTTCTACAGTGGGGAGAGCCTTGGTTAGATCTATTCGCCACCGAAGAGAACGCGTAATGTCAGCAATTCTGAGCGTTGGAATTTCCAAGGCGGCACTCGCTCGGCGACGCTTTTCGTCGCGAGTGGAGTTGCGGTCTATTGTACGCCTTTCCGCCTATACCACTTCTACCCAGAGTGTTGAAGAAGATTCGGCACGACCAGTCCCAAGTCATTCTTGTGGCTCCGGACTGGGCTCGAAGAGTTTGGTATCCCGAGCTACTCAGTATGAGCATCGATCCCCCGATCCGTCTGCCTCTTCGGCAGGATCTTCTGTCGCAGCAGCAGGGGACGGTCCTCCACTCGAACCTGTCCAGTCTCCACCTCCTTGCATGTAGATTGAGCGGCGGCAGTTGATTCCTTTCGACTTGCCTCCCGAAGTTTGTGATGTGATTTTGGCAGCCAGGCGTCCCTCCACTAAGGTGGTATACGCCTGCAGGTGGAACAAGTTTGTGGCATGGTGCACAGTAAAGGCTGTGAATCCCCTTTCTGCCCCTCTTTCTGAGGTTCTACTGTTCCTTCTTTCTCTGGCCCAACAGGGTTCTGCCCTGGGTACCATCAAGGGCTACCTTTGTGCAATCTCGGCCTTCCTCCGGCTTCCTGATCTGCCCTCACTTTTCAAGTCCCCTGTTGTTAACAGGTTTCTTAAAGGCATTACACACCTTTTCCCTCCTGTTCCGTTTGTGATGCCTCAGTGGGACTTGAACTTGGTTCTTACCTTTTTAATGTGCGCTCCCTTTGAGCCTCTTCATAACTGTCCTCGTCGTCTTCTCACTCTGAAGACAGCCTTTCTGGTGGCTATCACCTCCGCTCGGCGGGTGAGTGAGCTCCAGGCTCTTTCTTGCAAGCCCCCCTTTGTCTGTCCATCCAGACAAGGTTGTTCTTAGGATGCGTCCGTCCTTCTTGCCAAAGGTGGTTACTGCCTTCCACATTGGGCAGACCATCACTTTGCCCACCTTCTTTCCGCATCCTTCCAGAGAGGAAGAGAGGCTCCACCGTCTGGACCCAAAACGTGCGATTTCCTTCTATCTGAACCGCACACAACAGTTCCGGGTGGACGACCAGCTCTTTGTTGGCTACGTGGGTGCCAAAAAAGGTCGGGCGGTACACAAGCGGACCATCTCCCGCTGGGTTGTCTTGTGTATCAAAGCCTGCTATTCTTTGGCTAAGAAGGAGCCCCCTGTTGGGCTACGTGCCCATTCCACCAGGGCGACAGCCGCCACCACGGCTTTAGGACGTGGTGTCCCATTGCAGGACATCTGTCAGGCAGCTACGTGGGCCTCGCTGCACACGTTTACCAAGCATTACTGCCTTGACAGCCAAGTCCGGAGAGACAGCTTTTTTGGCCGTTCTGTTCTCCGAGACTTCCTTGTCTGATCTTTGTTCGCAGACCCACCACCGGGGTTGGTATTGCTGGGGTATCTATTCTAAGGTAAGGAATCTGTCACTAACGTGTCGCTTTCAGATGCACAAGCTACTAACTTGTGTAACGATATATCTGTAAGAGACAGTAGTTAGTGACAGATTCCTTACCGCCCCACCCATCCTCCCCGTTCTGCGAACTGATTTCTAGGGTTAAGGTCATCCCTTTCAGGGCCCTAGTTTTCAGACACCAGTGTCAGTTTCTTGCATGGCTCTGCGTTTCTGGCGCGTAAAGTCGTGTACAGAACTGACACCAGCGCTTGGGTGGCGTCTAAGTACTGGCCGCGACGTCATCCTGGCAATCACGATGCCGACGACAGACGCGCAGGGGTACTGCTACGCAAAACTTTCCGGATCCAGCCTGACGCCTGGGGATATTCTAAGGTAAGGAATCTGTCACTAACTACTGTCTCTTACAGATATATCGTTACACAAGTTAGTAACTTGTGCACCAGCCTAAGGGCCTGATGAAGAGGAGATTGTATATCTGATAGATATTGAGAACAGAGCCAAACTTTGCAATTATAAAAACTTTTTAAAAATAAATTATGTGACACCCCACCAAGTCAGCTATGCCAGGTTTGACAAACTCCAGACAGTCCTGACCTTCGAGCCAATAGCATGTTGCATTGTTGGAGATGTTATTCATTTCCCTCATGTATGAGGTTGGAAATCCCACCATTCAGTGTGCTTAGCTGAAGAGCTGGAAATGGCTGAGGGTATATTGTAAAAAATGGAGGCCCCCTGCTAATAGGGTAAGGTTCCTTAAGGCAGGGCTTGTTAATCTAATGTATAAGCTTAAGGCAACAATGATATAAACAACACAAAAAATTGGACTAACTTTATAGAAAACAAAGGGAGAACCAACAATATCTGTTTTGCTATACAAAAATAATTTTTATTGATACACACTAGCAAAAAGGATATAAAAATACTTTTATAATTTCATTTTTTTTAAATAACAGCCCATTTGTACTCATTCATTCCTCTTCATTCATACAACATGTGACTAACAGTCAATTTAAAAAACACACGTCATTGTTTATGATTAGATGATAAATGACAAATAGTTTCTGAGAATCTTGAGGAAACTATGTGGCAGAATTTTAATAGTCTGTGTTTTCGACGCGCGTTTCGGCACAACTGTGCCTTCGTCAGAAAAAGGGCCACTATATGTCTCCAACGCTAAATAATATTTTTACCATCCAAGATAAGTTTGTGATGTACTCAGTTTCGCACTCGATATGTGCCGTCCTTATGATTTTTAATTTCCATTGAATATCTGCTATTATGTGGATTTATTATGTTTTGATGGCATTGGAATCCCGGATGGTGGGGCCTCTGTACGCCACGATCTCCTCGTGAAGACTGCAGTCTTCACGAGGAGATGAATATTCAATTGAAATTAAAAATCATAAGGACGGCACATATCGAGTGCGAAACTGAGTACATCACAAACTTATCTTGGATGGTAAAAATATTATTTAGCGTTGGAGTCATATAGCTAAGTTGGTCTTCTAAATCAAGAATCAACCCATACCTCAAAGTGTTTATGCAGTAGCTGTCAATATCTGACGAGTCTACTCCAAGACATAAGAGATCAAAAGTTAACATTGTGGCCCTTTTCCTGACGAAGGCACAGTTGTGCCGAAACGCGCGTCGAAACGCAGACTATTAAAATTCTGCCACATAGTTTCCTCAAGATTCTCAGAAACTAATTGTCATTTATCATCTAATCATAAACAATGACGTGTGTTTTTTAAATTGACTGTTAGTCGCATGTTGTATGAATGAAGAGGAATGAATGAGTACAAATGGGCTGTTATTTTAAAAAAAATGAAATTATAAAAGTATTTCTATATCCTTTTTGCTAGTGTGTATCAATAAAAATTATTTTTGTATAGCAAAACAGATATTGTTGGTTCTCCCTTTGTTTTCTATAAAGTTAGTCCAATTTTTTGTGTTGTTTATATCATTGTTGCCTTAAGCTTATACATTAGATTAATGGCTGAGGGTATCACACTTGCTATATATCAATCTCACATAGATGCACATATTCACTCCCTGCCTCTCTCTAGAGTATGCACAAGCACAGCCTGGCCATTTGGAACTTCATGATTCTGATTGTGCGGAGTCAAGTGATGCCTTCCCGGGCTTGAGACTAGGCTACTATGCTTCACAGGTAGGAAAGGACAATGAGGAGACAGTGAGGCAAGGGAGAGGGCAAACACACGTGCGGCAAATAAAGAGCATAAGGGAGAAGCTGAGTGAGACAGAGACAGAAGGACAAAGAATGGAATAGACAGGCAAAGAGAAAAAAATAGACTTTTAGAGGGATATTGAGGAGAACAGAGAAAGTGAGTCAGATGACTAAACAGAGAGAGTATGAGAGAGATAGAGGAATATATATGGAAAGACAGAGAGGGCAAAGCAGGGCAAGAAAGTGAGCCTGGGATGAAGAACAAGAAAGTGGAAAAGATGGAAAAAGAACACAAGCATGAGAGAGAGGGGTACACGCATACAGTTTCTAAGCACTGTTACTAAGGTTCCAACTCAATGCCAGTATTCTTGATTTTCTGTTTTTTTTTTTAACTCTTTTGTTACAGCGCTGGCATTTCGAGGTGAAATAATTGCATAACCTTTAGATGAGCAACAAGAACAAGCACACTGATACACATAAGTGGGTGTGTTTTCATTCTGGGCAATAAGGACCTACGTGTTTTGTACATGACTGCAATCCCTTCCTTATTTTATGGTCATTGAGACCCTCAGCTGTCTCCGGCTGTGCCCCTGATAACACTTAAATCAAGTGCCCACGTGCTACTTTCAAGCTGAACAAGTTGAATCAAACGAACTGGACACTCTGACAAGTCTGAATTAGAGCTTCCAGTACCAAGACATTAGTAAAGGAAAAGTCAATAGAGCACATTGTATGTGGGAGCTATTCTGTTGCTGAAATCTGCCATGTATCTGCACCTTCCTTAGAAGTGATTGGACAAGAAAGAGACGTCTCAAGTTTACCCCTCATTCTTATGAGAAAAAGCCTATTTGTACAGTCACAACTGTTATAGAAACAGATTTATACAAATATTCACATTGTGTTATGTTGTACTGATTTCATGCAACGAGTGTAGTCCAAAGTGTCCACTCTTGTCCACTCTGTTGCATGCCATGCCCGAGTACATGGCTATTAGAGTATGTATTCATAGTCTGCTTGTAATGGACAAGTTCATTGTTGTGCACGAGGGCCCTAACGGTGTCCACTGCTGCTGCAGGTTTGTCCCTGTGCTTTAGCATATCTGTGTGACAGACCTGTAGCAGGTTCATTGTTTAGCACTCCCTCCACTGGACAGTTGTGAGCTGCAAGGTGAGACTCGTACAGGAGGGGGAGTCCAGAGGGCCAGCCAGGAGGCATGATATTATTCTTTTCTGCATTTTGATATTCTCCTTATCCTAGATAGCAGTGAATGGATGTGCAATGCATGTATTCAGATCGAAAAAGCACATGTAAACAGGTCCCTGTGTTTGTATATGAATTGAAAGAGTGAATGTTTAAGGCTATAAATGAGTCTGCCTTTATGTAACCATATCTTACAGAGATGGTGTAGATAGCATGCATTCGCATTAAAGGCAGCCAGGCTGACGGCTGACTTTATTTGGTTGTAATGTGATGTCAACGGATCAGCTTCCTGAGCCAGGTGATCGCACCATTTCTCAATTTGATGTAATCAATGTAATTCAAATTTAATCTCAACCTTTACTTTCATGGGAAAGGATGCAGTTGGAAACAATGTATGCCATTTTCATCACATCATACCAGTTTAAACTCCTGTGTTCTCTCTACCTGTTTCTAACAAGGACTGATTAGACACCCAAATCTAGATTTGCCACATTAAGGGGTCACTTTTTCACTATTGCCCTGCTATGGCTTTTCCAGCTGCTTACCAATTGTCATGAGATCACGTGGCTTAGGATTACTGCCACCTTACACATGTGTTGACCCTGTCCAGTGCCTCGCTGCCTTTTGGCTAGGTTTGCGAAATACCATATGCATGCATTCGCCTCCATCCTTGGGACACAAACCAAGAGCTATCTGAGGCTACATTGGTGGCCTTCATGCTTTACAAGAACCCTGAATAAATATATAAATCTGTGTAGAGTAGGGAGGTATAAAAAAAGATATATGTCATGGAAACAATGCATAATGTTTTCAGTTAACATAACTGGTCATAGAATGATTTGGGTGATTTTAGTGACAGTGAGAGGAGGTGGAGCTTCCTGAAAGAAGGGAAAACTATATACTTTTTGGGAATATTTTATACTCCATTCACTATCTGGCTGCATCTGAATATCTTTACATATCTCTGTATTATTGTGACATCCTGTAGTGCTATCAGTTCCAAATGACACATGATGTCACTTTCTGTAATGTCAAGGTTAACGGTTAAGTGATGTCACTTCCTATGAATGCACATGACCGGGTCAAAGGGGATGTGATGTCACTTTCACTACCCCTAGCATTTTGGTGAATCAACGTCCATGGATGCACCATCTGTGGGATAAGAGGTCCTTGTTTGAGGGAACTCTCTGGTCTGTGTGGCGAACCCCTGGGCTGGTCAAGTGGAAGGGCAGTGTGATGGGCACATTGAGCCTGTCGAACAGGACGAACTCGAGCAGCCATTTTCTTCCTATCCAGTGCTATATGTACATGGTGCTGTCCATTACCTGTTGCTGGCTCTTGGGGTCATCCTCTGAACCTATATGCACTTTTTATATTTTCAATGCAGGGCCCGAGCACTACCTGTACAACATCCAACCGCCAAATCGGTTCAGGGGCAGAAAAAACGCAACTCGATGTTGTTCCCACATTTTTACACCCAAACTGAGTGTGAAAATCCACGCAGTGACTCGCTGGTAAAAAGTGAAAAGTTGTGGATAGGAGGGAAGAGCTGGAAGCCAAAGTCAGCCTAGAATAAAATGTTCAAACCAGCCTCACACTGCAGGAGGCTGTGGCGGTAGGAGGGAGTAATAGGCATTTCATGGTAGGGCCACAGCAGCCTATCCTGCTCTGAAAGCAAAGAAGACCCCAGGAGTCTGCAGCCCACTGGGGAAATGCCAGAGCGGCACAATGTCCAGTCCGGTCCTAGTGAATTCACTGGAGTGTATCTTGCGTTATAAAAAGATCGAACAGTTCTGTTACTCCTGGCAGACTAGCCACCCCTTCACCTGCGTAAAAATAACTCCAAAGCAGCCATCCCTTCACCTGCGTAAAAATAACTCCAAAGCAGCCACCACTTCACCTGTGTAAAAAACTAACTCCAATGCAACCACACCTTCACCTGTGTAAAAAAGAACTCCAAGGCAGCCACTCCATCACCTAAGTATAAATGATTAAATTCCATCATATTCAAAGTGCTGACCAAACGCATATTTCCACGCCTTTTGTCAAAGGGAAAAATGACAGCATCTTTAATGTAGCCACAAATGATCCTGTACTAAATTAAACGAAAACAGAGTCGGTACAATTTAGTGCAGTTACAAAATTAATTAGGAATATAATCAAAACGGCACAATATATCAGAGCTAGTGAAGAAATACATCAAACACCCTTCTTTGTATTGAGAGAGCCTAAATAACTAAAAGCAGGCCGGCTGTGTGCTTGCGTTTTACAAAAAAATGACTAAATCTATACATTTAACAGGTTGGCTTTGCGTTTTGTGCTCTGTAAAAAAGAGAATGCATATACTTCTTTCAGAGAAACGTGATCCGCTTGACTCCACTAGTGCCGATTAAGTGGGTTGCGAAGCGCTATAAAAGACTTCACGTACAAGAATCGAGATACGGCAGAAGAATGCGTAGGGACCGGCCTAATACAGAATGATGCAGCCAGTCCCATGCGGAGCCTTCTTGACGCCACTGACAAGGGTTTTACGTGGGATGCAAAAAAGCGGGGGTCTCTGAAATGGGGGTGGTCTATGTAATTAAGGGTGTGACTTAAAGAAGTAAACTAAATTTCTGTGATTCTGATAGTGTGCCAACCAATTGGTATTTTGGTTCCTCTCTGATCTTTCTGTACTTGTATCCAGATATATAACACAACTGAGAACCTAAAATCAGCCAGGACTATTGGCTTTATCAATGATCGTTAGCTCTTCAAGATATCTCGTGTAAGTCAAAAGTTACAAAAAAGCACCACATTTGTTAAAGCACTCTGCCTTAAAATTGCAAAATAATACTTCAGCAGAAGGCCCGGCATCCTTGTTCTGGGCCTGGCTCTGACTGAAGAGAAACAATGTAAGTTGTTACTTTGTTTCTCTTCATTCCTAGGTCAGCAGCGCAAGGAGCTCAGAGCAGACTGCACACTGCAGCTGCTTTAGAGCAAGAGAGTGAGAGACACAGCTCTCTACCGAAGAGCTGAGGGGACCCCCTTCACCTACTGAAGACTGGGGGGGTGCGGGGGTGTTTGTTACGCCCCTGGCGGCGCTGATAATGTAGGAGGTGTTCTTTCTCGCCGGAGAAGGCCTGGAAACCAAGGTCATCATCCAAGAGCCTGGAAGCACCGTTGCCTCATGGAAATCTACCTGCAAGGAGGAGTTTGAACGGACAAGGCAATCTCGTGATGTTTGGGGGTGTGATTTTCGACTTTTGTATTGGGGTTAGGGACAGAGTGCGGGGACTTCTGCCTTACCTTGAGAGAGGGGAGCTCTATAGCTTTATGCTACTCGCCCCATTTAACGCGAGTGTGCTTGTTATGAAGACTTCACGTGCTGACACCTTTCTGTAGGGATGTCACGCTAGCAGTAGTGTAAGGACAGACTAATGCTTTTTGTTTATGAACCACAAATGAAGAAGGCCCTTGATGTCTGTATAATTATCTGTGTTCTGGTTCTCAAATTGGTCACTCTGTGCATGTTGCACCGTCTAAATTTCATTGTTCGGTTTGGTTTTGTAATATTGCCCATGTACCTTTACACTCTCGTCTTGAGGTGCTTGTATGTTTAACTTTTCTTGGCTTTGTAATAGATATACTAAACTTGGATAAGGAGTCTGTGTTCCTTTAGTGTCATGGGAAATGGTAATGTATAACTGGATAATGATTTCCTCTCCCCTCCACACTTACAAGCAGGCAACAAAGACCCATCGGCCAGGGGTTCCAGAGTAAGTCTAGGACGTGGATCCCAGCTCCATCACAGAGCACACTGGTCTTGGCAAGCAGCCAGGCACTGGTGCTCCAGGGCAGGTGGTCTTGGGTTTGCCTGAGTGATGTCCTCTCACCCAGTTGAGTGACTGGCAGACCCCCAGTCCTGGTTACAAATAGAAGCCTTGCAGATCGTCTCCTCATCGACCTTCAGCCTGACTGGCTGCTTGGGAGTTGACAATTTGGGGGTCCTTGAGCTCCCCTTCTTATAGTTCATTTCCAGAAACAAAATGTGATTTAGCGTCTGAGTTTCTGAAGTTTGTGTTGGGAGCATTGTTCCCTGTAGGGTACGCGCCCGCCCATGCTGCCCAAGCGCACAATCTCTCATCTGAAGCTCGCACACACCATTATACAGCACGGAGAGACCATTAAAAAGCAGATGACAGTTTTTTTGCGTCTCTCGCGTTTTAAAAGCAGCGGCGTGAAAAAACTGTCATTTGCTTGTTAGCAGAAGGTCAGAGTTGCGCAGCAAGAGCCTCTTGGAAATGCCACTTGCGTTCGTTTCAGGAATAAGAGCACGGCTGCAAGGCTACGTATGCAGCAGCGCCATCTGGAGGCACAACAGGCGCTTTCCTGTATTTTTTAAAGGCCATAAAATAATTGCATTGTTTGTCGTTCAAGGAAATAATGCACAACTTGCAAAGAATATCTTTTTATTTAATCTGTATTAGGGCATGAAATTTATGAGTGGATACCAGCTTCCAGCAAGGGCTTCTGTTGTTCCACTTCTGGTGGAGATGTCGAGAGATTTCTATACAGATCTTGATTGCCTTTTTAAAGGAAGCATACCATGATTTGTTTCATGTTTAAGACACTGCAAAGGCCCCAACAGTGCTTGAATGGAACTTCATTTACAATTACCTGTGTTCATTTATAACATGACTTTTGTGCTTTTGTTTACTTATCAGTCCGGGATCATTACAGAAGCTCTAGTACACGTTTTAAAGTGTTCTCTGCATATATTTAGTGTCTGAAGCGTTGACTGATCAGAGAAAAAAATACTAGCCTTCCGTGATTTTGTTTATTTTTTATTTTTGTAGCAGCCAGGACATTAAAATACACTCATGCCAGTAGAAAACCAGCCAGGCCCGGTTCTAGAGGAAGGGCAAGGCCCTCCCAAGGCCGATTTACAAGTAAAAAATACATTGCGTGTTTTTTTTCCTTAATGATTTCTTTGGGCCAGCAGCCTCACTTTCTCGGTCTAATTGTTTAATAATCATGAAAAACACAATGCCTTGCGCTACTTGAAGTGCCTGGGGACAGGTGTGAAATCAGTGGGGATGGCTTTTATCATGCACATGTGAAGAGGAGGAAAGTCTATGAAGCTCCAACCACATCAAAAGAGACACGAAATCTCTCATCACACTGTACTTTAGAAATGACATAGGGCAGAAATAATCTGATAGTATTTTGCGTCCCAGAGTAAGTAATTGAAAATATGCAATTAGTATTTATATTTTAGTTTTTTTTTTTTTTACTTTCTTCCTGCTTTCTTCCTAACTTGCAGCACTAATTACCACCAGTGCCACATCTTTTGACTTTTCTGAAGAGAAGACTTTTGACAAGTTTCACCAACGCAACACAGGCACAGCATCAGCCGGGGCAGTAAAGTTCCCGTTGAACGAAAAACAACACTGGCGGCTCTCCCATGGCAGCACTGCCTACTCTTAGTTTCCAGAGGTTCTCAGGGAGTCTAACATAATTAGAAAGGAGCTGCACCAACAGCTATAGGGGAGACTGGCTCTGGCGCACCGCTTTGGCCGTCACCTACCCAGCCGGACCTCGGACATATGTCTCGTCTTTTCTCCGCTGCTGTCTCCTTCCAATTGGTCTCCCAGCTCCCCCTGTTCTTTTTGAATCTTGATACTCGTCCGGCGGAGCCAGAACCGCATGGCCGATTCCCGGTGGAGCTGCACCGACAGCTATAGGGGAGATTGGCCCTGGCACACTGCTTTGGCCGTGACCTACCCAGCCGGACTTCGGACATATGTCTCGCCTTTTTCTCCACTGCCGTCTCCTTCCAATGGACTCCCAGCTCCCCCTGTTCTTTTTGAATCTTGATACTCGTCCGGCGGAGCCCGAACCGCATGGCCGATTCCCGGTGGAGTTGCACCGACAGCTATAGGGGAGATTGGCCCTGGCACACCGCTTTGGCCGTCACCTACCCAGCCGGACTTCGGACATATGTCTCGCCTTTTTCTCCGCCGCTGTCTCCTTCCAATGTACTCCCAGCTCCCCCTGTTTTTAGGTCTCGCCTGCGTTGCAGCGCACATACGCTGCTTCGCCTTAGCGAGATCTATTGTTGTTGCTTTGCTGTCCGGCTTCTTTGGAAACGGGGTTTGTGTCCGCCCTGTCGCCCTTAGGCCCTGCCCACCCGGACTGGAGATTTAGCTCGCGCACGTTCGTGCACGGCGTCTCTTCCAGACACGCGTGTTTATTTTTGCATCGCGCTTTCACTTAAGGTGAAAGCGCGATGCATATATAAACAAGCGGCAGACACGCGCGATGATGTGCACACGCACTGTGTCTGTTGTGCGCGGTGTCTCTTCCGTCTTCTTTCATCTTTGGATGAGCCTAGTGGTTTATGTTTCTGTCTCCTGCTACTCTGAAAAATGTAATCCTGGCTTCATTCTAATGGCAGCGAGTAGTCCTCCCACGTGCAAATGTTTAATTAATGTATTAAAGCAAGCGTTTGTGGCAGGGCCTGCCAAATGGCTCGGGTTTTGTAATGAGTTCCCAGATGTCACTGGACTTTATTTAGACAGACAAAAAAGTACGTTATTCGAGTCATTTCGTCCCATGAGGCATTTAAGGGAGGAAAAACACTCGTAGGCAATTATTGCCCCGGCCCCCAAAAATCTTCAAATAATTTCAGTTAGTGATGAGATGCGAGCATGCTCCTTGGACATTTATGCCACGAGTTGCTTTATTTTCTGGTTAGCTGTTTTTAATGTATGCACCAGACCCCAGTGCTCGGAGAGCTTTACAATTAAAGTCCTTAACGGAAAACATTTTTGCCCAATTTACATTAAGAGTACGCCAAACAGGGTTTTATTCAATAGGCAACACTTAAATATATGTTTTCTGTGAGTAGGACACTGCAAAAATAACAAGCATTTGCAATGCAACAGGTCTCGCAGTTGTGAGAGTTTGAGCTATTGGCATTGTAAATGGCAATGCCTTTTATTTACGTGTTGGTTTTTAAAACATAAATAAAAGGCATTGTCATTTACAATACCAATAGCTCAAACTCTCGCAAATGCGAGACCTATTGCATTGCAAATGCTTGGTTTATTAATCCTGACACTCGTCTTGCCAATAACTCCTGTATTGAATTTGTAATTTTTCTGTAATTAATGTGAAATATCTGTAAGTGGTAACACGCTGTGCCCTTATGTAAAGCGCTCTGATACCTCCGGGTCTAGCTAGCGTTATATAAAACTCTAAATAAATAAATAAATAAGAAAGAACATAAGGCATAAACACCACACTTTGCGGGTGACCGTGACTGTGCATTAATGTTGGCCCAACAAATTCTCTGTTTGTCATATGAAGATAAAAGTGGAATATAGTGCTGTTGTAGCCCTTCAGATCCTAAAGAGATAAGATAATCCAGTGGGCTAATGCACTTGCTGCCAAGGTGTTCCTATAATCTGTGATATGGTAAGTTAAAATCTTGTCAGCCTTTCATTTCTGACACAAGAGTGGGGCAACTTGTACGTCCTGTCATAAATATAAAAATTCTGAGCTTCTCGAAGTTTCATATCTGAATTAACAACACAGTGTTTTAAGCCTGAAATAAATGTGGTCTTTTGGGGCATTTTGAGGGCCCTGGGTAGGTCGACAGCCACACTGCGCTTCGACATGCATCTACGGTACGCTTTCCAGCATATGCCTTGTCTGGTCCGATTGGGGCCGTTGCTTCCCGAATTCTCGGGTCTAACCCCAGGAGATGTTCTGAATGTCTATGTAAAGTATACTGGGCATATTTTGAATGTCTATTTCAAACACACAGGGCATGGTGCACACACTCTTTATTTACCCATCCCTGTGAAGAGTAGAATAAGGTCTTCCTGGTCCTGACGAAATGCCATGATCTGCTAGGGACTGTAACAAGCATGAAATATGTTGACTCTCATTCATTGCAGCAAATTAGACCATTATATGCTCAAACCACATTTTTATCCTTGACAAAGGGACCCTAGTATTAAAACTTCTTTCTTGTTTGGATCCCTTTCGCCATTTGTAACATACTTCGCTTTCACCCATTCTACTCACATTTTATCATTCATTCATGTAACACACATCGGCAAAAAAGAGAAGATCTTCGGTAAAGACCCCCCTCAAGGAGCCTTAAGGCATTGCAGTGCCGGCCCAACGAGGAGCTGCCCAATGATGAAGCATGCAAAAAGAACAATTGATGGACAGAATGCAGAACAATGTCATACATTCACCCCAGTACAGAGATCTGGGACTAAATCCATCATTTTTTTGCTCACCGTGCCATTCCAGTTTGAACCCAGCCATATGCAAATCAGTCTTGACCCTGCGCCTCATGGGAACAGTCCAGCCCGAACTGCCAGGTCAGGTCCTCCCTGGACTGGAAACAAGCATCCTAGGACCGGTTTCGGGGTTTCACCTCTCATCAGCCAGGATAGCTGACGAAGCTTGACACCTCTCGGGTGTGTGAGGGCCCTTGCTCCTAAAAGGAGCACTTCCCTCCACTGACCACCCGCCAGACCTGGATACCCACATAGGAACAGTACACTCTGTATTCTCATAACTGCAGGGGCCCATGTGCTGTACCTCAAAAAGCCCCAGTCCCTCAATCCTTGTTTTGATTGCTTTATATAAGATCTCCTTGTATCGTTTCCTGCAAGCTCTAATACCGGATGTCCTGTTTCGCAAGGGCCTTCCGCAGTTCGAGTTTTAGCCCTCCAGCAGGTTTTATTGAACCAAGTGCGAGTTGGTGTGGGAGCGCTACCTGTGGTGGTGCGATTAAATGTTAAGCACTCCCCCAGTGTGCAAAACAGGGTATGGTGTATTGTTAGCATCACGTGGACTCTACTTTCTATAGATTGCAAATGTTCTAATTCAGCAGTAGCATTAAGGCGCGCCCTCTTAATTTTGACCCTAAGGTCTGGGTGGAGGGCCACTTTGGCCCATTTGATTCTCCTCCCATCATTGGAATGTATGAAGTCTAAAGTGCGTGAAGGGAGGACCGTCTCAGGCTGACTGGGGCAAATATTAAAAGAACAGTGCAGGGCATTATGATCACTATCAGATCTAGTGAGTACCCTCATATCCACTCAATTGCACCAAATTGGAACGGCTAGCATTATATAATCAATCCTACTTGAAGCACCAGGGTGATTAAAGGTTTAGAACGCTTCGCTTTCCGACAGGGTACGCCCATTGCAGGCCCTAAGCCCAAGCATAACTAAGTGATGAGAGCTGCAATGATAAGGCCCTCCCGTGATACAAATAAATTCCTATGGGCCACTAGCTGATGCAAGGTGGGGGATTCACCACCCCCTCTGTCCCTAGGCTGTATATATTATAAATATAATACAGACGAGAGTCTGCCCTTGAAACCATGATGCCTGGTATGTCACGGGACTCAATATCCAATAGGCAGAGTTTTTCATTCAATGAAATGCAAACCAAAATCAGAGGCCACACCGATGGATGACCCCTCCCACTATGGGAAGCTGGTTTAAAAAAAGTAACAAACCCAGGCCTGTAGACAGGCTCAATGCACCACGTTTCCTGGGAGGAGGCATACATCGAAAGAGTCGATAAATGCACTTCACTCAGGATCATCCAACTTGGCTCTGACCCTGGCCACATTCCAATATAACTAATTAATTGGCTTCTGATTCGTGCCATGGTCCTCCCGGGAATAGGTCAAGGAGGCCAAGTTCCCATCACCATCAGTGAGACTTCCCCTTCTAGATTTGGGGACTGAGGTTACTGGCTTATTAAAGGCTGTGTTTTCCGTGACCTCTACAGAAGCTAATGGGGGCTCAAGGCCCAGTCAATCCACCATCGAAATCTCAAAAGTGGTAGAGGGATGGGGATTTTGTTGGAGAAAACCATCCCTTGGTGGATTTAGCTCGAATTGAATAACCGTGCCGGAGGGAGGGGGGGGGGCCGTCTTCATGCAGCTCTAGTCTGACTAGTCCCTCTCCTAGCATTTTTTACTTCAGTGTTAGCTGTATCAGGTCAGAGGACCCTAGATTGGCAAAGATAGCGCAGATGCACCTTGCATATAAAATGTCAAGGCAAACAATCGAATAGCGATGGCGAAATTCTCTAAAATAGTGGATACACTTGTTGGTGAGGGAGTGTTCGTCTTCATGAGTGCCTGCCCATAACTTGGAGACTCCTACCATATACACTGTCCCTGTGCTGTTTGCCTGTGTAATTCTCATGTTGCCTATATGGTGGGCCCTAGATGGAATATTATTGGGAAGGGCTCTACTCTTTTGCTCGGCCAAGAATTTGGTGCATACCAAGGTGGAGGAGGCAGAAAGAAAAGGCAGCGGAGGAGGCTTAGCAGGGGCCTATCAGGATGTGCATTTTGAGAGTGTAAAGGTAGACCCTTGGTTTGATTGATCCTCACGCTATTATCTTTACGCCTGTTGCGCTCGCCAATCAAGGTTGAGTAAGTTGGGGGAACGGCATGTGCGGCAGGTGTGGATACAGGTGGAGATGCTGAAGATGCTGAAGACTTCAAGAGCCCTACTTCGGCTGTTTCCTACCCGGAAAATCATCAAGTACACTGACTTGCAGAGGGAATAAAGTAGTCTTACCATTGGATGGCCAGGGCACCCCACTTCACAGAGTCAAGGGGGGTGGCCCTGCCTCTTCCTGGCAAGGATGGGCCTGCCCGAGACCCATGCAGCGGGGCAGTAAGGCGATTTTGTAGCGTTAATTGTATCCGGGTGGAAGTCCCAGATGGAGTTGTGGCGTTGCAGTGCACAAAAGCTCACCAGTGGCGGCTGGCAGGGAAAGGGGATGGTGGGGTGGGTGGCGAGCGGAGGGGGGGGCGTAAGATTCCCCCCCAAAAAATCACCTCTTCTCGGCCGCTGTCTCTTCACCGTTGTCTCTCCGCTTCTCCGGCGAGTCCCGGAAGCAGAAAGCACACAGGCTCACCAAAGCCAATCACAACGCTGCTATGGCGGTCAGAGGGGGACTGGGAGCCTGTGCATGTTTGTAGGAAGGAAGGATCTTTCTGCATAGTTACCCCCACTTTTTTGCTGTGCTGGTTTTTGACTAGTCTGACTGGGATCCTGCTAATCAGGACCCCAGTCTATCTGCTTTCTCCCTAAACTGTAATGTTATGTACTTTGGTACACTCCAGATTGGATACTGGGGTACCCTGGTCTGTCCCTAGTATATGGTACCCATGGCATAGGTACCCCAGAGGCCTCCCATGGGCTGAAGCATGTATTGTGTCACCCATGAGAGGCCATGCAAAATGTAACTACAGGCCTGCCATTGCAGCCTGTGTAAGTTGGTGCATGCACCACTAACTTAAGATATAGGTTTACTATATCTAAGGGTCACTACACTTAAAACCTATGTCACCCCTATAGCAGGCCTTGGCAATCCTGAAAGCAGGGTGCTTGGTTCTAAGTGAGAGGGGTGCCACTGCATGAGCAGGACACTCCTGCAGCCTACGTAGTCCATTCTACCGGGTTGTTAGTGCTGCAGCCATTTACGACATATAGAGTGGCATTATGCGACCACGTGATGACCAACTCTAAAACGGCTGAAAGTAACCCTATCGTGTTTGGTGTCAAACATTGTGGAATCATACCCCCACACCGGTAATCGGTGTGGGAGGTATGATTCCACCCCTCAGAAACGAGCTTTGTGAGGTCCCTGGTGTTCCCGGTACCAGCCTTCTAGTCCCGGACAGCCCAAAATGGTTGCTGCCACATTTCTGCCCTCCTGCTGCTGAGCCAAGCTCGAGCAGGGGAAGGCAGAACAATAGGCATCCTGTCACAGGGAAGTGTGACCACCTCCCAGACAGGATTTAGTGTATTAGGCCTAGGTGGGTGCACTTGCCAGCGACCGAAAGTCTGCACATTTGCTGTCCCTATGCATAGTCCAGTTCAAACCAGTCCGGGGAGCCTTTGGATCCTGCTCTGACGCAAAACTGGACAAAGCACATGGGAGTAACCTCCCAGCTGTCCAGACCCTCCCCTGGGAGGGTCCCCTGAATGTGTCCAACCCTCTCCTGTGGGTACAAAAGGGCTTATTTGGCTGTAGAACACGAGATTCGATGTGGACAATGTTCTGAACCAGAAACCACTGAACTTCGACTGTCTGGACACTCTGGACTTTGCTGGACTTCGTTGGGGCCCGACTTCATCTCCCTCTCAGTCTGAAGCATCGTCTGTGCCCGTGCACCATACAGGCTCTGTGCAGGATCTGTAGAGCATCAAGGACAACTGAAGATATCTCCCTTGGAGTGAAGGAGTTACTCCCCTGCAACCCCAGGCACCACTTCACGACTGACAGGTTTGCTGCTCCTGAGCTCCTATGGACTCCGAAGGCTCCAGCAACACAGAAGGTGGGTTTCCGAGTCCCTCGAGGTCCGAGCTGCCCTCTCACCAAGTTTGAGGTCAGAATCCCTCGTGGGGGCTGCAATACCCGTACCCCTGTGCACCGCGTTAATTTGCAAGTGCATATGTTTGTTCGCGTTTCCCGAACAAATGCACTGGGCTCCAAGTAGCCCCAACCTCTGGCACCATTGCCTACAAAGAACTCTGGCCTCCTCACACTGAGTGCTCCGTGGGCTCTTGCTTTGTGAAACTGCTCCAGGTCCCCTCGCGTGGGCCTCAAGCCTGTGGGTCCCCTTGAGGGTCAACTTTGCTTTTCTTGAGCTCCCCTGGTTGCTCAGGCTTGTCCTGACTCCCCTGTGTTTTGTGAGTCTCCTGGACCTTGCTGGTCCGAACTGTAACCTTCCTTGACCTTCTGCGTGGGTTGCCACTGCCGAGGCTTGTTGGTGCTCCCGCCGGACACTGACTGCTCAGCACTTGATATCCTTTGTGGGACAGCTCGAATCTGGCTCCTGGTTGTCCTCAACGTCTCCTGGTCCCTGTGGCTGCAGAGTCAAGAACCCCCTCAATGTACCTGAAGCACCCGACATCGGTGGGCATTTGCCTACCGAGCCCCTGGTCACTCCTGAGTGACCCAGACTCTGTCCCCTCTGCTTTCAGGTACTCTTCAACAAGAATCCACCTTTGGATTCCGACGGACACTTTTCTTTCTTCCAGCAGCGGCTCTTCTTCAAAGTCCTCCATTGAGTTTGACGGCGGTTTCCGATGCCACTTCAGACCTATGCACCTGGCTTCCCTGGGATAGGTAACTCTGGTACTACAGTATCCACTGGTGGGGTGGCTCTCCAACCTCCTAAGTTCCAAGGGGTTTCTTCGAAATCCACTGGGAAGGGTCATTAAACTTTAAAACTTCAACCGCGACTCTCCCATAGAATTGTACGTAGCACGCGGTCGTGTTCCCACACTGCACCCGTCCTATGTGGGGTCCCTACTTACTCAACTTGGGTGGTTCCTTGGGGTCCCAGCGATTCTACATCCTCTAGACACTGTCTCAACTCGAGTTGTGGTTCTTATACCACTATTTTAGTATATGGTCTGGTCTCCCCCTGGAGCCCACTGTGTATTAGTGCTATTTACTATTGTTTCTGTGCTACAGTATTGTGTGCTTTGTGACTATCTCTGTGTAGAAGATACTGTGTTGTACTAAGGGGCCGATTCCGATCTCGGCCGGTAGTGCTCCGAATCGGATTCGGATTCACCGGATCCGATTCGGAGCCCTGTTTCCCGACCGAATCGTACGCGGGTCCGGCCGAGCGAGTACGATGCAAGCACCCGTGAAATCGCCGACCGACTCGAACGCGGCTTCAACACGCTCCGACCGACTCGCATGGACACGACTCGCACCGCGCTATGGAGACGTTTCCCGGCCGGGTAAGTACGATGCGTGCCGCGAGCAGTCCGACCGACTCACGCCGTCCGGCTCGAAAAAGCTGTCGGAGCCGGACTTTGGGGGTCCGCGTCTGACCCCCCTGTACGCGTAGGCGCGCGAGTCGCACACAGGGGGGACCCATGGGTTCCCCCTACCTGTGCATGTACGCCGCGATGCGCATGGACGCGTACACGCTGTAGGGGGCGCCCTTGTCCGCCTCGCACCCATTGAGTCAATGGGAGCCCGCATACGCGTTGTACGACCGGCTCCCATTGACTTCAATGGGAGTCCGACCGACTCGAGTCCGATAGCATGCGAATGCATCGTACTCGTCCGGTCGGACTGCTAGGGTCCGATTCGGTCGGACTTCTCTCCGGGTCCGGCTCGGTCGGAGAGATTTCCGGCCGGAATCGGCCCCTTAGTGTGTTATATTAATAAATACATATTTTTATAACTACTGTGTGGTTCTCCTTTCATTTAACCAATTCTATAAGGTTGCATTCTGGTAAAAACAAGCTGCTTAATATTCCTTCAAGACTAAGCCTGAAGGCTGCTCTCCACAGCTACCACTTGGATAGCTTTCTAAGGTTATCTTTGACCTCTTAAATCACCATAAGGGTTGTTTGGACTGGTACAGGGTGCCCACTTTAATTAGTGGACAGCATATACCAGGCCAACTTCTCACAATGTTCTCCACTCAGGCTGTGTATTACAGCCCGGTGGAGATCATGCTAAGTGCGCATGACTGTTTGGCCAGCCAACCGTAATGCACACTTAACTGCATGAGCCACTCCTTCCCCCGTCACACCAGCCCTGCCCTAACCCAGCCCTGAAGCTACGAAAATTAAAATGATAACGTTATTATTTTATTTTTCCTGCTCTGAGAGCAGTAGGGCTACGCTCCTCTGCCTTAGCGGAGAAGTTGCCCCTCCGGCAAAGACAAAATCCTGGGATAGAAGGTCCGGTATTCCCACGCTGTGCCCGGTAGAGGTCAGGGGACTCCCTGCAGCAAAGAGACTTGTGGTTCCCCAGCGGCTGCAGTGCACCACAGCTCCCCCTCCAGCGAAGACGAAATCCTGGGATAGCAGGCGAGGTATTCCCATGCAGTGCCCAGCAGAGGTAGAGGTCAGAGGACTCCCTGCAGCAAAGATGAAGTGGCAACAGTCACAGCGCAGCAAAGCAATCATATGTCATAGATTTGACAATTTCGAAAACTTCCTTTATTGTATTGTGTGATTCCATATTTTGATTTCCAAGGAATTCAGCCTTGAAGGTAACAAAAAGCTTTTAAATGTCTCATGTGCATATTTATAATTAATCCTATCTAAGGGGTCTTCTTTGGTGCACTATTTGTGCTCCAATCTTTTGCACCCGCATTTAGCCTCTCTCAATGAAGCTTTGAACTACTGGGTTGTCAGAGGAGTTTGCCCTGAGTACAGGGTGCTGTAGGCAGGACTGCATCCAGTACAATGTGAATTTGTTCTTGCAATTTGTTACATGGAGCATCAATGGACATAGCCCCCTCATGACAGACTTTTGTAATAGATCTGAGAATTCCTGTAACATGAGCGTAGCCTGGTGTCCTACATCCTTTACGGCTGCTTTAACTTGGATGCTTGGAAATCTTCTCTATAATCAATTGCCTTTTTAAATTCAATCGTATAGGGGTCACTACTAATCAGTTGTGAAATCCTGGCAACCAGGAAAAAGATCAGGTGTACCAACATTTTTGTCTAGAGTGGCCAGCCCAATGCTTAGGTCCGTGAACCACTTGTGTTAAATTTAAAGCCTCTAAACAGCTGATTAACAAACCCCCGGCAGTGTCAATGGAATGGTCAGCCCAGACACTGAAGTCCTCAACAAGGAGGGAGCAAGAATGAGAGAGCAGACTCAGAGCGAGAAAGTCAGCTAACCCACCAGCAAAATCAGTTTTGTGCCCTAGAGGGCTGCAACAGGATACCACCCAAGGGCCAACTCGGACATACGACGGAACAGAGGAAAGTAATTATTACGTTCCTCCGTTCCGTCGTATGTCCGAGTTTACTACCCCCCCACCCTGCCCAGGGTCGGATTGGTAACGCAGGCATTCGGGCAATGCCCGAGGGGCCGGTGTCCAGTTCCAGCTGTGGGCTGCTAGCAGCCTGGGGGCCGATTTGGGTGATTGCTGCGTTGTTCGGATACCGTCAGCAGCCCAGTGGGGGCCTGAGTGGCCTTTCTGGGGGCAGATGGGCGTCCATTACCTCCCTTTTATCAAAGGGCAGAGGTGTCACTCCCTTTCTCTCGCTGGGCCGGCCAAATAATGTGTGCATACTGAGCGGGGGCAGGGGGCCTGAGCAGAAGTGGCCTCACTTGTTTTCAGGCGTATTTCACCATTGTACACTAATTCATGCATTTTTTACACTCTTCCCCCCCCCCCTTTTTTTAATTAAAATTTCGCCGAAGCAGTGTTTTGCAAAAGGCAATATGCAAATGTGGGCCACTTTTTTTTTGCGTGCCCGGGCCGATTTTTAATCCCAATCCAACCCTGACCCTGCCCCGCCCCACCGCCCTATGCGAGCCGCCACTGCCAAGGTTATCGTAATCATCAACGCAATAGTTAGTAAATCACAGTAATTCAACCCTGAAAAACAAACTGAGGTCTAGAGTTGTGACAATAACCTGTTCTTTAAAAATATTAGCTAAGTCTCCCCCTTTCTTGGCAGAACGTGCCAAATGAATTATCTTAAAAACAAGTGGACAGGCCAAAACAATATCTCGCGGAGTCATTTGTACAGGTTTCCGTAATAAATAGAAGGTGCTGAAAGTCAGAATTATTACTTTATTAGTTTCCTAATTGAAGATCTGCCAAAACGGCTCCTCTAAAACCATAGAATAATTCAATACACATAATAGCGCATTAATGGAATACCTCTGTCTGGGACAGCTGTGGGGTGGCGGGCCAGCCTAAAATGAGGTCAACTAGAAATCTTTCAGTTTCCTAACTCGCTTCAAGTAACTTGCTTTTCTCTACTGCTAGTCACATGTTGTGCGGTGCGTCATCGCCTATTTTTTTTCTTTTCCACTTTCACCACTTCCCATTCACACCATTCAGAGTGCTACATTCATAGTCTTTTCTTAGCCGTGTACAAAAGGAAGGCGGAGCTCTCTCCACAGGAAGAAGAACAAAGGTAACAAAGGTTCCGGTGCGTGTGGGCCTCACCAGTTTGTACAGTTCTAATTCTCTGTATTTCATGAGTTAGAATGACAAAATAATGAAGTAATGCTAACCACAAAATGTGCTGCATTGTGCCGCATAATTCACATTTCCTTGCTGCATAATTTAGTCAACCCTGCCGCATAATGAGGTTCTCTCCTGCTATATAATTCCAGTTGCTCTGCTTAAAGCTTCATGGTGGCAAAGATTTATTCTTTTTGAGATGTAATGTAGGGGTGTTATTTGATATCTGGAATAATGGAGACACTTACAAAAGTGTCTGCATTAGATACAGTTGGATTTCTTATTACTAAAAAACAAATTTTGTAAGAATTTGTTTTATCTCAATCACTGCATCATTTTGCAGCAGCCTAGCTTAGACTATGTAAATACTATTTTAAAATAATGACATATATTTACAGTGCTTCCTGCCACAGGCTGGGACCTCATAGCACTATAAAGAGGGCCACTAGAATTATGCGGCAGGAGAAGGCCAAATTATGCAGCAGGGTTGACTAAATTATGCAGCAAGCAAAGGCAAGTTATGCTGCATATTTTGTGATAACATTACTGCATTACTTTGTCATTTTTACACTTGGTAACTCTGTCCTGGCATACAGTTTAGCACCCACATATAGCAATAAGCATCAGAAAGGTGACCAGTCAACCTTTACAAAGGGCCTTCCACTGCGGGGTAACGTGTTGCTGCATTTTTAGTAACATTTGAACCGTTTGAGCTAGAAACAATTTTTTTTGTTAAAATCTGCAAATTATGCAGCAGATGAAGGATTATGTGGCAAATGCAGGAAATCCATAACTATGCGCAAAAAGCCAAAACCACACAATTGCATAATTCCAGTGGCCCTGACTATAAATACAAAGGTCACTATTCCTCTGCACCAACTATGGTTCAATTATGTGTCGCCACTCAGCTTTAACACACACAGACATCTGAAGTGATGGTAGTCACTAACTGAGGTTTCATAACCTAAAAGTGTACATTTATCACCAGTTAGTTTAACTCACATTTATTTTTCAATTAAGTTGTTACTGCGTTCTTTTATACACACTTACATGACTGTAAAAACACAGAACACTGAATTTGTATTTTTTTTGCAACCTCTTTGACCCCTGCCCCCACAGAACTAAGATCACAGTTCTTCAAGGGCTCGCAGTAAATGAAGATAGCCTGGAAATGCAGCAAATAAACATCGCCGCACTTCTAGGCCATCCTCATTTACATGTACTTGCAGAGGGGTTTGCGCCCCCCTGGGAACCCATCCACGACCCCCAGGGGGGCGTGCCCCACAGTCTGAAGACCTCTGATCTAAGGTGAGTGGGTATAAGCAGGAAGGAGAGTAGTGTGGCTTCAGCAACTACAACTCTCAGTAAGGGGTTCTTGTGCATGACGGTTCATCCTGCCAAGTACCGAATGGGAGGGGGGGGGGAGTGGGTCTTTTGTGAAATTGCTATTTAGGAGGGTGCTAAGTTTGAGCTGGAAGCTGCGCATTTTTGAGAATGGCCAGAAAATGTGCCCATGGTAGCACAGGAGCCATACTTCCTTCAACATCTAACCTGTGTGGTCACACTGTTTTATTTGATTCTGCATTCTGAAGTACCTCTGGATCCTGTTATCCTGAAATTCTCTCCATGACAGGGAACTGCTTGTGCTGCGGAGCGATCCCTTTCCTCTTCATGGAAGTTCACTCCAGCTCTTTCTTCCACCTAATTTTAATGTTTTAAAAGGTACACTTTTGTACTGCTTCGTAATATTTGGACACTACGGGGCTTATTCACAAACTGCATTTTGCAGCACTCTAGTAGTGCTAAAGTAGTACCAGTAAAGTACTACATAATGCGATTCACAATCCTACGAATGTACGTCTCCACCTCTCCTATCTTTTCCATGGGGTGAGCCTCACACATAAGTTCACTATTTAGGGCCTCATTAGGATGTCAGTCAGAAAGCCTCCGACCACAGGTTGCAGGCTTTCTGACCAACATCCTTGGTTTGACTTCTGACTGCCATATTATGATTACGGTGGTCGGAAGTCAAACCAGCTGGTCATTACGGCTGACTTCCGACAGGCTTAAGGAGCCCGTCGGCCAGCCGGAGGCCGCACATAATCCCCTACGGACGGCGCTTCCGCCGTCGGGATTAGGATGTCGGTTTCCGACAGGCTTTTCATGTCAGGCTTTCTGACATGAAAAGCCTGTCAGAAAGCGAGTTTGGGGGCTCCTAGCAGGGCCCCCATGCCTCTGTGGCCTCTGGTTGGGGGCCTAGGGGACACCTATGGTGCCCCCTGTAAATACCTGCACCGTGTGGCAGGCACCGTGAGGTGCCTGCCACGTGGTGCAGGGATTTACAGGGACTCCCATTTCTCTATGGGAGCTTGTGCTGTGGCCGGTTTCCGACCACTGCACAAGCTCCCATAGGTAAATGGGTGTTTGCGACCCCACCATGTGCGGTCGCATTGTAATAGTGGGTTCGGAACTACTAACCTATGGTCGGTCGGTTCCCACAACAAAACGGTGAGTCCGACATCGTAATTAGGGCCTTAGTAGTAAATGTAGGAGGGACCAGGAGAGTGGCTGGAAAAGGGATGATCCTTACTACTAAATGGGAAGGCTTTATTGAGGATTAAAGAGGGGTTTAGCAAGGGTTACGGGAGAGGTTTAGGGTGAGACATTCACCCCCCCCCCCCCAAAAAAAAGAGGAAGCCCATTGCTATTCATAACCTGCACTTTTAAAGTTATGACATCCAAAAAGGGTCCCAAAACAGTGGTGCAAATACTCTAGCTAAGAGCTGGGGTATGTCCAGTATCACACATGGCTTACCACTAGTACTGCCCACCATCCCATAGGAAACAATGGAGGTAGAGACTTAAAATAAAACCCCATAGGATGTGAGGTTAAATTAAATTATTTAAAATAGCTAAAAATACAAATAAATATATTTTAATGGTAAAAAACTCTATCTAAAAATAAAATATTTATAATTCAATTATAAAATATTTTAGCAACTTTTAATGTATAAATTAATATAATATTGAATAAAATATTAATGTAATATTAATTACAACATTAAATTACTTTTTAATTAATTATGTACATTACTTTTAATAACTATTAATGGTAATAAAAATTACTTTAGGTGTGAATTTATTTTTTAATTTACACTTCAGAATTTTTTCTTTTTTTAATTTAGTGTATTTAAATTAATTAAAGATTTAATTCAAAATAATTGTCATAGTGCAATGGCATTTTTTAAATTTTGTTCTGCATTTAAAATAAATGTATAAAATGAAGTTACTATAAAAAAAAATCTTTATTGAGTTTTAACAATGGCATCAATTCCTCAATTTCCCCCACCCTCCCCATCCATGGAAGAACTCACATCCACATTTACGTACAGGATATGGGATTACTGGTTTTATGGTACACCGCAGTACATTATCATAAGTATCATCACATTCGTATAATACACACCTACATCCCTTCCCATCTCTTACTCGGCCTGCTCAATCTCAGTTTACTTAAACATTTACATAAAAATATTTGTACTAAATTTTTTAGAGTTAAATAAACTTTTTGACTTTTCCATATACTTTACCATAGGGAGACTCAACAGTCAGTTGGCGATCTCCCTATAGTAAAGTATAGAGAAAATGAGAAAAGTTTATTAAACTTTACAATCAATTAGTATACATTTTAATACATAATTATATATGTATATATTTTTTTTTTAAGCCTCTTTTTATTTAAACAATAGTCAGCTTTCAAAAACATGATCATAGTCTTACATTGGGTTGCGTTCTTTGTCGATGGCATACACATTCTAATATACAGAGACATGTCATAATATCAATGGTTCCTTGGCGTTCAACAGTTCAGTTCACACCATCCCCTGAGCCCTCCCCACCTAACTAGATCATACCCCCCCCCCCCCCAAGCCCCCTGTAGTCTTCCCACTGCTGCCAGGTTTTCGCCCATTTCCTGGGGCATCCCCTGCTTTTGTAAATGGTCTTTTCTGCCGCACAGCACCAGTCCATGTCCTTTTTCCACTGTGAGACCTTAGGCGGTTGAATCGCCCCCCATGCCCCCGCAATATTCCTCTTCGCAACCATCTCCGCCACTTGTAGCCAGATTCTTTGATATTTGGGCCAATTCAGTTCCCCAGTTACACACAATATATGCCATCTGGCATCCAGGGGGACCTCCTGTTCCAACACCTCTGACATAATCCGGGCCACCTTCGTCCAGTATATCTGTATGATCGGGCAATCCCACAGGATATGAAAAAACGTTCCCTTCTGGGTACACCCCCTCTGAGACTCCTCAGTTAAGATGCGCCCTAATTTAAACATAAGTGTGCTGGTGTAGTAGGACCTATGCAGAATCCGCAGTTGGACTAATCTAAATCGTGCGCGGATCGCCACCTCTCTGGGACTCTGCACTACCTCCACCCAGTCATCATCCTCTAATAGTCCCACATCGGACTCCCACGCCTCTCGCACCTTGGTTAGTAAATCTGGTGAGTTGTTTATAATTTTCTTGTATGTACAGGACAGTGCCTTCTCCGGAATTGGGTCCAGCAACAGTCTGTCTTCTAAAGGACTATACTAGGGGATCTGGTCTCCATCCTTAAGATGTCTGCCCAGCGCATGCTTCAACTGCAAATATTTATAGTGTTCCATGGGTGCCAACTGAAATTCTGCCTGCAGCTCTGAGAATGATAACACCGCCTGTCTCCGCCTCACATCCCCCAAGCGTACAATATCTATTAGCTTCCATTTCGAGAAGCCCTGCAATCGACCCACCTCCCGGAGCATGTCACTGGTCCACAAAGGAGTCTGCTCCGTCAGCCGTCCCGCCCAGCCCAGGAATCTCGTAGCCTTAGCCCATGCCGTCCGTACTAATTGAGTATGTGGGGACATACCGTCCTGTCTCTCCCGACCGTATAATGCCCGCAGGTATCTGTCTGCCTCCATTGCCCAGTGGTCGACCCTATATGCTGGGTCGTTCCTGTCTACAAAGGCCCAGTTGTTAATGACCATGAGTTGTGATGCCCAATAGTACTTTTGGATGTCTGGAACGGCCAACCCCCCTCGTACACCCCTTTCTGCAGTTTGGCCAGTGCTATCCGTGCACCCCCCCCCCCCATCCCACAGCAACATTCTTAACTCACTGCCTACCTCCTTAAAGAATGTGTCTGGTATTTGGCAGGGGGTATTTTGTAGAACATAGAGTGCCCGTGGCAGCGACATCATCTTGAAGAGAACTGCTCTTCCCATCAGGGAAATTGGCAGCTTCCCCCAATGTGCGACGTCACTCTTCAGACGATCCAACTGTGGCTTTAGATTCCTCGCCAAAAACGCTGAGCCAGATTTTTCGATCTGTATACCCAGGTATCTAAAACTAGTTTTGATCTGGAGTTTGGCGTCAGCACCTAGTCGCGGGCGCGGCCCATCCGACAGCATATAGAGGGGGGACTTATCCCAATTGATCTGATACCCGGAGTAGCCCTCAAAAAGCTTGAAGATCTGGAGCAATCAGTTAATTGTAAACCGTGGTCTTGTTGCGTACAAGAAGACATCATCAGCGTACAACGATATCCTTTCCTCCCACTGGTCGCCCCCATAGATACCCGAGATTACTGGATCTCCTCTGACCCATGCCGCCAAGGGCTCAAGCGCCAGTGCAAACAAGATCGGTGAGATGGGGCATCCCTGCCTTGTGCCCTTTCGCAGAGTAAATGGGCGAGACACCGAGCCATTTACCCGTGCCATGGGCTGCGTATAGAGCAGCTTGATCCAGGCGATGAACCGGGACCCGAAGCCGAACCTCCCCAGGACTTCAAACAGATAGTTCCATTCTATACTATCAAACGTCATGCGGGCGTCAAGTGACAAGAGGGCCGCCTCCACCCCCGGGTTGGACCTTACCAGGTGCATTACCCCATACAGTCGTTGCAAATTGAGTCTGGTACTTCGGTGGGGCATAAAGCCCGACTGATCCGGGTGTATCAGAGTAAGAATGGGCACCAGAAGTCTATTCACCAAAACTTTAGCCAGAATTTTGACTTCTAAGTTTAACAACGAGATCGGGCGATACGAGCCACACTGATCCGCCGGTTTCCCGGCCTTGGGGATCACAACTATCGTCGCCGTTCGCTGGTCAATCGGTAGCGAACCACGATCCCTCGCCTCGTGAAACATGGCAAGAAGGTGTGGGGCTACTGTGTTGGCTGTACATTTGAAAAGTTCTACTGGTAGTCCGTTGGGCCCCGGTGCCTTCCCCGCCTGCAGATCCTGTATGGCGCCCACTATCTCCTCCTCTGTTATCTCCCTATCTATAGACTCCCTGTCCTCCTCCGCCAGTACTGGCAGGCGCATTTCCGCAAGAAGTTCACAACAGTCTTGGGCCGTCCTGACAGGCGTCGAGTCATAGAGCTCCTCATAGTAGTCAGCGAATACGCGTGCTATATCCTCTCCCGCAGAGTGTGTTCCCGTCCCTGTCCTGTATTTCCGCCACCCAGTTCCTCTCTCTATCACGTTTTTCTAGCCATGCAATCATTTTATTGGCCTTATCCCCCAGGTCATACACTCTTTTTTGTGTAGCCAAGGCAGCCGACCTGGCTGCGTTAGTAGCCAGGTCCTGTAATTCACTCCTCCGAAGATCGATTTGGTGCGCTAGCTCCCTATCTTTCCTCCTACCCTCCAAATAGAGTGCTTCCAACTCAAGTACTGCCATCTCCAACGCGTCCCACCGCAATCTCTTTTCCTTGTTTTCTACCCCAATGCATGCTTAGACGTGCCCCCTCATTACCGGCTTAAACGCTTCCCACAGGGTACCCGCCTCCTTCACTGACCCTACATTCTCCTGAAAGTAAAGTTGCGCTCTTTCCTTGACCTTCTGGGCGTTCTCTTTATTCTGAAAGAACCAGGCATTCAAGCTGGGTGGCAGCGTATATTGGCGGGTCGGGCCTCTCATCGTTATTTCCACCGGAGAGTGGTCTGATATGCCCCGGGGTTCCGATTCTAGCATTAATGAACCACCCCTCACCTCCTCGGTGTGTCAATATATGATCTAATCGTGAATAACTGGCATGGGCAGCGGAGTAAAAGGTATATTGCCGGACCCCCGGGTTGTGTAACCTCCAAAGATCGATCAGCCCAAACGCCTCAGTAAATGCGGGAAGTGGCTCCACCCCCCTGACTCTCACTGCCACAGTGTCTCTGTCTTGCCCTGGTTCCATCGTAGAGTTCATATCCCCTCCCAGCACCAACACCCCCAGGGGAAGGTCCAGCAAGAAAGCTCCCAGTGCTGTGAACGCCTCAGAGCGCGCCATAGGCGGGATGTAACAGGAAACTAGATTAAGAGCCCGTCCCTCCCAACTCCCAGCAAGAGCCACAAATCTGCCCAGGGTGTTGTGCCATACTTTATCGACCACTAGCGGGACCCCGGCCTTAACCAAGATTCCTACCCCACGGGATCCCGATGTGTACCCGGCGTGCATTACCAATCTATAGCCATATCTATCCAACGCTCGAATCCTCTGACCCTTGAGATGCGTCTCCTGAAGCAACACAATACTCGGGGAATGGCGATGCACATATTGAAGCACAATTCCACGCTTGATACGGTTCCCCAATCCGTTTACATTCCAGGATATAATACTTAGGCTGGTAATACCCTGAGTGCCCACCCGTAGCCCTCCGGAATATATATTTATTTTTAATGTAAAGCAAAAGTTAAAAAAATCTACAGCACTATTAACTTAATTTTGAATTAAATATTTAATGAATTTAATATCTTGATTTAAATACTTTTTTGTTCGAAGTTTTATTTAAAAAATACACTTCTATTTAAAGTAAAAAACATTTTTTTATGCATTACTAATTATTAAAATTGATGTACAAAATTAACTACCATAATTTTGTTATATTTTATTGAAACATAATGGTACAGTCATTTTTAAATTAACAAAAGTTGACATTTTGTGAATAAATAACAAATATGTTTTATGTTTAGATTTTTTAACACACAGTGGGCCACATGTATTATGCATTTTACCAGTTGCAAATGGGACGATTTGCAGAATCGGGCTGTTTAAAGACTGGTAAAATGCATTTTGGTATGTATGAATTCCAATTTGTGCCTAAAGGACCCCTTCCTCTTTGGGAATGGTAGCGAAAATGTTTTGTCAGAGCAGACAGTGGTCCCACGGACCACTGCCTGCTCAAAAAAAATGAAAAAACTTTTCATTTTTCTTTTTTAAACACAACCCATTTTCATTTAAGGAAAACGGGCTGCATTAAAAAAAATATTGCTTTATTTAAAAGCAATCACGGACATGGTGGTCTGCTGACCTAAGCAGGACACCATCCCCGTGCTGTTAGCGAATCCCAATGGGTCACAAATTGCGACCTATCTCATGAATATTAATGAGGTAGGTCAATTTGCGACCTACTAAATGAAACTCATGGAGTGTCATACATTAGGAATAGCTATTACCTAATTGCGATTCGCAGAAAATTGCAATTAGGTAATCGCTATTTCCAATATTGATACATGTGGCCCATTATATTTATTTATATCTTTAACTATTTTAAATAATGTAATTTGATTTAACATTATTTCCTATGGGTTTTTATTGCTAGATCTTTTTATTTTCTATGGGATTTTATTAGAAGCCCTTACCTCTATTATTTTCTATGGGAGGGTGTTGCAGTATCAGTGGTTGGCCATGTGTGTTACTGGACTTACTACTATTTATATTTTGGCAGTTGTTACTTACATTGATAAATTTAGCTCCATATCCATTTTCAGGGGGTAGAGATGTGTAAGTCTACACTTTTGAGTAACCTTTGCACTCAGATTTTATGAATAACCAAAAGTATTAGTTACTCTAAAATGTAATAGTTTATTTCACTTGTAAATTACTCACAAGTGTAATTTAGCTTTGTGAATAGCTCGGTAGCTGTCTGGTTATGTTGTTCTTCTACAACATAACTTTGGATACTACATGGGGTGTTTCTTGACATTTTGAGGTCAAGACCAAAGAAACTCCGTAAGTATTTTTATGTAGCTCTGAAATGTGGTTCGTAAATGTGGCATCTGCCCAGGAAACATCAAATGGAGTGTGTTGCTGACTACTGCCTCTTTCAGATTGTGATCAAATGGTGTTACTGTTGGAGTAAATTGAGAAGCGAATGAGTATGAATAAGCTCCTCATGGTCAGGTTCCTTGAAGGGCAATAATTAACCAGGACTTCAAGTTTTTTTTTTTAACTTGTCTTTTTATTGAGACTAAGCAATAGGAAGATAAACATTCCAGCCTCTAAAAAGAAGTACAGAATAATGATTGAGAATGTTGGAGATGTCCCTCCTCTTCTACCAATCCCTCCCCCTTCCATAAAAGAAAACAAACATCAACTATTGTAGGCTCTCCTAGCATAAGGTACGATGAGGATATACTTAATGAAGTCAAAAAAACCTGCTTTGACCTACAGAGCCTGTACAAGGAAAAGCATCAGCAGCTCAAGCGTGGGTTGAATCAGATTCACCAATAGATGTCTTCTAGTAGAGTTTAATACAAGAACAAGTTCAAAACTTTCAGACAAGTTGGACTTGTGAGTGTGAGGATGCCAGTAGTAAGATAAGAAAGTAGTTTGCTCCAAACATTCTTGAGGTCATATTTATCATGCAGGTCACCAGACAGCCTTTTCTAGGTCATTCAGTTTAAAGTGGCGTAAATTCCATTGTGCAATTGAATGGGGAGTTTTCTTCCTCCATTGAGAAGCCAAAGTAAGTTTTGCAACCACCACCAGCAATTACACATCTCAAACCTGTCAGATTTTGACTATTACAGCAAGTATGAGCATAATCCCAGGACTATGAAGGAAATATTGTTTGGAATGGAGTATCCCAAAAATCCCTCAGAGAAGCTAAGAATTCCTCCCAAAAAGGTCTTAAAAAGGGGGCAATCCCATCAGATTTGATTAAAGATACGCAGGAGTCCACAATCCTGCCAACATAGCACGATGTAGTTTGAAACAGTTTGTGTAGTATTGTTGTGTGGAGAAACCAATCAAACATGACCCTTCAATGAGACTCCCTTCCTAGAATGCAAGGAGATCCTTTCTTAGGCCCATATTTATCATTTTTTCGCACAACACATCAATCCACCTTGCTGCGCTGCGTGAAAGGGAAAGTGCAGGAATACACTGTATTTAACATTATACGGCACATTCCTGTCCTATTCTAGCACTGTTTTTGGCTGCCTAGCGCCAACACAGGCACCCTTGCATCATGGTGCAAGGGTGTCTACACCCTTGCATCATGGTGCAAGGGTGTCTACATTGTAGGCAGGATTGTTTTTGTGCAGAAAAAGGACACTGTCCTGCACCAAAACAATCATCAAAGGCATTTTCCTGTTTCTATGTGTGCTGCAGAATGCAGTACACCTAAGAAAGAGGAAAAAAGAAGGAGAAATAAAGATATTTCTCCTCGTTATGCCTCACCTAGGGAGGCGTAGCATGCCAAAATCCATGGGTGAATGTGTGGTAACACCCATGTGCCACCCATTGAACGCCTGCCTGAGGCAGAGAAATGCAAGGCAGCAATATGCACTGCCTTGCGTTACTCCAGTTTTATCAAGCCACGCAGGGCCACCCAAGGTGGCCTTGCGTGGGGCTTGATAAATCTCACTTAGGTTTTGCATCACCCTTGTGCCCCCTTGCGTGGCACATGGGTGACGCAAAACCTTGATAAATCTGGCCCTTAGTGTCTTACAGAATAGTGTCCACAGTCTGGTGTATCTCTGCTCTGGAGCCCCTCCACTTTTTCATGTGTTCCCTGCCCCGACAACAGGGATCCCTCCATCATGATACAGTAGATATCCGAGATTGTACTAACTGTCCCTCTGATGTATTTCACGAATGAGGTGAAGACCTTTGATGCTGCTGCTTTTACAAAGGGGTTAAATGGATTAGGGTGTGTGGGAAAGGGAATTCTTGAAGCCCTTTCATCTGCAACTAGTGTCCCAGACCATGAGAGCTGGAGTGCATTAAGTGAACATTAGCAGTCCTATTCTCTTTCAACTTTCACTCCATGTCCCACTATGATCTGCCAATGAAATCCTGCTCCTTGTGGGGCCACAGCTTGCATGTTACTTAAAGAACCAATGCCCCAGAATTCACAGGTGGCATGACCTGCAATATAAAAGGAAATCTGGGATACCTAGACCTCCCCCATCTGTCAGTCGTTAGAAAATCTTGTGTGCTATCTGAGGGCAGAGTCCCTCCTCCACCCCCGCAAGCAAAAATGAAGGATCATTTTTCTAAGGTTTCAAAAAACTCTCTCTTTAGTAGAAAAGGTAATGCTTGAAATACATCTACTACTCTAGAGAGTAATTTTATTTTGATTCCATGAATCGTATACATTCTGGAGAAGAAAAGGCAAGATCAATGTCTAAGATTACTGTGTAGATCTAAAATGAGGTTGGGGAGATTTGCTTTGTAAAGGTCTGTTCTGCAATGCTAATGTTGATTCTGAAGTGACTAATAAATCCAGTGTCCCAGTAGAACGGGGTAGTTGTTGGAAAGCTTCTATCTCTGCGGCTCTTATATTTGGGATCTCAGACTTAGGGTCTTATTATGAGTTTGGCGGTCCCATGGACCGCCGTATCAGCGGTGGCGGTCCGAGCATGGTGAGCTCGGAGGTCCAACCGCTGTATTATGAGTTAAGCGGATCAGCTTAGCGAAAACTGCTGCTGGACCGCCAGCAGATCGCTGACCTCTGGGTTCGCAGTGGGGGGAAGGCAGCCGCCATAGGGCGGTGCAGCTCCCATAGGGCGGTGCAGGGGAGCTGCACCGCCGTGCATATTACGAGTTGCCTGTTCCATGAGCAGACCATTGCAGTCTGACCGCGTGCCTCAAGGTAGTGGTGACAAAGGATTTGGGGTGCGTACTCACCCCTTTCTTCTTCCAGGCAGATTCCGACGTGGATTCCTTTCTATAGGTCCCCCCTTCATAGCAGGATCTGCACTCTGAGGATCTACGACCCTGTTTGCGGCAATCTACAGGTGAGTCCATTTCAAACCATATACCCATTGCCAGAACTGCCTTCATTTGGGCTGAACCCCGTTAATGGGTATATGGTATTTTTCTACATATATCATGCATATGTGTGCATCCGACATATACGCAGTTAAAATGCACACCCAGACATTGATATATTTGTGAAATACACTCACCACCACTGCAAGATCCCCACCTCCACACCACCGGCCCCTTGGTCAACTCGTAATACAGCGGTCTTTGGACCGCCAGCGCCGTGGGCTGGTGCGGACATGGTCCTACAGCGGTCGGACCGCAAACTTGTAATAAGGCCCTTAGTCAAGTTGATTTTAAACCCTGCCACTTAGTCGAAGACTTGCAATTGTACCATTAATTATGGGAAGGAGGCTGCATGGAAGGACAATGTAAGCAAACCATCTTCAGTAAAGAGAGTGATCTTGTGGACATAGAGTACAAAGGAGGTGTGCTCAATCCCAGGGTCGCTCCTTATGGGTATCACAAAAGGCGAAGAGGAAAGGGGACACTCCTGCCTAGTTCCTCTAGCAACCGAATGGGGCTCAAAAGACCCATGTTAATGCAAATTCTAGAAATTATCGAGACATAACTTGCCAGCTCCAAGGAGGTAAAGCTGAGCCCAATCCCAAACCCCTGGAGCATCTTATGAAGGAGGTGCCAGTCCACCCTGCAATAACCTTTTTTTATTTTTTACCTTTAACAATACCAGCCGTATGACCTTTCTGTTGATTTTTTCCACTAGATGGACTACCTGTCTATTATCATCAGTGTGGCTTCCTGGAATGAAGACTGGTTGGGGTGAATGTTATCTGGTAGGAGGGTATCTAAGCAGTTTGCTAGGTTTTTCATGAACAATTTTGTGTTTATATTCAATGATGCAATGAGCCGGTCTGATTAACATAGCTTGGGGTCCTTCCCAGGCTCAGGTGTAGTGGAGATATGGGCTTCATCATTTTAGTCTCTGCAAAGGATTAAATATATGGATCCATTGCATTAATTTTGGCTTCAGACACCTCAAGAACATTTTGTAGATGCCCCCTATGAGCCCTTTGTGGCCCGGGGCTTTGCCTATTTTAAAGGTTTTTAGGGCCATCTCAACCTCATAACAGGGATCTCAATATCTTCACTCTGCAAATATGGTGAGGGAGGCAGGGTCCAAGTAAGGCCTTTGCTCATTGTCTGAAGGGGATTCTGCGGGGTACAGAGTGGTGTAGTGGCTATGGAATGTGTTTAGTTTGTTATCATCAGAGGTAAGTATTTTTCCAGTTGGAGACTGGATTCTGAGATGTAGCCTTCTCTAGCGTCTGTCTTAACTGGTGAGTTAAGTGGAGGCCAATTTTATTGCCCTAGTTGTAAATTGTTTTTTTAGGTGGAGTAGCATAATTTCTGCCTTACTTGTCACTGTAGCATTGAGTGTTCCCCTTAAAGCTGTCACCTTATAAAGTAGTGACAAGGATATATTGGTTCTCTACTCATTCTGTGGTTTTGAGCATTTCTTCCAATTGTTCTTGCTGTTTTGTTGTAGAGCTTCTTCAACCCCAACATTATACATTTGTTTCTCACACCTGCTTTAAAGTCTTCAGAGGTGTTTCTCAAACCCACATGCCTGCATCGTTAAGTCTGAAATGAAATACTCCTCAGTTTGGGAGCTCCGGGTCTGTCAAAAGTGCCGGGTGGGGTGTCCAGCGCCTTTTACAGGAAGTCCACAGAGAACTCTACATAGCAACAGCTTACAAGTCTGAACCAGTATAAATGTTGATAAATTTTCTTAATTACTCCACAGAAGGATATGTGTTAGAAGAAGAGGCGGGTTCGCACATGGTCTAGGAAGTCACGTAGTTTATCAACATGCAGGTATACAAATAGGAGCCCCTCGACCACAGAAGCGCATCGCCACTCCAGCTGACTGTCCACCCCGTGTCGCATTCCCCGCATGAGCTCTGTAATAGAACCTGAGCTCGTGCTTAGAATACCAAACACCATATATATATATATATATATATATATATATATATTATTAAGACATTCCAATTTTTATATCTACATAACAACAACAATAATTAGAATCACAATCAACTTCACAGAATATTAAAAAACATAGCAGAAAAATAATTGTCCTAGGCACATTCCTCTCCCCCCATAAATAACTAAGCCTGGGCGGAATTTGCGTAGTCGCGTTACGCAAAGTTCCGCAAAGATGTAAAAAATCTCTGCGAGCTACGCAGAATTCCGCGAGCACGCGGAATTGCTTGTTCCGCCCGTTCGCGATGCGGTTTTCCTGTTCGGGGACGCTGTTTGCGTGCTCGGGGGGGAAATATCTCGCGAACTTGCCCATGAGGTCGCCAATTGGCGCGGCCATCTTGTTTCACTTGTCCCGCCCGTTCGTGATGCGTGTTTCCTGTTCGCTAACATGGATGTCCGATGGCGTGTCCGAATGACGTGTTCGCGATCGCACACTCACGCGGGATCGCGCGGCCGGCTACCAAAATCTCGTGGCGCACGCGAACGGATAGGAAAACTCGTCGGCGAACGCAGGGATCCCGGTAAGTCGCTACCGCGTGCGCGAACAAGCATTTTGAAAGCGCTGACAAGGGAAAAATTCCGCTACGCCGTGGATCGCGGAATTTTTGGCAATTCCGTGTTCTCCGTGGAACGCAGAATTGCCAAAATTCCGCAAATTCCGCGAGCTGAGCGGATTTTACCGCCCAAGCCTATAAATAACATTAGAATACGTAAACATATTTCTTAACAGAATCTACATACATTTCCCACAACTAAACCTTGTCTTAATGTAACGAATAATCCCTGAATTTTACAGGCGCGTGAATGCTCCTCCTCACAACTTAGTGTTTCATACCACAATCATCTCCACTCACCACTCTCGCGTCAGAATCAACTGCAACATCCAAAAACACATTTCTGTCATCCGAGACTCCTCGTTCTTTACAGATTGTCTTGTCCACCAATACCTCCTCAAACTGATTGCAATTGTTACACAAAGATACTCTGGGCCTCATTTACAAGAAAGTTCTGCAGTGAGGCACCGTAAGCCCTTTGGCTGCGCCACGCTGCGGCACTTTAAGAGCACAGAATGCATCATATCTACAAGGATATGACGGATCCCTCTGCTCTCCCCTGCGCTGCTGCCATGCGCCAACGCAAGCACCCTTGCACCGTGGTGCAAGGATGCCTGCGTCATGGGGAGGATTGTTTATGTGCAGGAAGGTGTCCCTTCCTGCACATAAACAATCTGGTAATCATGGCGTTTTTCAACTTCTATGTGTGCTACATTAGCACACATAGAACTTGCAAAACGTCATTTTTTTTAATGATTGTGTCCCTTCCTGCACATAAACAATCATAAGAGGTGATTTCCTCTTACTATGTGTTCTGCAGAATGCAGAAAAGTTGGGTTCACAGATGGTAGGACTTATTGTTCATAGAACATTTAGTGGACCTTTGGGCAGGTTCCATGGTTTATACATATAAGGGGTGGCATCTAAGAAACATCAGTTTTGGTCATGCATCGCCTTCATTCAATCAATAGCCAATAGAAAAAGAATTGAGCGTGGCATAGAGCACAGCTGACTTAGGTGTGGTTAACTTGAAGCACATAATATTCATGTTTTCTATTCTTGCCCTAAAACAAGAAAATTCTAGCTGGGACTGGTAGGTTTCATGGATAAGATCTTGGTTACGAATCTGAAGGTACACTCTCATCTGGTTTACTACCATAGATGTAGAGGAAGCATAAGTAAGGGCATAGGTAAATTTATTTTTCCATAACATCTATTTCAAAGGTATACTGATGTGTGTAGCAGGTGAAGAGTTAGGCAACCCTGGGCATCCAAGAATGGTTAGAGTTAGGAGATAAAACAGTCGATCTGGTGTAGGATGTATACGCTTTAGGTTGTTACTTTTGAAGATTTAGGTGGATAAAGGGCAGTACCCTGGGGAATTTGATTCTAGTTCTCAGTAACTATCTTTCATATGTGTACAATAGAACAGGGATGTGCTGTCGCCTCAACTTCAAACCAAGGGTTTTAATACCACATACAAACATTGGTAAATAAGCAATACATAGATTAAATTACAATATAGAGAAAACACATCCTGGCTTGACATCACCAACATTTATACCTCCTGCAAATGTGCCTATTTCTGTAAGGTGAACTTTGAACCCACACATTAGCAAATATGCCCTATGTCAAAGCCAATAGAAGAGCTGGAATAACCCAGTTGACTAATATCCACCATAATACTACATGATTAGCCGGATGAAATGCACTCTCAAAGTCAATAAAGATACTTTACCATACACCATCCACCAAAACGGACAAAACTAAGCCATTGTGTATAACGGAGGTGTTTTCTAAACCCAGTGATTAACTTATGTAGCGGATCCTTGGTGATTGCACACGTCAGTAGATGAATATGCAAAACTCTGACACTCTACTTGATTGATCCATCCTTGCTAACATTTCTAACCACCATTATGAACCCGGTTTGGTTCTGTCTACTTGTATAAGAATGCTGACCTTTCACGACTCTATCGCGAAAAGTCATGCATGTAAAATAGGTAGCCATTTCCTCCCCTCACCTTGTGTCATGAGTGGTGCCGAACCACCGGCCAAATATTGCGACTAGTGTACTGTGAACATAGAGACACCACATGTGTAATGCATTATAAGCAGTAACAGGGCCTTAATGGCCCTAACTAATATAAGAAAACTTTGTGGAAGCGATCAAGCACTAGCCCCCTACAGTGCGTTCCATCCTATTGGATTGTCTCGATAGTCTCAGAACACTACTCAGCCAGAAGTTTGTCTCCATGATAAGAAACTTTGGTCAGATGCTCCAGGCAGAAAACCGGGATTGTGAACTATAAGAGTCATAGAGGAATGGTAAGCAGAGACTGCACCCTTTCGTATGACCAAATCCCAATGTTCCAGTAAAATACTAATAGAGGTCAAATTTGGATCCTTTGGCCTTTTATGCCTAGGTGGAAGCCATAGGGTTTAGTTTAGAGGAGTGATGGAGAATCTGTTTTCCATCTGTATCCCTGGGTTAACATGTGGGCATCTGGACCACTCTACAGCAGGATGAAGATGATTTGCTTGAATGTAATGTTTAACCCTTGGGAATCCCAAACCTCTTAGGATAATGGTCTGCCTCACTCTCCAGTTTTGTTTCCCCAAGTAAATGCTATCACTTGCTTCTGAATACTTCGGGGCATCGATCGGAACAACTGAAGGGGAATTGTTTGTGCAAGAGGCATGGCATAAAGTTAATTTTGAGACATGAGATTCTTCCGAATTATGAGATTTCAATATGACCCCACCTGTATAAATCTTTAAAAAAGGTGTTCAAGATATGCAGAACTCATACAAACCTCTAAGTATTTAATTGGGTCTTGCACATGAACCCAGCATCTAGCAGTGGGCCCTTACCCTGTTTCAAAGGAACGCTATTTTTATGCCAATCGACTTTGAGTAGTTGACCTTTCTGGAGGTTTCTGAAAATGTTTGTATCTCATACACCAATGCAGGAACTGTGCTTTTTTTAAGAAGTTATGTAACAAAGCACGTCATCACTGAATACATTTAATTTTAGATGGAGACGTGGTGTCATCAAACCCAAGATATTTGGATTATTTTCTATTTTGCTGGCGTAGGGCTTCATTGTGAGTGAAAATAAAAGGGGCAAAATGGGGCAACCTTGTCTTGTCACTGTGAAAATGTAATAACAGTGGAATATTCCCTGTTGATCTTTATTTTTGTTCCTGGGCTTTGGAAGTTGTCTAAAATGTGCCTTTTCATATATGGGCTAAAGCTGGTCTTATCCAAAAGTTTTGACAACAATGTTCACTCATTTCTATTGAATGTTCTCTCAGCATATAATAACAACAGAGCCAAGTTTAAGTCGGTGCACTCTGCCATGTGAATTGTGTTTACCACAAGACAGATTTTTCCCTTGTGCCTATATTTGATGAAGCCAGGCTGAGTGAACAATATTATTTCAGTTAATTTAGGATCAAGGTGAGGCATGGTATTTTGGTGTAGATTTATATAACTTGATTTAATAAGGCTATTAGTTTATAACACCCACATTGCTTTGAGTCCTTGTCAGGTTTCAATAACAATGTCACGTGGACTCCCTCACTGTTAATAACAGTGCCTGAATGTATGAAGCGATTGAAAACCTTGGTAAGGGGAGACAATAGCAGATCCTTGGACGTTTAAAAAAGTAAGCCTGTAAAACCTTGAGGGCTCAGAACTTTATTGCCAGACATGCTCTTAATAGCTATTCTAACATCCTCCTCTGAAATAGGTTCTTGGAATTGTAAAATAATTTTAGGATCAATTGAAGGTAACATAAAGTCAGCCATCAACATTTACAGGTTCACACCCTTGAGCTGTGCATAGGGAGGTGAAAAGGTCAAGCAAGCTTTCTTTGTTGGGCGTCAACTCTATGCTCCTGGCTTCACTGTTAATAATACATTTAATATAATTCCTCGTCTGAAGCTTTTAAATTTATGTGCGAGCAGACAATCAACTTTTTCTCCTCTTTCATAATATTTTAGTTTAAGAAACAGCAGTTTCCTGGCTGTCTTATTCAGTAATAGTTGTTCTAACTTCCTCCAGTCTTTCTAAGGAATTTATAGGTAACCTGCAAACAATTTGCTTTATCTTGGCATTGCCATCAGTGTTTGTTTGCTTTGCTAATTAGATAAATGTCACTGTTTGCAAAATCATCTTCCCCCTTATGACCAATTTAGTGTCATCCCACATCCCAAGTTACCTCATTCGCTGCATTTTCCTGAAAGTAATGGTCTAGTGAATCAAGAGTGGAGGCATTTACATCCGGGTCTCAAAGTGAAGTTTCATGGATTTGCCATTGAGGCCTCTGGTATGGCATTTTCAGAACGCAATCCAACCATAAAGAGACTGGTGAATGGCTCGACAAGATAGTTGCATCTAATCTGGTATCAAAAACAAATGCCACCACTGAATAGTTCACCAAGAAGTGAGCTCTTCTATTGTAAGAGTTATAGAAATATGATTAAAATGTATAGTGCCTATCCATACCATATTGACTTTAGCATATCTATCAAATTCCAGGCCTTTTTACAATGAAGCAGTAATGTATGGGTGGGCTGTGAGTATCAACTAAGGTTTAACAGGTACAGGTAGGGGTTGAGTGAGATATTAAAATGCCTTCCCTGTATGAGGTCACCTCTCTAAGATTGGATCCAATTGATAAAACATTGTAAAACACATCTTTGGGAGCAAACATGGAAAATAGTGGGATCCATCTCCAAAGTAGGATAACCGGAAGGCCCATTATCCACCCATCTCTGTCCTTATATTGTTCCCCTAAAGCTAAAGGGATATCTCTGTAAAATGGACACCCCCTTGTTCTTAGTGGAAGCATGTAAACGGAACTGGACGGGGAACTAGTATGAATGCAATCTTTTTTACATCCTCTTTTTTCAAGTGGGTTTCTTGTAACATCAATATTCCATACCTTAGAATGTAACCATTTCAGCACTGCATGTCTTTTTATGGAGGAGTTCAGACCCTGGCCATTCAATGTTCATATGTTCACCATTGACATGAGACAGAATTAGAAAAATGTGCATAGAAAGTAATCCACATAAATACGTTCAGCAAACCTGGAGGGCCACGTGCATCATCATCGCACCAACGTCATCCCTGGCACTGCCCCTGAGAGACAGAGGTATACGTTTCCTCCATCCCACCATATAGTGGTGTTCCTACGCCTTCAGCACATGGCAGTCCCTTCCATCTACACCAACAATAAAGAGACACTATTTCAAACTGGACAAGTGACCAACCCATTGTAAAATCATAAACAACAAAACAGTAGATATGAGTGTTGTGCAGGAATAAGTAGAGGTCAACTCCTTCACTGCCTTCAGGCTGGCGACGTAGCATAACAGTACATATCATAGCCTTACGTGCATAAAGTTGTAACTAGTGTGGAATGTCATTTGATGCTTCTAACGCTGTCTAAGAAAAAAAGTAAGCAAATATAGTCAGTGTAGTCAAACGAGACAGTTTCTTCACCCAAGAAATTGTGCTAGCCTGCATCAGATGTAGCCTGAAACAAATCCTTTTCTTTTCTGTCCCACTGTCGGGTCGCTCAACGCTCCCTCTTTATCTATATTTCCCCCATTCTGGTTCAGATGGGCCAGGGCAGGATGGGCCGATTGTTTCTCGGGTTGGTCGTTATCTTTCAGGTTCAAGTTTTGCTTCACTTCCTTCACAGTGCAGTCTGACTGTGATTTGCCATTAAGGGAGAACATTATGTGGAAGGTAAAACCCCACCAATAGGAGATCGTTTCATTAAGCTCAGTGATCACTTTCACGTCTCTGTGTTTAACAAGGTTCGCCACTGACGAATCTTCATAAAAAGATATTTTGTTACCACGGAATTGCTGTCAGGCCGCCAACATAATATTCTACATGTTCTTAAAAAAAAATTTACTCTGATCAAAACTTCAGGTCAGATCTCTTTTTGATCTGGAACGATGCGAAGACCTGTGCAATCCGGGTCCAGCTCACTGTCATCTGGGCCTTGCTGAATATACCAAACAATTGTGGGACATAGGACTCCAGGTCGGAATTTGAGAAGTCCCTGTTAATCTTACAAATTGGGATGTTGTTGTGACAGTTTGCTTTCTCCATCATTGACTATCTCCAAAAGAGATAGGTATGGGCTCTCCAGATGTGCAACGCGCTCTGCTAATTCATCGTGGGAATGGGGCAGTTCTGAGATGTTTGTTGCTATCGTATTTAAGCAAGTTTCCTCTCTTTAAAAGGTATGGCCAAGGTCTTTCAAATAATCCTTAAAAACTTGTTGCAATACTAAAATGCCTGTCTTTTTTTAGCACCTTTATTTTTTTACAGTTTTCGATGTCCTATAGAAAGTAAAGATCAAAACAGAATGACCATATCAATAACAAAACAGTTGCCCAAATCACGTGCCCTCACCACCCACTATAGACTGGTATAATACAGGATCAACACATGTATCATTTCACGAGGAAGTAGGTAGTCATTACAGCAGGCACTAAGATTAGTGTCATATACAGCCGATCCATAGGTGACATTTAAGGAATAGTAGATAGCCCTCCCAGGTTCAGTCATCAAGTAAGTCTCAATCCCCCTCATCCGTACCATCATCCACCTCTGACTCAGAGTCATCATCCCTATAGAATGCGTTTCTTAAATTCTTGTGCAAGAAGCTGTGTATCTCCATGGTAGTGGATACCTGGAGTTCCGTCTGCGGCATTTGTTGGTCAGATGTTGTGCTCAGTGGCATTGTGTCATCAGCTAACTCCCTCCTATCTGATTTCAAGGACTGCAAGAGATCTTTCCGAACTTCCTTTAGGGTTTTATGCTTATTGACTGCTAATGTTCAATCCTCAGTTGGGAACTGGACAAAATGGGAATTTATGAGCAGCACCGACCCCACAGCGCATGGCGATGGAGATTGTCTCAGAGCAGGTTCAAAGCAGACTCCTGCAAAGCACTGATGCTGGGCCGGGTCCAAGAATTAAATCCAATGCCGAAATACCTCCGCTCACACCCACACCACATGAGCCGTGCCATCAGCTGATTCTCAAAAGAGGCTGCAGCAGATCAGGTCCACAGCGATCCCCGGGAGCGAAGCTAACGCCTCAGACTGCTGACAAGCATTGCCATCTTGACTTCAGTTGGCCATGCACTCGGCAGAGGGGCTGATGCATCCACGATGAATCCCAGAGAAAGACTTGACCTTTCTCCCCCAACTATAGGCTGAACTTCACGATGACAGAACAGCATCAACCAATACCATCGGCTGACTGTTATTGCTGGTAAATACCCATGTTGACAGCCTTAGCACAGAGTTCAACAGAGACATCTCTTACCGAGTCTCTGTTCCAACCATTCCCCTTTGTTGAAGTTTTTTACTCTGCAGTTTTTTGTATCTCTTTTTGATGAACTAATACCTCCTATGTCTTCTTCATTTCCTTAACATCATTTTTGCTGCTAATTTATCACCAAACAATTTTGAACATTGGTGCGTAAATTTCCTTCTCCTTTGAAAACGTAAAGTGTATTCAGCCACCACTATTGTGATCATTGTAAATAAAACCTCGAACAGTAGAATTCTATTTATCCAGTTCATTAACGGTCAGTCTCCATCCATTTATGGATCTTAATCCTATTCCAACACTTAAAGAAATTTGCAAGGATAATAGTCTAATCCAGTCGGGATTCTGAAGAGCCAAAGAGCTTAGTATGTCTACTAAGGATATACTGTATCATCCATTCAATTATCATGAAGAGTTGGGAATTCTCACAGGACCTCCTCCGCGATATTGAGTAAGAAATGCCCCCGGAAAAGTGTGTACTGGGGTCCGCTACATAAGCATGCAGTTTCGTAAATCTACGCATCTCTGCTCATGCTCAGCTTGCCTCCCCTGGAAGCCCTATGAGGTAAATGGCGGACAGACTTAAAGGATGATGCCTGGGGTGTGAGGCCTACAGGTAGCTCCGGGAGGTAGATATCCGGGAGGGATTTCAGCTGGCACAACTGTAAGTTTCCACAGTGCAATGCATACTACACGAGAACCTGCCTCTACAAGATGGGAAAGACCGACATTGACTTTTGCGTCAGGGGTGTGGACAAATAGGGACCCTGATCCACACCTTCTGGGAATGTCCAAGAATAAGAGACTACTGGGAAAAGGTGAGAGGCAGGATCACTTCTTTTATATTGCTTCCTAACCCTCAATCCACAACTGGTGACAGTGGGCATCTGGGGGGAGAAGACCCTGGGCAGGTACACACTCCTCTTCTGTAATGTGATATTAATGGTGGCCAGGAGGGATATAATGAGACACTGGGAAGGGGTAACAATACCCACAGTGTCTGAATGGACCTCGAACATGAACTGGTGCATGAGGGTAGAGGAGGTGGCCTACTGGGCCAGAGATTGGCCCCATAAGTTTGAGAAATTGTGGGGCCCAATAAAAGGGCCCGAGGAAGATACACACCAAGAGGAGGTGTGAAGGGGGACAAGGTGGGTGCCGACGGCGAGACCGAGCCTGACTGGCGGGAGACTCAGGGCTGGTGATGGAAGGGGATGGTCGGGATTAGACGACGAGCTCTTTTATAAAAAGACACGGTGGCTGCAGGAATGTGGAACCTGCCAGATGGTGATAATGCTATGTGCCGTATTGCAACTACTTTATTGTTGTACGTTGATGGAAAACTTAATAAAATATTATTGAAAAGAGTTGGTAATTCTCAATCATTTTTGCAATCTGATTCCCCCACTTTCTGATAGTCTCCAACACTTTCATAGAAGTCTGGGTTCGGGGATGATCCATGCCTCTTTCATGGATAACAATCCCTCATCTACCAGTTGCGACAGAGTACATATTAAATGGACATCCCCATTCACTATTGCCCAAATAAGGACAGCATCATGTTGATATACTGCCAAGATCAACATTTCATCCTAAAAGAGTTTATTAGGCCATAGTTCTACTGTGATCTCAATACCCAATTAAGTAGCAGCGCTCTCACGAGCCACTACCACATTTCATATATCTTTTTTCATTATTGTTCTTTGTCTCAGGCAAATCTGTGCCCTCCATCCACTCATTCTATTAGTAAAATGTGTCCATCAATCCACACATGGCTAAAATGGCCCACCCATTGACTAACTCCTTGATGATTTCAAATTCGAGGTCTGTTCTAGTAAATTCTTGAACTTTTGCCACGATACAATATTTTTACAGATGCCATGGCATGCTATGTTAATTACTAAACTTAGCTGTTAAAGGGAACTAAATAGTTGAAGTGTTCTACCCCGTATTCAATGGGTCATTGGAAGCAATTGCGGATGAAAATAAATGCATTGTTTGGGCCTCAGTTTCAACGATAGTCTCCTCGTCTCTTTTGGCAGGAGACATGAGGGGACCTTTTTAAACCCTCTTCAGCCTGCGTTTATTCATCTTTTTTTTTAGCATTTTGCTTATACTGTTTTGTCTGGCTTGGGTCCTGTTTTTGGCGAACCTGTTATTAAATAAACCATTAGGAACATTCTGTGTGAATGCCCTACCCACAGCATTTTTGTGTTGATTGTCTGACATGATTTCTGTTGTTCTGTTTTAACAAACTTTGCTGTTTGACTTTCTTTAAATTGGTCTTCCTTCCGTATCCTTTATCCTTTCCCTTTGCATTATGAAATCCTTCCGAAAAAGAAAGTTTCCAAAAAGCTCAAAGCATAAGCATGAACACTCTGGACCGCACTGCCGTTGCGAACCAGCAGTGCGCCCACCTGTGCACCACACCTTCAGCGACAGAAGGCAAAATGTCTAAAGCTGGTCAACAAACCAAAACCACAAATTCATATTTTTTTCAATTATTTCTAACCCGAATTTACACGACGCCATTTTCTATCCAACTAATGTCACATATGAGTTGCTGGCATTGCATTCTCTCTGTGCAGCTCACCCTATCATGCTGTACTCGCAAGAGTACGCGAGGAATCAGTAGTTAGACATAAGTCGAGCCCTGGCTGCTGAGGCACTTTTTCCATTCATTTGCTGATATGTCCCTTGTTAGCACCCGTCCATCTGACGCCTCGCGCCTAGTCCTTCCTGTGCTCAACATATTGTGTCCGCTCATGCAATAAATGGCCATTATGGACCTCGTGGCCAGTGTTCCACGACAGGCAGCTGTGTTCGGTTGCTATGAGACCGAACACACAACACAGCTGTCCCTGATATTGTAGAACATGTGGCCTCCCAGGGTATTAAGCATCTAAAGAGCAGAACATAGAAATGTGAGAGGTGCATCGATAAATCATCACGAGGGGGTCGTTGCCTTTAGTCTTGTTAGGCGTAGATGACATCACTAAGAGTAAAATTAATGTTTACTCTCCGTGCATGAAACTGTTATGCTCGCACGAAAATATTTCAGTTTTAAAGCGGATGTGAGCACTCCTGCTGCCTTCTACGGAAGTGGACTACCCACTTCCATTGTTGCGTCATTTGTTATGTGATTCTGGTAACCACAGCGATGGCTTTGCTTAAAATGTTGCATCCCTGCAATGTGTTCATAATGGAAAACATTTATTGTCTAAAACTGTACAGCATTTCCTGTACCGCTGGAGCCCATGCAGTGCCTCCTAAATATATGGGAAGCTACAGATCTCAATCGCAAATCCCAAGATTAGGCCACGCTGGGCATGATGATAGCGAAGCGCAATATAGCCAAATACTGGGGGGCACAAACAACACCTACCTATGCAGAATGGTGCATGGACATGGATTGGGCAATGGTGGCCGAAAAAGCAATCTATGTAAATAGGGGGTGTCCAAAAAAATGGGAGCGGATGTGGGGAGGGTGGAACAAATTTAGGGGAAACATTTGTACGCCGCCACGGGGAGATCCTTCATCAGACGACAGTTGAAATAAAATGGTGATGGAACTGGGGAAAGATATAGCAGCGTTCGTGAGGGAACTGGACATGAACACTAGAAAACTTGGATATGGTCTGCAACCGGAACATTTAATGTATGTGTATTGTACTATTTTTTGTAATGGTATTATAAGTCGTGTAACCAATAAAAAAAGTTTAAAGAAAACTGTACAGCATTTTATAATAAAGGTTGGCAAGCGTCAGTTGGGCGATGAAACTGAAATCGTTGTTGTCCCACCTGCATGACCCACTCGAGCCAACACACCAAAAAATCACTAACACATACACTAATAGATTTCAAGTTGTAACAAAGCAGGGGGTGCACATCGGTATTTGTAGAGGCTGCTAAACAGGTTGTGCAATAGACTTTAGGGGCATATTTATCAAACTTTCACGCTGCGCAGTGATCCAGCAATCAGGGATCGATAATTTTTCACTAACATAGGCCCATTTACACTACCCAATAAATCCCTTCACGCTGGGGTTCAGTGTGATGCAAGTTTACTCCTAGCTCACTAAATACACTGTAGAACCTGCATTTCTCCTAACAAATATAAATGTGGCGACAGACCTTTTTTGATGTTGAGAAGTTGATGACAATAATTATGTACCTATCTGTACTACTAAATAATAACAGACTACTAAATAATAACAGACTCGGTGTGAAGTTTATGTTATTTATCGTAAAATAATATGAGAATAAAATGCTCATCAAGTACAGTTACACAAATGCAAATCCTAGATTATCACAGAGAAAGAACATTGGCAAAGTATAATTTCAAACTCATATCAAATAAACAATGCATTGAAGGAGTGGATAGGCGAAGAGAGAAAAGCTTTCAGAGACAAAATACATTTGCAAATGAATATGCAATTTTAGAAGATTATCTATACCAGTGGTTCCCAAACTGTGCGCCGCGGCACCCCGGTGCGCCGTGATGAGAAGCCAGGGGCGCCGCGCCGCCGCGGGAAATTACAGCTTCAGCGCAAAATGCGGGGGGGAGTTTGAAATGCCACCTGCAAAATGGTTTGGCCCAAGCACTGCCGCCATACGCCTACGTGCGTACGTACGCGTCGTACGTGCTTTTAGAGGCGTAGTTTCCGTCTTAGTGCCATACGCACCTCAGAGCGTTTGAGGTGCGTTGTTGCTGCCCGCCGTGCCTCACCTCGTGGGACCCTCTTGACAAGAAAATCGGTAAGCAAGGGCTTGTAGTGCCGCGCCCTCGATGCGCACTTTCTTGCAAATGTTTTGGGGATTTTTGATCATGGGCATTCAGTGCCCAACACTAATTCCTGGATGGAAAGATGTGTCGCCGAGCAAATGGATGTGGGGACAGCCTTGCATTAGTAGCACAGCGAGCTGGCGTCTGCCGTGGGTCCAAAACGTTCCTTAAAGAAGCAATGGGTCTTTGCAAGTAAATCAATGTCCATGGAGACCGTGGCTGGTGCTCAGACTCCAGGCTGGTGTTGGCTGTCCTTATCTTCTGCAGCTGCCCCTGCTTTGGCACACACTTGGCTCCCCTCCTGCCCACGCGCCAGGCATGTTGTTGGGAGGGGCAGTTTCATGACCCGGATAGAAGAGCCTCAAAATAGTAGAGAGTGGTAAAGTGCCAAGTGCACAGCTGCGCAAATTTGTCAAAGAATGATTTTGCATAAGCGAAATCTATCAGCTTTGACAATTCTTGTTGCATGTGTTTGAAGGATGTGTACTGTCCATTATTAGGGTTTCTACACCAGCAGAACCTATTTTTTCAGTTTGTTTACATGATCTTCATTGGCACCATGCGCATGAAAACATAAATGTATTTTCTGTACTTGTGTGCTTTAGCGTTTATCCTCATATAGGTGCAGAGTTCCTTTGCACCCAAAAATGTAACTACGCAAACTATTTTTCTTTTTGTTGATAAACACTGTTCAGACTTTTAAAGTGGAATGGGCATAGATTTTTTTCCCACACCAGAAAATAATGATTAGCGAGAATGACTGGCATGATCCTCAGGAAATAGTTACAGTCCACACCCGGCTGATTGGTAAACCTGAGGTCGGGCTTGCATCCCCCCCCACCACCCGCCCACCGGTAAAAAAAATGATGGGGAGCCACGGCCAACTGCCAATTAGGTCAAGGGAGCCACGGGTCAAAAAAGTTTGGGAACCACTGATCTATACTGACCCAAGTAAGAATCAGGGAAAACTACTCCACTGGCCAGTCAGGGCAGCAAGGCCACTCTAGTAGAGTCGAGTGGCAAAGATTTGGACAGGAGTCAGGAAACAAGTAGGCCTCTATCTGGAAACAGCAAACCGACGACAGCGACGATCTCCTGCTAAATAGCATCAGCAGAAACACCTACCAACCACACCCACCGGGCACTTTCAATTATACCCTAAAACCCCAACCCACATTTGTTTCATTATTTGAATGAACTCCATCTACCATTGGCTAAGATTGGGGGTGTACTGTCACACCACTCTTCATCATGACCATTTTATTAAACATTTCTTTGTTCTAAACATTCAGCATTACGACAGATTCTACCCAAGGAAACATCTTTCGAACATAATCACAGCACATATTTCCTAGAGTGTATTTTTATGTATCAAGTCTTTCACGCTTTCTTTGTTTGCCTCTGCCATCTCGTGAGGAAGTTGCATCGCTACCACTTGCTTATCAAAATGTCCTTTTCGAAGCTTGGCTGTCATACAAGGACATAAGAACATGCACAGCTTTTCGCGTGTTCTCTCTTCTTCTTACAAAATCATTCTTTTTGGAAATCTTATTTTCCATTAACAAATGTTAACCCCAAACTGGCATGCAGGAAAGTAGGCCCATGCTTGTTTTTCTACAGAGAACAGAACACAAACATTAATTATTTTCATGAAATGTAATTTTCAATGCGCACCATCCCAGCATTGCACTAACCCATGCACAACCTGTGTTATTCTTTGCGAAATATTATTAACATGCACAAAAGCAGCATTAGTCTTTTTATCGAAGCAATTTTGCGGCCTAGTTCCATGCATTAATACACGCAATAATTTTCACATTACTTTTACGCATGCGCGAAAGCATTTCTCATTATTTTAGCGTTTTTTAATAATAGTTTTCACAGCACACTGTTAATAAATGTTACTGAGGGTTCAATCCGAGCAGGTTTTATTTTCTCAAAACCCTGCTCCATCAATGCAAGTCACCTTGCTGCTCTGTGCTACATGAAAGGGCTGGAATGTGCCCTATTAACATCATATGGCGCCTTCCTGTCCTTTCTTTGCGCTGGCACACAAACTGCAGCCTAGCGCCAACGCAAGCACCCTTGCACTGTAGTGCAAGGGTGCTTGCATTGCAGAAAAGGATTGTTTTTGTGCAGGAAGGGGCACTTTCCTGCACAAAAGCAATCCTCTGACGCATTTTTCTCTTTCACATAAAAAGTGGAAAATATTTCTCCTTGCTACGCCTCACCTGGGGAGGCTTAGCATTTTGACACAATCCCAGGTCTTCAAAGAATGGTAGTGCACCAAATTCCATGGGTGGATGGGTGGGAACACCCATGATCCACTCATGGAATCTCTCCCTGGGGCAGAGTAATGTAACTCAGCGATTTGCCCTGCGTGTTATTACTCTAGATTCATCAAGCCACGCAGCGCCATGCAAGGTGGCCTTGCGTGGCTTGATAAATCTTACTTTGTAGTTGTATCCCCCTTGTGCCCCAGTGCGTGGCGCAAGGGCAACGCATCTGCTTGATAAATATGCCCCCTAATGTGGGGTCAAAAGTCCGTCGACATTTGATAGAAACAAATGTGTTCCCATCCCGTGATTCACATGAGCACAGGTGACTGTGGGCCTGTTATAATGTATTAAGAACTTCTCAGTTGTTGTTAACCTACTCATGCACCAGTGCTTAATTTGTGAAAAAATAAGTGCTGGGGCCCTTGTCAGAAGGCCACTGCAGCTAGCACCTCCCTTTGCCCCTGCCTGCGCTGCCAATGACAGTACCAACACAACTACTAACTATCACACTCCTCCAAGTGTGACAGTTCAAACTATTCCAGTCTCCCAAAGCTATAAGAATGGCTTGGAGGCAGGTATTGGTCATTTTAAAAGTATATTGGATTGACAAACAGCTGTTGTTGTGCTCTTCTGTAAATTAGACAAACAGTGCCACCATGTGGCAGATGATCATAAGTGCCAGTGTTGACAATTACGTGCAGGTGCCGAGCACCGCAAACCACCGGCTCAAATTAAGCACTGTCATGCACTATTATTCACTGAGCTTTGACCATGGCTTTTTTGCCACTGGGGTCACTTCACACCAATGATTTTGGGATATTAACGGAGTAATGTGGTTTATGCTGTAAGTAAACCATATCTCATAATTAGAACCGGGATAATGTTTTTGTCACATTAATTGCTCACAGTAATTTTGCTGCATTACCTACATATTTCAGTTTTGAATGAGATCTGTGTGATGGAGCAGGGTTTTCGCAAAATAAAACCTGCTCGGATTGTGCTCCTCAACGTGTGACTCATTAACCAAATGTTGTGAAAAATTAACCGCGCAAGACTAAAAGGGGAAAAATGAAAACTGCGCAAGCGCGTGCTGGGAGTGTTAGAGTAGGCCGCAAATGCACATGACTAATGTAGAAAATAAGACAAAAGTCGAGAGTTTATTTTCACTAACAACTAGAAAATAATAAGCAGCATGTAAGAAGAGGGAGCAAGCGAAAGCATTCAAAGAGCGTTTAATAGTGGAGTTTTATAAAATGATAAATGTTATGTTATGTTATGTTATACCTAATTTATATAGCGCTCGTACACCGGATTGGTTTCTTGGCGCTGCTCGGAAAGGTGATGGGTGAAAGTTTGTTCGAGTGATTACGCGATTGCCTGTTTAAAGAGCCATGTTTTTTTAAGTTTAATCAGTCTGGCCGCCTGGTTCTGTATCAGTTGGAGACGGTGGATGAGATAGGCCGTGATGCCAAAGTATAAGGAGTTAGCATAGTCAATATGTGAGGTCACCATGGCGAGGACTGCCTGCAGTTTTGCTTCCTGAGTTAGGAACCTGCTGATTTTCTTTATTTTCCTTAATTGGAAGAAGCAGGTAGAAATTACAGATCCTATTTGGGTTTTCATGGTGAGGTCATACAATAACACTTGTATTTGTTTTCTCTAGAAGTGTACTTACTGCCCTGCAGAAAAGGCCCTAGAGTCATTTTAGAATTAACATGGCATATTAGAAATGTAGAAGGGAGAAAGAAAATGTGATGTGTCCTTCGCAAGTTCCTGATGATGGCCAAGGTTGCGCAGAGAGGAAATTGATAAAAAGAATGGAACTTCCTTGCCGACCGGAGCATGAGGACATTTGTTCTACGAATTGATACATGAGTGAGATGAAGAGACGAACAAAGCACGGAAGCCTGATACTAGAGTTTCCTCTATTGGAAGTGATTACAGTGAGCAAAGTTAGGACAATAAAACGTTTGAAAATTAGGCACACCGAGAGTGGTGTGATTGAACACCCCTTGTTTTGGACCAATCAAAAAGCATGAAACCATGTGAGTTGACACAATGAGGGTTGGGCCTTTAGTGATTATAGAGTATAATTAGTAGTAGTACTTGGGTGGGGATTTTGAGAGCGCGTTTCTTACTTTGTGAGAGGAGAGAGCTGGGTTGCTGTTTCCTAAATTCTATGGGCTGGCTGTTCTGCTGATCCGGACTCATTGACTTTGCTCCTCAACTCTTCTTGAGGTGCCCTGCTTACTTTCATGGCCAGAGGGTAGCTTTTCAGATTTCTAGAAACCTTGCGAGATTGGTTAGTATGATATTCTGAACGCTGGATCAGTTTTTGGCAGCAGACTTGATGGTTTAATTAATTAATTTGGCAAATTAATAGGTCAGAATTAATAATTTTGGTTATTACCATATCGTACTATTGTTATATGTAGTGGTCCATCGTTGACCTTAAGAAAAGACAGGTCCGGAGTGGCGTAAGATCCCAGGATGATATTAGCCTAATAGGCAGAGTTTAGTGTGGCATACACTAAGTATTGTGTTGTCTGCTGGTGTGATATTAAGCAAATAAATGAATTTGTTTAATATTGAAGAGGGAACTCTGAAGTTAGTATAGAGGAGATTTATTTGGGTAGCTTTAGAAAGCGCAGCTGAAGAATTCCCGAGAAATTTTCACTTGATTGAGAGTGGAGTAACGCTGGTCGATATTCTGCTAGTAGCGAAAGATTTCTTTGTTGGATTGAATCTATCTCTTTATTAGTGGGGCAAGCAAAGCAGGTTTGTTTTATGTCGTTTCTAATTTTGTTTTCTTTGGAAAAGGGTTTGTAATCTACTGCCGAAATATTTTGTAAAGGGAGGATCAGTAGTAAGAGTTATACTGACGTCACAGAGAGTTGCGCTGGCACTAGTCAGCTAGTGTGAATCGTCATGAAAGGGTGTTGTGTTACCATTGGTTGGTTGGTGTGAGTCGCGCTGGTATTGGGCAGCGTGAACAAATAATGTGTGTAGAAATACTGAAGAGGTTTCCTTAGTTTGTTTGAATTTTAGCGTAGTAGAAGAATTAGAATGAAGTTATTGAAAATGATGAGGACTTTATTTAGAAAGGATGAGCCTATACCTATTAGAGAGGGAATTCCTGTACCACCTGATGGTACACCTGCTTCTTTTATGTCATTAGAACGAGGATATCATATGTGTACATGGTTGGGGGATTGGGTGAAGTATACGGAAGGAGATGGGAATATGGCATTTCCAGAACATGGTACTTTTAATGTGAGGATTTTAGAGAACCTGAGATATCAAATGAATCAATTGAGACCAAATTGTAGACCTATGCAGTATGAGGCACTTGAAGAATGGGAACATGAAGCATATAAGAGAGAAAGAGACAGGTCTGCAAATAAATATAGGAATACTGTGAGTAGATATTCAGAGGCAAAATGGGATGTTCAGATGAAAAGATGGAGAAGAGATGTGATTGCAGGAGGTGAAGGTTTATATCTGGTTGTTGTAGTAGAGGATCAGGCTGGAGGAAAATGTAAGGAGAAAAAGAAAAATGTAGAATGTACAGAACCAGATCCAAATGAAATTGATGATGAGTTACTAGATGAATTATTGTTAAACAGACCTCCACCATATCAGGAAGAGCAGGAAAGAACTACTCCAAATGCTCCATTGATTCAAGTTGAGGTTCCTCAGTCTTCACAAGCAAAAATTATAAATGTAATGAGTAAAGCAAAAGATGATTTGACACAAAGGATTACTCAAATATGAATGCAGAGGCTTTATCAGTTCCAGTGACAATTGGTCCCATAGTACCATTGTATAGTGATGGTCAAAATATTTCACAAGTGCATATTTGACAGTACCTGTTAATAACGATAGGGTTAATAGTGGTGCTGAAGCAAGTGAGATAGGAACATTGATTGATATTACAGAGAGACCAGTGGAAACCCCAAAGCGAAATGTACAGTTGGAACCTAGAAGACTGGTACAGAATGTGAGCGAAGTGACACCTACTTCAGGTGGTTCATTAGGACCATCACCAGAAGAGTTAGATGAATGGATTAGAGGGATGGTGTCTAATAAAGTGAATAAGAGCATGGATGTAAGCAGATTAAAAGCGGATTTGGAGGAAATGGTTGTAGGTACAATTAGTCCAGAGAGACTGAGCAAATATCAGGAAGAAGAGTTGTTGTTTTTGTGTAAAAATATTACAATGAGGGCGAAGAGTCTTCATGAGAGGTTTGCTGAAGTTGCACAAACTTATGGAGTTGACATTGAGAAATCAAAGGCTTTACAAAAGACATATAGATTGGATTTTAGTGATAAAGATTTGGAGAGTTTGAATGCTTCTGGTAAACGGTTGAAGATTAAAGAGTTGATTAATACCGTGAAACGATGGGTTGTAGATGTTTCGAATCAGTTGATTAAAACTCCAGTGACAAAACCAATGAAGGTACACATTGGAGACTTTAGAGACTTGCATAGTTTTGTGGTGTGTGATACAAGTCCAGTAAACCTGTTAGGTAGGGGCTTGTTATGTAAGATGAATTGCATCATCTATTGTACACCAGATGGCATTGCATTTCAGACGCCAGATGAAGATGTTGCGTTTAAAGTAATGTTGGCAAGGCAAGGGACAGAAGTGAATGATTTGTATCCTTTATTTACAGCGAAGGATTTGCCTGTTGAATTGAGAGACACAGTGATGACTGATGTGTGGGAGTTTACAGGGAAAGACATTGGATTGATGAAAGAAGTTGATCCTATTCAGATTTCAGTCAAACAAGGTGCAGAATTTCCAAAAACACCACAGTATGAAATGAGTCCTGAGCCCATTGCAGGAGTAATGCCTGTAATTGAACAAATGATTGAACAAGGCATTTTGAGAGAAATACTAGGGAGTCTTTGTAATTCACCTATTATGGGGATTAAGAAACCGAGCGGGAAATATAGGATAGTTCAGGACCTGGGGAAGATTAATAAGATTGTGATACCTTGTTGTCCAATAGTGCCAAACCCAGCAGTGATTCTTCACCATATTCCTAGTGAGGCAGAGTGGTTCACTGTGATTGATTTGTGCCAAGCATTTTTCTCGATACCCTTGCATCCGGATAGTCAATATCTTTTTGCATTCCGGTTTGGAGACCGTGTCTTGGCATGGTGCTGAGTTCCTCAAGGGTATACAGAGAGTCCCTCAATTTTCAATCAGATTTTGAAAAAATGTTTGGAGTCATTGGTGATGCCAAAAGACTCAGTACTGGTGCAATACATTGACGATTTACTTGTTGCATCAAAGACGAGGGAAGCATGTGTGACAGATGCAATTGCTGTACTGAACCATTTGGCAGTAGGTGGGCATAAAGTGGCACCTGCTAAATTGCAATTTTGTGAGAAAGAGGTTCAATATTTGGGACACAAAATTGAAAAAGGAGTCAGGAAAGTATCACAAGATCGAATAACTCTGATCTTACAGATGGGTCCTCCCAGAACACAGAAAGAAGTTTGAATGTTCTTGGGTATGGTTGGATACTGCAGATAATGGATCAGTGGTTTTTGACTGACAGCCAAGCCATTACAGAGATTGACACATAAGGATGTGGTCGATCCAATTGAATTGGATGAAGAATGTATGAGGGCATTTGTAGAGTTGCAAGACAGCATTTGTCGAGCACCTGCATTAGGAATGCCAGACTACAGTAAGGACTTTGCACTATTCTGTTGTGAAAAAGATGGTTGTGCACTTTCAGTCCTAACACAAACGCATGGAATGGTACGCCGTCCAGTAGCATATTTTTCTGCTACCCTGGATTCAGTGGCTGCAGCGTTACCAGGCTGTTTAAAAGCAGTAGCTGCTACTTGTGTGAGTTTGGAGCAGAGTGAATCGATTGTGATGGGACATCCATTGAGAGTGTATGTGCCACATTCTGTTGAGATTTTGCTGACACAAACTCGAACACAGCACCTTACGAGTAGTCGATTGACAAGGTATGAAAGAGTGATACTGGGAGCAGAGACTGTGACTGTGACAAGATGTACACATTTGAAACCAGCTACATTGCTACCAAGTCCAAGTTGTGAAGAAGTGGTGGATGAAGCCGATCATGATTGCCTGGATGTGACTGAATTGTGTACAAAACCAAGGCCAGATATAAAAGACACACCATTGCCTGAATCTGATTGTGTGATGTTTGTGGATGGATCTTGCTTGAGAGATGAAAAAGTTACTCTTCGTGCTTCCTATGCAGTCTGTACAGTGGCTATGGTTCTTGAAGCTTCATGCTTGAAAGGAATAAGTTCTGCACAAATATCAGAGCTGGTGGCATTGATTAGGGCATGTATAATTGGCAAAAATCTGAGATTAACCATATTCACTGATAGTCAATATGATTTTGGGGTTGTGCATGACTTTGGACAACTGTGGATGCAACGTGGGTTTTTGACATCATCAGGTTCACCAATTCGAAACAGTAATAATGTGAAGGATTTGCTAGATGCAGTACAATTGCCCAAAGAAATTGCTGTGGTGAAGTGTTCAGCACACAAATCTGGAAACGATTATGTGACTAAGGGTAAAAGATTGCGGATCAAGTTGCACGTTTTTGTGCTCAAAATTCAATTTTGAAAAACAAAGAAACGCAAAAATCTGATACAGATTGTCATCTATTGTTCTCTTCTGTGGAGCCATGGGAAGAAGTTAGACAGTTGCAAGAAGAAGCTAGTGAGGAGGAAAAAGAAACATGGATCAAAGCAGGTTGTACACGATGAGCTGAAGATGAAGTGTGGGTGTATACAGATGGGAGACCAATAATGCCAGACAGCCTGCTATCACAGATGGCAAGGATGTATCATGGCTTAACACATGTAGGGAGAGATGCGATTATCAGGCTTTTTAAGCAATCTTTGTTTAAACCAAACTTCAGGGTCATTGCACAAAGTCTTTGTCAGAGGTGTATAACTTGCCAGCAGCAAAATGCAGGAAGAAAGACAGTTGTCAGTTGGGGACGAATTAGAAAAGCAGCAGGGCCATTTACCCGACTGCAAGCAGATTTCATAGAGTTGCCTCCATGTAATGGTTTGCAATATGTGTTTGTTGTGGTTTGTTTGTTCTCTCGTTGGGTAGAAGCTTATCCAACAAGAAGAAATGATAGTCTAACAGTTTCTAAATTGCTACTAAGAGAGATAATTCCACGGTTTGGATTTCCAGTCTCTTTAGAAACAGATAGAGGAACTCATTCCAATAATGAAATAATTCAGATGATTTGTGCAGCATTGCAAATTCAGCAAAAACGTCATTGTGCCTATCGACCAGAAGCTTCAGGCGTGGTCGAGCAAATTAATGGCACTATTAAGTCAAGACTCTCGAAAATATGTGCATCTACAGCACTGAAATGGCCAGATGCTTTACCTTTAGTTTTGATGAGTCTAAGAAGTATTCCTGATAAAAGAGACTAGATTAGCGCCCCACGAAGTGATTATGGGGAGAGCAATGAGGCAGCCAATAGTTCCAGAAAATCAACTGATGAATATAACTGATGATCTAGTGCTCGACTATTGCAAAGGATTGGCTGATGTAGTGCGTTATGTGTCTCATCAGGTTGGAGAAGTTGCAACCACAACACAGCAAGAACAAGCACATGACCTAAGTCCAGGAGAGTGGATTCTGGTGCAGAAACATGTGAGAAAGTCGTGTTTGGAACCACGTTGGCATGGGCCATACCAAGTGATACTGGTGACAACGATAGCAGTGAAGTGTGGTGGCTTATTGAATTGGATACAGGCAAGTCACACAAGAAGAGTCCCAAGTTCACTTGAAAGACCACAAACGAATGAAGAAGAAGAGCGAGAACAGGCTTAGAGTCAAGGAGAGCCTGAACCTGAACTAAGTCGAATAAAGTGGGCAGCAGCTACTGGGTCTTGTGAGATTGTTGTCAATGCCAATGATGGAGAAAATTTGATGCAAGAAGAAGTGCAAACAAGAAAAGAAGCAAACAAAAGAGGCTGTGAACCTAGTCTTGAATCTGGTGAAACTGTACAAGTGAAAAAGGCGAGAAAAGGAGATATATGGCCAAAGGGAGTGAAAAGACTGAAATACACTCTGAAGGAAAAAGTTCAAAATGCAATAATTGAAGTGTTGAGCCAAACAGAACAAAGTGACTCTCAAGAAGATACAGTTCGGAGAACAAAAAGGGCAAGAGTTCCGAACAAGAAGTACACAGCACCTGAATGGACATACGTGGTGACTGAAACAGTTGAAAACACAGACCTGTGTGGAGAAAAGACTGTTGCAGAATCAAGTCCCAAAAACGGTTATGAGCCACCCTAAATGAACCGTGTCAAAAATTAGGGTGCAGAAAATTCAAAAGAACACTCTGAAGAGTACAGAAAATAAAAGCTGGAAGTTAATTGAAGGCTGTGAAGATATAAAATTTTTAAAAAAATAAAAAAAAGAGAGGGGTGAAGCAAAGAGGCTTAAGAAGTGCTTGGATACACTACATTATTTTTACTAATTATTTTTTAAAGTTTTTTTTTAGTTTTAGTTTAGTTTTTGATTTTTTAATTTTTTTTTTTTTACAATAGAAAATGACAAAGGCAAATTTACCAGAGACTGGATATCAAAGCCAAAGTTTTAAACGAAGATGTATTAATGCTTGCTTTATAAGTGTTTTACTACTAATGTTTGTTTGGTTAACACTGATTGTTGTTGTGCCTTATTTTATGTACCCTACTAAAAATAATATTGCTAATAATGTGTTGAGTGAAAAAGTAGATGTGGGAAATCTTAAAGAAGAACCACAAACTAATATTGAGAAAATAACAGGTGATAATATATATCACCAGGATAACTCCATTAATGATTTTTCGTTAAATGTTTTTACTAAAATATTGTATGAATATGTTGATACTATGGACGCGAGAGATTGTTATGTGTGCATACAATTACCTTCATCTGTGTCTGAGGGGGTGACTTATCACCTTCCTTTAACTTATGGAGTTTTGTGTAGTGTACTAACAAGTTTATTCTATGAAAAAGGAAATTTGCAGTATTATTACTCAAATTAGGATTTAGTGTTTTCTGAAGTGCCAATTAGAAAGAATATGAACAGGGTAAATAGTGCGAAAAATGTTGAATATATGGGTGAATTCTTTCATACGACTAAAACAATAGATACTGGGTATGCACATCATAATAATTTAACTTGTAGTTTGCGTTAAGCGGAGATTGAGTTTATAAATTTGGTAGAAGACAGAATTTTAAGGAAAAAGCTGCTGAGAGAAAGTCCTGAGTACCTCCATTGGCTTTTAGAGAAGGTGATTATAAAAAGGGTGAGACATATGCTGCAATGACTCTGGATTGGCAAAAACTGCTTTTAACAATTATTTCATTAGTTCTAGTGAATGTGATTATGTTTTCCTAATTACGGGAGGTTGGGGAATAAGAGGTGGAACGGATCCTGTTTTCCCTGGAATATATTATGTGTGTGGTAAAAATGCTTACTATAAGTTGCCTGCACATTGGTATGGGCGTTGTTATATGGGGATAGTTTTCCCCAAAGTTTATCATTTAGACACAAGTCATGGAATCAATGAAAAGAAGAGTGGATTAACACGAAATAAAAGGGGAATTAGTGCCGCAGAAATTGTGTGTGATATTTTTGGAGCATTGATACCTTCAGTTGGGGTAATTTTAAACTCACATAAAATTAGAAAATTGGCCACAGTGGTTGATCGTTTATCAACAGACACTGCTGGTGGGTTCTTAATGATTGATACAGAACTGGTTACTATAAGATCTATGGTCTTACAGAATAGACTTGCTCTTGATGCATTATTGGCAAAAGAGGGCGGAGTCTGTACTATGTTGAGAATTCAACAGTGTTGTACTTATATCCCTGACAAAAGTAAGAGCCTAGAGGGATATATTAAAAGTACTACACATTTACGGGAAGATTTAACTGAACTGAAGGTTGATGGTGGTTGGGGGAGACTTGGTAAGGGTTTCCTCAGTGGGTAATTGGTTTTCTACTTTTGGTAATAGCTTGCTAGGGAAAATACTAACACCTATAGTTGCTGTACCTACAGGGATACTAATGCTGGTATTAATATGTAAGTGTTGTAAGTGCAAGAAACAAACACTGGATACTAAATGAAGAGCAAGAAAGAGAAAGAGAGAAGAGATAGAATTCGATGACAGAAGAGGAAATTACTATGAAATAGTAAAGGATATAGATGGAGTTATGTTGAAACAAAAGAGAACTACTGCTTTTTAAGTAGTATAAATGATGACAATCAGATTTTTGGGTTGTGTTTTTATGATGGCTTAAGTCGCCATTGATTGATTGATTGATGGAGCAGGGTTTTCGCGAAATAAAACCTGCTCGGATTGAACTCCTCAACGTGTGACTGATTAACCAAATGTTGTGAAAAATTAACCGCGCAAGACTAAAAGGGGAAAAATGAAAACTGCGCAAGCGTCTGCTGGGAGTGTTATAGTAGGCTGCAAATGCACATGACTAATGTAGAAAATAAGACAAAAGTCGAGAGTTTATTTTTCACTAAAAACTAGAAAATAATAATCAGCATGTAAGAAGAGGGAGCAAGCGAAAGCATTCAAACAGCATTTAATAATGGAGTTTTATAAAATGATAAATAACACTTGTATTGGTTTTCTCTAGAAGTTTACTTACTGCCCTGCAGAAAAGGCCCGAGAGTCATTTTAGAATTAACATGGCATATTAGAAATGTAGAAGGGAGAAAGAAAATGTGATGTGTCCTTCGCAAGTTCCTGATGATGGCCAAGGTTGCGCGAAGAGGAAATTGATAAAAAGAATGGAACTTCCTTGCCGAGCGGAGCATGAGGACAAATTGATACATGAGTGAGATGGAGAGACGAACAAAACACGGAAGCCTGATACTAGAGTTTCCTCTGTTGGAAGTGATTACAGTGAGCAAAGTTAGGACAATAAGACGTTGGAAAATTATTCACATCGAGAGTGGTGTGATTGAACACCCCTTGTTTTGGACCAATCGAAAAGCATGAAACCATGTGAGTTGACACAATGAGGGTTGGACCTTTAGTGAATTTAGAGTATAACTAGTAGTAGTAAGTAGGTGGGGATTTTGGGAGCGCATTTCTTACTTTGTGAGAGGAGAGAGCTGGGTTGCTGTTTCCTAAATTCTATGGGCTTGCTGTTGTTCTTCTGATCCTGACTCTTTGACTTTGCTCCTCAACTCTTCTTGAGGTGCCCAGCTTACTCTCATGGCCAGAGGGTAGCTTTTCAGATTTCTAGAAACCTTGCGAGATTGGTTAGTATGATATTCTGAATTTGCATAAAATCTACTTGCAAATGTCTATATTCTTTTGTCTCTACGCCTATCCACTCACTCATTGCGCTGACATTTGAGATGTACTATTGATGTATATTTGCTAATGTTTCTTTGTGTGATGACCTATGATTCGAGCTGTATTGTACTTGATGAGCAATTCACATTTACTTAGATAAAGCATTTAAAACTCTCAAAAAGAGTTTGTCATTATTAGTGTCATTGATTTAGTTATATGAAAAGATTATTCTATAGTAAATTCTGATATTATTTTGCCAAACCCTAATTAACTAAATAAAGATTCATCGCTAAGAAAGAAGATAAATAGAATGAACAAATTGGTAAGTTTGGTTTAAACTCACCCAGTGTACAAGGGACTGTAGGGTTATTGAATTGGGTCCAGATGATAAAAATTGTCAGTTCCTGAACACTGGATCATGTGTGAACCATTATTCTTCACTTGGTTGTCAGGCAAGTTTTGGGACCAGCTCACAGCATATTGCAGGAGTGTACATTAATTTATTTTCACTTTTTATTAGTGATGGAGGCATAATTAGTAGTTCATTGTCCACCCGCTTTCACTGGAATTTTACCCTCTCTATGCCCCTTTGGCACAGCCCCCTAGCAACACATTTTTTGTTTATCCTGCCCCCTCCATTGGCTACTATATGGGACAGTGAATGTTAGGTGAGCTTCTGTTACCGCTGGTCATTCAACCATCCAGAAATCCAGCAAGTGCTCAATACAAATGGTCTCCGGGTGTTCCACTCTCTTCTTCTGGACGTCTTCAAGAAGTGAATACCAGGTCAGGACCCTCTTAAATCTTTGATGAGGACTGTTTACTTTTTCTTCAAATGGAGTTAAATGTCTAAAGGTGTTCGCAATAGCTACCTCTGTCACTCATATCCTCAACAGTAGATAGTTACATTTAAATTAATTCCCAGGTGTGTCATTCGAGATCTCCTCCCAATCTTTTCAACTTCCCATCCTGAAGTAGATCTAGCATACATTTCATATTTGCTGCTTCTAAGGGTCAGCTAAGCTTGTCTCTCAAAATGTATGGGGTGCCGACTGAGTCACAATGTAGTTGGAAGGGCCCGTAGTATTATACACCGATAAAATGTAATACCAACTTTTGGAGCAGTTAGAAGGACTTTCAACATAATCTTTTTGAAAATATTTGGACAGAAAATGTATATGCCAATCCTCTCCAGGATTCTAAAGTAGCCGTTGCAATCAGCAAGCCTTAGATATACTAGTTATACCAACAAAATTACTTATCTAACTTTCTTAATCTTTATTGCTTAGTAATCTAAATGAAGATTAGGTAATGCCCATCCTCCTTCTTTATATTCCTGGTCAGTTTGTCCACGCCATCCAGTGGCCTTTTTTACCCTAGACAGAGGGCTTGAGCATTGCTTATGTCTTGTGTAGCTCGGATTTATCAAACAATAGTGGTATGATGTTCACAATAAGGCTGAACTTTGGGATTACTGTGATGTTTCAAATATTGAGTCTTCCAAACAGAGTTAGAGGAATCTCTTACCATTTTTAAGGAAAGTTTTGCATTCTCTCTTTCTTTAAATTAATTGGTGCAATTTTACTGACCTTCGGGGCTATAATAACCCCTAGCAAAGTATCCTCTCTTTGGTGATATTACAGGAAATAAGTAACTAGATCTATTCTGGTTGATCCTAATTAAGGTGATAACCCCTCTTATGTAGGCTCTATATGTATCCCAGACTATGTTGAAAAACCTGTCAGAAATAGCTTCTACTAATACCTGTAATAGCTTTCTTTACGTGCTCTGATCTGTAAGTGTCCATCTTAGGATTGACCCTTCTGCCCCCAGTTATACATATGGTCATTTTCACTATTGTGTGATGTGTGAGCTGAACTGAGAAATGGTTTATTAGACTACGACTGACAAGGAAGTAATCTAATCAAATGCCGATTCCTCTTAGAATAAAAAATGTGCCCTCTTTTGCTCTTTTTCTGTCTCTCCATGTATCATTGAGGCCTAACGCAGTCATTATTGTTTTCAAAACTGATTCTCATTTTATTCATTTGTATATGTGATTGTAGGCTTGAGATATCTACTTTCTCATGCAAGACAATGTTAAAATTGCCTGCTATTAAATAAAGCGATGAACACTTGGACTATATTTAGCAATAACAGCCAGGCTCATCTTGATTTGCCCATAAATTGAAATGAGAGTAACTGTGATGCCTGAATTGAAACTAATGCTATTACCCATTTGCCTATTTACGGAGAACTGCTATATTACAACCTGTGTATACAATAAAGGCTGTGTCTCTTGTTGCTGTAGAGTGAGCTGAAATTATTAAACTGCCTACTCATCTAGCCATGATCCTTCTCTTTGCTTCTGTTCACAGGATGGGTCTCGTGTAAAAATATCACTTTTTTCTGATTCATCTATTCGAGAATCTTGTTCCTTTTATGGCAGTTTTGTATACTATTACATTCTATGTCCATAGTTTTAGATAAGAAATGCTATAATCGGGAAGGTTCATGCCTGTACATTTTGGTCATTGGTGATGGTGTCTTTTGTTTATATATATATTCTTCTTCTTTGTATTCATAATCAAAAGTGCACCCACTTGGATTTCCTTGTTTAGGATTGTTTCACATATTGTACTGACTTCAAACCAGTATGCTTAGAGTTCCTGACATTTGTAGAACAGATTGTTGTTGTCTTCGTGACACATTTTGCATTTTGGACACTTAACTAGTGAGTATGTTTACATCTTTGACAACTTTTGCGGGGTCCAACTTTTGAAATGAGCTGGCTTGAGTACCATGTGTTGAAACCTTGTATTGTTTCCAAGGGCTCCAAAAAGTGTTCAGTTCAGATAGTCTCTGGGTGTTCCAATCTCTCCCACTGGATGTCTTGAAGAGGGAATACCAGGTCGGGCCACCTTAAATCTTTCATGAGGATTGTTTACTTTTTCTTCAAATGGAGCTAAATGTCTAAATGTGCTCTCAATAGCACCTCTGTCATTCATGTCCTTAGCTCTAGATCAGAGCTTTCCAAAGTATGTGTCGCAACACGGTACTGTGTCGCCTGACATGCGTGGGTGTGTCGCGCGACGGTCCGTACATCAGGACGTCTGCGCATGTGACGCAGTACGCATAGCTGCCAAGGTTTCAGATTGCCATGTGTGACATTTTCATAATTTTAGTGTAATTATGAGTGACATTTCACCGACTGTGAGTGACACTTTTTCGCGAGCAAAATCAAGCAATGAGGACGAGGGAAACATATATATATATATATATATATATATATATATATATATTAGAAATTACACCCATTTGAGCAACGAGAAAGTCTAAGAAGATTTTTAAACTGCTGCAAAGCACTAGAAATGGAAGGTACTTAACCGGAGACAGATTCCGTGTGAGTGCAGAACAGGCATCATAGCTGCCAAGTTTTCAGATTGCGTATGTGTGGCATGTCCATGGTATTAGTGGACTTGTGAATGACATTTAACTGCTAACTGTGTGACACTTAGAGTGACACTTTCTCATGAGTATAAAACATGTAATGAGGTGCATGGAAAGAGATAAATATCAGAACTTATCCACAAGAAGTTCTAATAATATCTTGCAATGGAGCAAAACCCCTGAAATGAAAGTTTACACTTGCTTTATCATGAACTATGTCTGCAAATGTTGTGGTAGGCTAGCTTATACTGTGTGTAATACAACTTTAAAACAATGTGAAGATTCATGTGCCTACAGTCGCAGGCTGGGTCCTCGTAGCACTATAATATAGAAGTAACTAGCCACTACTGAGCCAAGAAGGACAAACGTCTGTTCCTCTCTCGTTACAGCTATTCTGCGCTGGAAATTGCCTGACAATTTATCGCAGTTACAACATAAATACAATTCGTCCTGTGTGTGAAGAAATAAACTGCCAGGCTCAGTCTGAAAATAATGGTGTGCACTAACTGACTGGCATTGCGATCTAGTATTAATCAAATGCCTCAGAGATCAACTTGACAGTACAGAGTCTGTAGACCCAGAATACATGAATGACTGACCTGACTGCTGCTGGTAAACAGGTGCTGGGAGTGTATGCTCCATACTGAGCGCTCGCCGCTTGGTTTCGCCTTGGGCCTGAACTCTTCGGTTGGTTGGGCGTGGGGCCTAGGGGCACAAGTTGCAACAACAGGTTGCAGTTAAAGAGTGTGCCTGAACACACGTCGCTGGAGCCTGCCAAGCAGCACCTGTTTTCGCTTAGAAGTGTTTTATTTTACCTGACTGGCCAGTAGTGGCACTTCATTTTGCGTGCTTCACCCGGCTGCCATCTGTGCCAGACAGAGAGACCTCCACAGCACCGATCTCCCTAAATAAAAGAGCTTACTGTAAGATTGAAATAATTTCTTCGAGCAGGAGAGACACCGCAAACTTAAAGGGTTCTTCTCTCTGCGCCGTTCTGTGTCGTCCTCCGCAGCCAGAGTAAATCCTCCAGTCCTACGGACTACCTCCTGTGAGCCTGGTGTACTACACAACAGTCGGCAGAATCCTCATGGCGCCACTTTGAAGGGCGGGCACCCAGAAAGTTTCCTTTAAATTCATCAATGCTGGTGCTCACTACACCGACAGGCTGAGGCAGGAAATTGAAAATCGGACCCATGCACTAGTTGGACAATGCCTGCTGCTGGCCGGCGGGCCAACAATTAGATCACATGCCATTTAGCCAGCGTATGCCGACAGGGCCTCCTGGCTCCTACCCTGGCATTTGCAATCCGGGGCGGCGGTGACTCCGCAGCGCCCGAGGCCACTCAGGCGCCATGCTGCTGAGTGATGCTATTGCAGCCCGCGTCCAACACCGGTAAAATATGCGCAGTGCCACCGCACACTGAGCTAATTCATGCGCCAGGACGCGGACAGGTCAGTGACTCAGTCTGCCCGGCCGGCGCGCAGCACGCCAATCTCCAGTCGAGTCCCCGCTAAGTTCCTACCAATCTGACCTCACTTCCCTCCACAACCAGGACATGAGGCAGGTCACATCCCCCCTGCCAGTACGCAACCACTGCTGAGGGCAGACCCCGCCCGCCGCGGGTTACGGTGTCTGAATGGGCACATGACTCCCACTCGGCCGGGTGACGTCAGGACTGGCTGCAGTGAGTTACTCAGCCACGTACGCGCCGCGCCGCTGGCGGGAATTTCAGTAGGGCTATCAAGATACATTGTAGCAGCAGCAGTGAGTGCACAAGATCATTAACTCTAGCAGGTGTTACAGGCGTAGGCAGTTACTTCAGCGCGGCTGGTACAGCAGAGAAACAGTGCCATTAAAATGCGTGACAATGCATTTCAGTGCGGTGATGCGGAACACCACACTGAAATGCGTTAGAGTCACGTCCGTTGCGTGATACTTGGCAGGCCTGAAGTGCTCATGAGTAAATGGGATAGGAGCACATTAATAATCTCTTTAATGGGAGTGAATAACAAGGCTGAAAATGCACTGACTGAAACATTTAACAGTGTTTTCAGTCTGACTCACTAGACATCCAAGGGTAGCGGAACTTCTGATACCCTTAGATTTCTAGCGAGTCAAACTGGAAACAGTGAGAAGTGACTTCACGAACCCTCACAGAGCTTTTCAAAGTATGCGGCGTTCTTGTTTCAAGTCGTATTCATGTATTTACAGTTCTAATACTCACCGCGCATTCAACAATCAACGCGGGCGGGAAAGGGAACCGGCCACGCGCACACGCTCTTCACCTTCCTCCGCGTACCGCGTACCGTACTCAGGCCTGCCAAGTATCACGCAACGGACGTGACTCTAACGCATTTCAGTGTGGTGTTCCGCATCACCGCACTGAAATGCATTGTCACGCATTTTAATGGCACTGTTTCTCTGCTGTACCAGCCGCGCTGAAGTAACTGCCTACGCCTGTAACACCTGCTAGAGTTAATGATCTTGTGCACTCACTGCTGCTGCTACAATGTATCTTGATAGCCCTACTGAAATTCCCGCCAGCGGCGCGGCGCGTACGTGGCTGAGTAACTCACTGCAGCCAGTCCTGACGTCACCCGGCCGAGTGGGAGTCCTGTGCCCATTCAGACACCGTAACCCGCGGCGGGCGGGGTCTGCCCTCAGCAGTGGTTGCGTACTGGCAGGGGGGGGGGGATGTGACCTGCCTCATGTCCTGGTTGTGGAGGGAAGTGAGGTCAGATTGGTAGGAACTTAAGCGGGGACTCGACTGGAGATTGGCGTGCTGCGCGCCGGCGGGCAGACTGAGTCACTGACCTGTCCGCGTCCTGGCGCATGAATTAACTCAGTGTGCGGTGGCACTGCGCATATTTTACCGGTGTTGGACGCGGGCTGCAATAGCATCACTCAGCAGCATGGCGCCTGAGTGGCCTCGGGCGCTGCGGAGTCACCGCCGCCCCGGATTGCAAATGCCAGGGTAGGAGCCAGGAGGCCCTGTCGGCATACGCTGGCTAAATGGCATGTGATCTAATTGTTGGCCCGCCGGCCCAGCAACAGACATTGTCCAACTAGTGCATGGGTCCGATTTTCAATTTCCTGCCTCAGCCTGTCCGGTGTAGTGAGCACCAGCATTGATGAATTTAAAGGAAACTTTCTGGGTGCCCGCCCTTCAAAGTGGCGCCATGAGGATTCTGCCGACTGTTGTGTAGTACACCAGGCTCACAGGAGGTGGTCCGTAGGACTGGAGGATTTACTCTGGCTGCGGAGGACGACACAGAACGGCGCAAGAGAGAAGAACCCTTTAAGTTTGCTGTGTCTCTCCTTGCTCGAAGAAATTATTTCAATCTTACAGTAAGCTCTTTTATTTAGGGAGATCGGTGCTGTGGAGGTCTCTCTGGCTGGCACAGATGGCAGCCGGGTGAAGCACGCAAAAATGAAGTGCCACTACTGGCCAGTCAGGTAAAATAAAACACTTCTAAGCGAAAACAGGTGCTGCTTGGCAGGCTCCAGCGACGTGTGTTCAGGCACACTCTTTAACTGCAACCTGTTGTTGCAACTTGTGCCCCCTAGGCCCCCACGCCCAACCAACCGAAGAGTTCAGGCCCAAGACGAAACCAAGCGGCGAAGCGCTCAGTATGGAGCATACACTCCCCAGCACCTGTTTACCAGCAGCAGTCAGGTCAGTCATTCATGTATTCTGGGTCTACAGACTCTGTACTGTCAAGTTGATCTCTGCAGCATTTGATTAATACTAGATCGCAATGCCAGTCAGTTAGTGCACACCATTATTTTCAGACTGAGCCTGGCAGTTTATTTCTTCACACACAGGACGAATTGTATTTATGTTGTAACTGCGATAAATTGTCAGGCAATTTCCAGCGCAGAATAGCTGTAACGAGAGAGGAACAGACGTTTGTCCTTCTTTTTAAGTTCAAAAAGAAAATTTTTATTGATATAGATAAAGGTGTCAGTACAGAATTCATAACATTAAATTCCTGTCATTACAATAAAATTTGCTACAATAATGATAAACGAATCAGACTTATGATTAAAACAAGGAAAAATGATACAATAAAAAATAAATCATTGAGAAAAATGGAATAACAAATATTCTAGGAACAATTGGGGGAATCAAGGGGGTTTTAGAACTTCTTGCTGAGATGGTTGCAGTTGGTAATTTCGCTTGGCACATGCATCAAGATATATTGTAACAGGTGACCACAAATCCAGACGTTTCGCTGCCATATGTATGGGATAAACAAAGGAGGTGTCCAACCTATGATTATGGCAAACAGCATACCACCATGCCTTACAAGAGATTTTTGTGAAATCCTTCCAATTTACAGTGATTTGCTGAAATGCAACTGCTAATAGTAAATCAATAATTTTAACATTAAGGGTAACCTTCTCCCAACAAGGTGAGAGACTTCCCAAGAAAACATGAGTGAAAGAAAAAGCAAATTTAGCTCCAAAAATTAGGTTAATTTGAGACCATACCTGCTTCCAGAAATTATATACATTTGGACAAGAGAATAACATATGAAACAAATTAGCGTTCGGAGTAGAACATGTCCAACAAACATCTGATGTAGTCGCAAAACTTTTACTCAAGACAGCTGGTGTGAGAAAAAGTCTATTATATACAAAAAAAAGCGTTTGTATTATGTTAGCTGCCCTAGATGATTTACGTAATTTGAGCCATATTCTATTCCACAAAGACACTGGCCAAGATACCATGAAATCCTGTTCCCATGCCTCCTCTGTTTTAGACTTCTGCCTAACGCTGTCCTTGTCCTGCAGAAAACTATATAAAGTGGAAGCTTTGGGCATGGTTTTTAACAATGTATGAAGTTGTGAAGGAAGATCCAAAACAATTGGAGCAATGGGCGCGTCCGAGAAACAAGTGTATCTATCCAACACAGCCTTCTTAAGTAGATTATATTTATGAATGAAGGAGGCAGGTAGGTTAAACATTTGACTGAGTGAGGGAAAAGATAAAAAGTCCAATTGTGTAAATAATTGATGTATCCATATTAGACCTTTCTGTCTCCAGGTCTTCCAATAAAATGGTTTATTACGAATAGTCAGGTCTTTGTTATGCCAAATTGTTGAATTGAGGAATGAATCTATATTGTTATGTGTGAGATTAAATGTGGGTTCCAAAAGTTTAGAGGTCAGTTTGATTATGGGAGTGGACAAGGCCTGTGGTTTGCGTGAAAAAGAAAGATATTCATAAAAAGAGAAAGGGGATAAAAAAAGACGTTCAACTGTGGTCCATAAAGGACAATCTTCCGTGGGGTCAGACAGCCAACGAGAGGCTTGTCGTAAGAGGAATGCCTTCTGGTAAGCTTGAAAATCTGGAAAGTTAACCCCGCCTTCTGCCTTAGGGCGAATTAATTTGGATAGAGACATTCGGGACCTCTTATTATTCCATAGGAAGGAAGATAGAGAGGAATTGATCTTTTTAAAAAATTTAGCAGAAATAGGGACTGGAATGTTGGAAACAGTATATAAAATTATAGGGGACAACATCATCTTTATGGTATCCAGGCGACCCCACCAGGACAGATAAAGGGGATGCCATTTGGCAGTTAATTCTGAAATTTTTTGTATACATTTATTCATGCATATTGACACTGTGTCTGATATTGAAGAAGTAACATGCAATCCGAGATATTTAATATGATTCGGGCTCCAAGTAAAATTGGAAGCAGTATAATCCAATTTAAAAGCAAACTTAGTCAGGGGTAAGATCTCACATTTATCATTGTTTAACTTATAACCGGAGATATTAGAATAGGTTTGTACCTCTGCCAAAAAGGCAGGGATCGAGTCACTTGGTTTAGACATAAAAAGCAGAATATCGTCAGCGTAGCCTGCAAGTTTAATATGGGAGTTCAATGTTTGAAAACCATGCAAATTTGGATTTTGACGTATTTTAGAGAGAAAAGGTTCCAAAGCCAAGTTAAAAAGGAAGGGGGAAAGAGGGCAACCCTGACGCACTCCTCTCCCCAGCTCAAAATATGAGGAAATTAAGCCGTTGGCGCATACAGCCGCACGTGGATTAGAATAGAGGAGAGAGATGAGGGATGTAAACTTAGGGCCAAAGCCGAACTGTTTGAGAGTATAAAATAAATAAGTCCACTCGACTCTGTCAAACGCCTTTTCAGCATCTAGAGCTATTGCCACAAGGGATTGTTTTAAGTGGGAAGATTTAGTTAAACGTTAAAAAGGAGTCTCGTATTATCAGTTATGAACCTACCCTTAACGAAACCAGATTGTTCTTTTCCCAATAAATCAGGTAAGTAGGAATCTAAACGTAATGCTAATGCTTTGGAGAAAATTTTATAATCAATATTGACCAAGGATATAGGTCTGTAATTTTTACAATATTTAGAGTCCTTGCCCTCTTTTGGTATAAGGCAAATATGTGCTTCCGAAAAAGAACCCGAGGAGCTACCCAGCGTGGTGAAGGAATCGATTAGAGAATGTAACTTGGGCATTATGAGTTTAGAGAGATGTTGATAGAATTCTACGGTGAAACCATCTGGTCCCGGTGCTTTGTCTTTTTTGAGATGTTGAAGAGCAAGTAACAATTCTTGGTGTGTTAGGTCTAATTCCAGAGATGATAAGTCCGGCAATGTGTATTGGGGATTTTGGATATCAGAGAAGAAGTGCAACAGGGAGTGCTCAGAGGGCTGTGTCTCGGAAGTATATAGTGATTTGTAAAAGGTGGAGAACTCGTTCAATATTTCAGCGTCTTTAAATTTTAAGTCTGAACGCTCACCATAGATAGATTCAATATTTAGTCTGTTATGTTTAACTTTTAAGTAATTAGCCAATATTTTCCCTGCCTTATTTTTGCCCCCATAAAATTTTGCACTGGATTTCAACAGATATAATGAGGCGTCCTCCGTTGACTTCTTATTAAATTGCATTTTGGCTTTTATGAGCGTTGTGAGACACTCCGAGTGCGAGGTGTAAAATGAGTGTTCCAATCTTTTAATATCCTGAAGCAGATCTTTAGTGAGCTTACGGGAAATTTTCCGTTTCTTTGCAACATAGCTAATTATGAAACCCCTCGCCGAGGCCTTGAATGCATCCCATAGAGTGGAGAAGGGCATGGATTGGGTTTGATTCAACTCAAAAAACTCTTCAAAGAAGTTAGGGAATGAGGCAGTAAACTTTGGGTCCAGAAGGAGAGCATTGTTAAAGCGCCACCTTTTGGGGCCTGAATCCTTAGGTAGAATATCAAAACCAATCGATATTGGTGCGTGATCTGATAATAAGATGGGACCAATCTCTGCATGTGTAAGTGTTTGTGAAATGTTATGCGAGACAAATATGTAATCAATTCTTGATTGGGTGTGATGAGCTGGGGAATAAAAGGTATACTCTCTAGTGGTCGGGTTGCAAAGACGCCAAGCATCCAAGAGTTTATGTTGATTTATAGCATGAACAAAGGATTTATGGGACTTGTTGGGAACAAAGGAGACTTTAGAGTTTCTGTCGATAAATGGGTCAAAAGTCTGGTTACAATCTCCAGCTAAAATAAAATTGTCCTCCATACAGTGAGTAATTCGCTTAGCCATTGTGTGCCAAAAGAGGATTCACCACAAGTAGGAGCATAGACATTTAGAAGAGATATTATAACGCCCTTCAAAGATAATTTGACATTCAACCATCTGCCATCAAGATCAGATTCCTGAGACACGAGTGAGAATGAAAGGGATTTGCGACAAAGTATCATTACTCCATTTCGCTTGCCATCTCCAGGGGAGTAGAAAACCTCCCCCACCCAACCCCTCTTCAACTTCAATGACTCAACATCCGAGAGGTGAGTTTCTTGCAGGAATACAACATCAGCGTCTAATTTGGCTAAATGGCTCAAGATTCTCTGCCTCTTGATAGGAGAGTTCAATCCCCTAACGTTCCATGTAATCAGTTTTAATGACATAAACACTTAAGAACAGGTTGTAATAATAGTGTAGCACATAAGTCCAATTCATTATAGAAGCAGTATACAAAATAAGAGAAATAAAACAGGAAGAAAATAATTGATTTAGTTTCATAGCAAAGCGTAATAGGCAAGTCGAATAGCCATAATAAAGAAAGGGAATCAAGTGACAGGATATGAAAAAAGAAAGTCCAGGTAGAAAGGTAGAGGGGTAGCGTGAAAGTCAAGATATTTGCAATTGTACTGACTGAAAGAATAGCGATTATAAGGAGGCAAGAAAAGTTGAAAAAAGAAGAAACGTAAATTGATGAAAGAATAAAAACTACAGAAAAAAGACAAAAAACAGAAGACAAAACAAATAATATATCTAAGAGGATGTATGAAAGTACCATACTTACGAAAGAAGACTCAGGTATACACGGGGGGGATGGAGCCACATGAAGCAGGCAACACACCCAGGATCAACGGAACAGAGGGTCAGGGAGGAACCACAATACAAAGGTAATAATCTGTGGGGACAATATCAAATAGAGATTGAGAAAAGCGTTGGGGCAAACACATGAAACAAATATTAGAACAATCCAATGCGAGGTGATCAACGGTAATGATCCATAACTCATTAAACAGTATTACTTCATGAGAACAGCAACAATAATATCAAAAACTTATGAAAAAGCACTTCTGATTTAACAAGATATTATGCCAAAGAAAATCGGATCTAAAGCATCCTGAAACAAACTATTAAAGAATCAAATGTTGAATGAGGACGAAGGCCCAGAAGAGTCCATGACAGTCGTTTTACATGAATTGATGAAACTTTGCAAGCGTAACGGATCTTCATACGACGTTGTCTTGTTGTTATAAGTAACCTTGAAGAGACACGGGTGAAACAGGCCATATCTGGCTCCCATGGAACGTAGATCAGCTCTCATGTTGAGGAAAGCCTTACGTCTGTTAGCAGTGGCTTTAGAATAATCTTGCGCAAAAAATAAAGGCGATCCTGACCAGACAATTCTTGTAGAAGCTTTAACCACTACGAGCACTTTCATCAAATCTGTATACTCCAAGAAATATAAGATAACTCCTCTTGGTCTCTGTGAAGGGCTAGTGTGAGATGAAGCCCGTCCCAATCTGTGGGCCCGCTGAATGTTGAGTTGGGTTCCCTCTGGCATATGGAGTAGTTTAGGTAGAAATGACTTAAAGAACGTGGGCGGATCTGAACCTTCAACTCCTTCTTCCAGGCCGTAGATACGCAGATTATTCCGTCTATTGCGGTTTTCAAGATCTTCCACCTGTTTCTGGAGTGTAGAGACTTGGGAGTTTAATTGAGAGACGGTTACACATGTCTCTTTCAAAGAGGAAACAGTATTTTCGACTGAGGAGACTCTCGCGTCTAATTGAGACCAGTTATCTGTTAGGGTTTGCAGCTTGATATTAGTCTCTTCCATGAAAGGTCGAAGGGCCCTAATTTCCTCAAGTAATAGTTCCATCGAAACAGGTGAGGCGGACTTTGGTGGTGAAGGAGGGTCCTTTTTAAGCCGTTTAGTGAGAGATTTTCCAGCGGTTCCAGAGGATGAATCCATATTTGTCTGAGAACACTGGTGTGAAGATGGTAGAGAGTCTTCAAACTTAGAGAACTCAGTAAAAAAAATTGAATTTTTTATAAAGATATGCCTTTTGGGTGGAGAGGATCGGACTCCTCTTGTTCTACTCATACAACGCTGACCCCAGACTCCCACTCCTAGTTAGCAGTATAGGAGGGGAAAAAATAATTTCAAAGCGAGCTTACTCAGAGAAGCTAAGATGGCCACCAAATAGATCTCTCACGAATCCTCAGTCAGCCTTAGCGCCAACACACAGCTTCATACCTCGGTGCTCTGATGAGAAAACATGCGCTGTGACCCAAACTGAGGTAAGCTGAATGCGTTAGAACATAGTCAATGCCATTGGTAAGTAAGCACTCCGCAATTGCCACCATTCATCAGAGCGAAATAAAGAAGAGTATTTTCTGTGAGGGCTCTTCATAAGACTTAAAATGGCCGCCAAACATAAAAATCGCAAACTTCCCGTGACTCTTGGCTTTGTCTATATGCTTTTACCCCATTGAAATGAAGAAGTGTCAAACACCATCTAGGCGTTAGGCAATGATATAAACATCAAGAAGTACTTAATGAGGGGTCCAGCCTGAAGTGCAGGAATGCCGCGGTAAAAATTCAAAATGGCGGCCGCGATAATACGCGGCCGAAAACGGGCAGAAAATACCAAAAAAAAGTTACTTGCTGGCAACATTCAGGGGCAACGAAAGTCTCATGCTGCTCCTCCCATCTTCCGCCGCTCGTATCTGTCCTCCGTTAGTCCCCGCTTGGGTTTGGAATGCGGTTCCTCTGAGACACACCGGGGAGCTTCACCCGTGTGCCGCCATCTCCGTTGGGCGCCAAGCCACGCCCCACGTTTGTCCTTCTTGGCTCAGTAGTGGCTAGTTACTTCTATATTATAGTGCTACGAGGACCCAGCCTGCGACTGTAGGCACATGAATCTTCACATTGTTTTAAAATTGTATTACACACAGTATAAGCTAGCCTACCACAACATTTGCAGACATAGTTCATTATAAAGCAAGTGTAAACTTTCATTTCAGGGGTTTTGCTCCATTGCAAGATATTATTAGAACTTCTTGTGGATAAGTTCTGATATTTATCTCTTTCCATGCACCTCATTACATGTTTTATACTCATGAGAAAGTGTCACTCTAAGTGTCACACAGTTAGCAGTTAAATGTCATTCACAAGTCCACTAATACCATGGACATGCCACACATACGCAATCTGAAAACTTGGCAGCTATGATGCATGTTCTGCACTCACACGGAATCTGTCTCCGGTTAAGTACCTTCCATTTCTAGTGCTTTGCAGCAGTTTAAAAATCTTCTTAGACTTTCTCGTTGCTCAAATGGGTGTAATTTCTAATAATATATATATATATATATATATATATATATATATATATATATATATATATATATATATATATATGTTTCCCTCGTCCTCATTGCTTGATTTTGCTCACGAAAAAGTGTCACTCACAGTCGGTGAAATGTCACTCATAATTACACTAAAATTATGAAAATGTCACACATGGCAATCTGAAACCTTGGCAGCTATGGCACTTTAAGACAGAAAGCAGTGACTATTATTTCACTATTGCGGTGAGCTCGGGTTGACTGCACTTAAATCATCCAGCTATCTTATCGGCTCAGAAATATGTATCACCATTCTCCTGCTAACGTCCAAACAGAGCAACATTGCCAAACACGTATTACTCAGAAACGGGCTTGTCTCTTGAAAGAAGGATGTTTTTTTTTTAGATTCATTTAGAAACGCGAGGCATGTGGGCAGTGGCAGAGGGTCAGAGGGGACTATGCAGACTGTTCAGCAATGGTATGCAATTGTATGAGCATCTTCCCATGAGTAATATTTATACAGTAGATAACAAAAAGTCAAACGAAAAGACATAATTCTGTCTAATACTCCCTCGGCTGTCTGACGCTCCTTCATAGCGATCATCCCAGTGATTGAGTGCCTGCTCTGTGCGTGACACACATAAGCTATAAAACACGCTGCTTTAAAAAGTTAGGACTTTATTTTTGTAATTTTCATTACCTAACAAGGATAGAAAGAATGTATATAAGGCTAATTGGCCTGTTCTTTGTAGTAGGTACTTTAGCATCCCTTCTGGAGGCATCGAATGCGGGGCCAAGAGAGCGTTTATGTGATTGGCCGGACTATGACACAAAGAGCACAACTCCGGGCAAATAAGCTAGGCCGTGTAAAAAGCTTGTTGCCATTCCAGAGCTGGACTTCATTGCCAATAGCAGTCCCAATATTTTCATTTAAGGTCATAGAATTGAAATGGATGAAAAGCCTCTTTGAGGCTTATCAAATATTTAACAAAACGGTAGCCACAATTCTCCTTCCAGATACTCGGCGTAGTACAAACAAGTCAACTCTGCCCACGCAAATACAATGTTTGGCCATGATGCTTGAACTCCCATCAATAGATTTACTCATACACAAGAGCCAATACCTGCACAAACCGATGGCTGCAGCTACATCGCCAGAAGCCTGTACGCAAGGGGTCACGTGATGGGGTCAGGGCTGATAAGTTGCATGATTGTTTTACAACTCACAATTTCCCCTTCCTGAACGGATTTTTGTATAACTCATATTCAGCAAGGTCAGCAGGCGGACTTTGTGCATGGTTGGAAGGGTTGGCAGTGCGTCAGCCCGCCCTTTTTGTGCCGTAAATCACTGGGGCATGTGTCAATGTGTGCATGATTATATTCTTGTTTCAGGCACAAACCTAACCTTACACCCAGTTTTGCCAGTCACTGTCTTTGTTAGAACAGATTCACAATTGCTTTATTAACCTTCCTCCTTTCTCAAATTTGCTTGAAAATGCACCATTTGCCCACTTTTTTTTCAAAATGTTCTCCCCCCCCCCGAACCCCTCTTAGGTGGTTCGGGCGCGCTCGCTAAGCTCGCTCGCTACACTGACTTACGGTGTCGCAAAAATTATGCATCTCCAAAAAGTGTGTCACCAACATGAAAAGTTTGGAAAGCTGTGCTCTAGATAGTTATATTTGGACAGTTTCATAGCAGTTTCATTTGAGATCTCCTCCCACGTTTTAAACGTCCCATTCTGAAGTAGATCTAGCATACGTTAAATATTTGCTGCTTCAAAGGGTAAACTAATTTTGTCTCTCAAAATTTTGGGGGTGAAGAATGAGTCCAACTACAGTTGAAAAGACCCGTAATATGATATGCTCATAAAATGTAAAATGTCATACTAAACTTTTGGAGCAGTTAGAAGGGCTTTTCGCCTAATCTTTTTGAAACATTTTGGGAAGAAAATGTATATGCAACTACACTCCAGGATTCTACCTTAGTCATTACAACCAGCAAGTCTGAGGTATACTTGTTATACCAACACCATGACTGATCTAAACTTCTTAATCTTCCTTGCCCAGTAATCTAATTGAATATTAAGTAATGCCCATCCTCCTTTATGTGCCTGGTCAGTTTTTCCATGCCATTTGGTGGCCTAATTTCTCCCATACAAAGGGTTCGAGCATTGTTTGTATCTTGTGTTGTTCAGATTTATCAAATGATAGTGTTGTGATGTTCAAATTAAAGTTGAACTTTGGAATCACTCTCTTCTTCAAAATATTGATTCTTCCAAACAGAGGTAGAGAGGTATTTTACCATTTTAAGGAAAGTTTTACTTCTTCACTTTATTTAAATTAAGTGACACAAATTGAATTTACCTTTGGGGCTATAATAACTCCAAAATAAAGTATTCTCTCCTTAATGATTTTAGAGGAACTGGTGATATTCCAGATAATATTCTCACTTTTCTCCATATTAATTTTAAAACGTTTGTTCTTGAAAAGCTCTCAATAATTTCCTCAACATTTGGAATAACAATTTCAGGATTAGTTCATTTAACCAACATGTTATCTGCTTAAAAAGCTTTCTTATTTGAAAATGTATCATATGTGAACAAAGAATCTCTGGAGTCTTTCTCGGTTTGCATGCCTGCAGTTCTATATACAGCCAGCATAACAGAGGTGAGAGTGGGCAACTGTGCCTTGTGCCCTGCTCAACCTTAATGTCCTATGAGAATTGAATTGACCAAAATATTAGCTGAGGTTTTAAAATAGCATCATTGTATTGCCAAGTCAGTTTTTTCAGCCAAGGCCAGCTCAATATACTAAACTGCAAATGTATGGCCAGTTCACACTGTCAAATGCCTTGCTGCATCAATAGTGTGTATGGCCAGAGGTTTTCCATCAGTCTCAGCAACATTGATTGCTGTTACCATAGCTTGTGTTAAATATTCAAGAATCTGACTTAATAAACCTCTTGATTAGCATGAAATAAAGAAATTAATTGACTTTTATTGTAAATTCTGTTTATTGAATAAAGAACATACAACACAAGCCAAACAAATTGAAGACTCATGTCCCTGTAAAACGAGCATCAGGTAAGCCCACATTCCATTGTACAAAATGCAACCGCTTAATGAGAACATTCATGTCAGGATCAACCCCATGTAAAATGCAATCAGGCCCTTCATAACAAACTGTAGCTCAATATAGGGGAACAGCATTCCTACGAGCCTCGCCGCTATTTATCATAACAAGCAACCCATTATAGGGAAGGCGGAGAGAAACAAGCCTAGATGCGGGAGGGAAAAAAAATTTGTGCTGCAGAGGAAGCTTTGGAGAGGTCCTGTGGATGCCAGCACAAAATATGAATACTTCCCCTGCTCTATGGGGGGCCCTCTGAACAGGAAAGCCACAGGGAACTGTCATTCCTTACACATATTAATTGACTTTTAATAGAGGCTTTTTGGTCAGGTTTGAGTAGATGACAGATGGTGGCATTAGACTAGGATTTGGGTGCTTTATAACTATGCCAGATATCATTAAAAAGCAGGGTCATGATTAAGGCCAGTTGATTCCTCAATAGTTTGTAAAGTTCTTCCAGAAGCCCATCCAGAATGGCTGCTTTCCCAGTCCCCTGCAAATCTGTAGCTTTCAGTACATCCTGCATAGTGAAATCTTCTAATTTATCTCTGTCTTCATTCGTAAGCACTGGTAACTCCAAACCTTTCAGCCAATTCTCTATTTCGTCTGGTTCAGGGTAAATATTCTCTTGATAAAATACTTTGAAATAATTGCCAAAAGCATGCCTGATCTCTCCATCTGAGGTTATGAGTGTTGACCTATTCTCATTCCATATTGCTTTAAACATACTACAGGCTCTGTCTGATTTGGACTTACAAGTGAAAAGTACATCAACTTTGCGACCATATTCAATATGTTTTAACTTACTAGTTTCAAATTTCTTTAGGTGATAACTCCTTTTATGTAGGCTTTAAATGTATGTATCAAGAAGGGCCACTTGCTAACAAGGAAGGGGTACGGGGGGCAGGGAGCCTGATTGTGAGGTCCAGAAGCCCGTGCTCCTAGAGAGAATTCAAATTTCAACAAGGGGCTAATGTTCCTGAAAAGGATAGAGAGGGAGGCACGGTCTCTCAAAAGGTGGAGAGTGCCTGGGTCAGGGTACTAAATAGGGACAGTCAGTAGGACTGTTTATGGTGCCCTCACTCATCCCCTAGGGGACATCATGCTTCATCATAGGGCAGTGCTCCTCGTTGGGCCGGCGCTGCAATGCCCTACGGCTCCCCCTTTGCTGGAGATCTTTTAAGAGGCTGCCGTATGATGAGTGCGGGTGAGGTGGTACGTGACGTGAAATTGTGGGGTGTGAACCAAAGAATTAAAACTGGTAAGGGAGATACTGCACTATACTTTAATGAGGGTATTGCCCTTCCAGGGATAAAAACCTATGGCAGTGTGTTATGTTTTCAATAAACAGATTTGAAGCAAAAAAAAAAAACCTATGGCAGGTGGGTGCTACCTTAGGGTTTGAAAGGAACCCTGGTAGTCAGGGTGCTGAGACTGCATAGGGGAGGTCTCCTTCTGTCTCAGGGGAGGGTCCTAACTATGGTCACTGCTTCAAAAAAGAGTCGACATGTTTCGCGCCTAAACTGGTCATAGGGATCCGTGGCGCTTCATCAGGACAAAAAAAAAACCATATAAAATGGACAAACTACCAGACACTGTGTTGGTGACCCTGGGTGCTACCTACTGTGTGTGTATTGTTCCGGGTCTAACCTAAGCTAGGACACGTTTTTGCACCATCAGGTGACGCTGAGGAGCTGGGTTAAGCGCGACATCACGTACCACCTCACCCGCACTCATCATACAGCAGCCTCTTAAAAGCTCCCCTCCAAAGTGACCCTTCGGGGGACCAGTAGGGCATTGCAGCGCTGGCCCGACAAGGAGCACCGCCCTATGATGAATGAAGCATGACATCCCCTAGGGGATGTGTGAGGGCACCATAAACAGTCCTACTGACTGTCCCTATTCAGTACTTTGACCCAGGCACTCTCCACCTTTTGAGAGACCGTGCCTCCCACTCTATCCTTTTCAGGAACATTAGCCCCTTGTTGAAATTTGGCTTTATATGTATCGCAGGCCATGTTGAGGATACAAGATTAAGCTGAAAAAACACATCAGTATCTTCTAATAGCTTTGTTTGCATTTTCTGGTCTTCAAGTGTCAATTTTAGGATCCCCCCGCCCCCCCCACACACACACTTAGATATCCTTGTGGTATTTTTCAGTATTGTATTTTATTGTATTGTAATTGCATTTATATAGCGCTTACTACCCCTGACTGTGAGATAGTTTGGGAAATGGTGGAATTTAGTTATTATTCTTATTAGACTGCGACTGACAAGGAAGTCATCTAATTGAAAGCAGATGCCTGTGCGAATAAAAAGTGTACTCTCTTTTTGCTCTATTTCTGTCGCTCCATGTATCATTGAGGTCTAACTCAGACATGATTCTTTTCAAAACAGTCCTCATTTTATTCATTTGTACATATGAGTGTAGGTTTGATCTTTCTCCTCGAAAACAATGTTAAAATTGCATGGAATTGGGGCGTGGCTTGAGCGCCGATGCAAATGGCGGACGGCTGATATCGCTCCGGGCGATTCCCGAGAAAGCCGTCAGTTTTTCGCCGGTAGGAGTGCATAAAAGGGGACTTTTACGGAGGAATCGAGCAGCGGAATCTCTGCTGCATTAAAGGATATCTTTATTATCCTGCGGTAAGCTCGCCCTGACATGAACTGTGCCTTCGTTGGGAGACGCGCTGCGTGAGGTGCTCACGACCGCCATTTTGCGCACCTCATAACCTTCGCATCACATAGCGGTCGTCACTTCACAGGAATGCCGCTTTTATTGAGACGTTTTCCTCTGCCAGGGAACTTCAGCCCCTAATTGTTTTTTCTTAAGATGCCATGGAGGTAATCCCCTTTTTCCTGCTGTTTTCCTCTCTGCCCTGTACTGCACTCAGTGACCTGTGGTTTCCATATAATCACTTCTTTGAAATGATTTTCAGTTACAATCTGCTTTGGTGAAGGAGAAGTGGCATACATGAAATAATATTTAAAATTCTACAATATCTTTTCGTGCTGGCTCTCTACAACTTGATATGGCATACAGTGACTTCTCTAGCTAACACATGACTGCCATCTTGTGGCTCTTTCAAATATCTAGTCACTGCTGCAATTTTCTCCTTATGTAAATGCCAGTTCTTCAGAAAATGGTTTATTTCTACTATTTTGGAAGAAAATAATTGCCACCTTATGGTTTCAGTTCATCATTACCACAGTAATTTCTCTTCGTATAAACACCATTTGTTTTTAACAGTTTGATCACTAAAGGTCTAATAACACTACTGCTCTGGCTGTGAATCCTCTAAGGTATCAGTGCTATCATATTACGTCTTTTCAATTTTCTATCCTGCACATATTTGCCTACGTGTTGTTTCTCATGTCTACGGGGAGAACCAGAGGAGGTCGCAGCAATACTCTACCCAATTTGTCTGCCCTCCCGCTCAAAATCAACTATGCTATCTACCTCCAACCCATTCTCTGTTCTTCAAGATGACGTAGAGGACCCTGCGCAAACAATAATACCACACCCCAGTGAGACTTCATCCACCATGCAGACTCCTTCACTTGTTTCCGACCCTCCTTCCTCGCAATTTAATGTTAAAACTACACCCAAATCAGGGGCATCATCGTCACTATCTTCTAGCAAGAGAGTTAAAACAAATCCTCCTACACCTACTGTTTCCCCTCCACCTCTGTCAATTGAACTGCTTCTGGATGAAATACGTGCTCTTAAGCCGTATATGACGGAGACGAATACCCGCCTACAATGCCTCGAAGATAACTGGTGTTCACTTCAATCTAAGCTTACTTCTATGGAGAGTCAAATCGAATCATTGCAGGTCTCTTCTTGTCAAATCTCCCCTATGAAAGCTGAAATTTTACACCTTCAGAAGCAGGTCGAAAACCTCGAGAATCGCAGTAGATGGAATAACCTGCGCATTTATGGCTTATCCGAAGGATTGGAAGGGTCCGATCCTATAGCCTTTTTCCAGTCTTTCATCCCACAGGTGCTTGATCTTCCAAACTCTCCTCCTTTGAACATACAAAGAGCTCATAGACTGGGTCGTCCTCCCTCTGTTTCTTCATCTCAGATTAATCCAAGAGGTGTCATACTCTATTTCCTGGAATACACTGACTTAGTGAAAATTCTACAAGCAGCCAAAACTAAACGTCGCATCTCTTGGCAAGGTTCGCAATTGTTTTTCTCACAAGATTACGCCAAAACCACGGCAGATAAAAGGAAAAGTTTTCTAGCAATGCGACCAGCACTGCGAGATTTAAGCGCCAGATTCGGATTGATACACCCCTGCCTCTTCAAAGTAACTTATAAAAATAAAACTACCACTTATGAAGACCCGGCTCTACTTCAACGTTTCCTTAACAACTGCAGAGAGGAATCTATGGATTTTGCAGGAACATCATCTTCGATTTCATGAAATTCTCATTTTCTCAATGGCAGAATGTAGTCGTGTATTTATGTTATGTGTTTATGATTCATGATAACTGAATTAATTTTTCTTCTTTTTCTATGTCTTTTATTGCACTTGTTATTTTTTCTTAGTTGTTCCTGCCTTCCACGGTATCTTTTTTCCTTAAAATTATTTTTATATTCTCTCCTTATATACGTCTCTTATCGTTTTTATTCTATATTTGTAGTCATATATTTAGTTTCTGTTTTCCTTCGTTCTTGAATAATGAATTAATTTTATCTTTTTTCTTACATTTCCCCATATTTCAGGTACAATCTTTTCCGATCCCTATCCTCCGTTGTTTAATATCATATAGTATGTTTTGCCTTCCTCGTGGTCTTCCCCCCGGCGGTGTTAAGTTGGTTCGTCTTCGCGTCCAGTGCCTCAACACCCTCCACCCATGTTTGAGTCTTTGGTATATTTTGATGTTCTTTTTCTGTCCGTTCTCTATTTTTTCCTTTCTCAACATTCCTTCTTTCTTTCTTTACTTGCTTCATTTTCTTCTTTGCTTTCTTTGATTTACTCAAAACATTGCTCTTTTCTCTTTCTTCACTCCCCTATTCTATCTTTAGCTCACCATCATTTTTTTTCTTCTTTTACTCTACACCTCAAACATTCTTTATCGTTCTCTTCTCCTTAATTATTACGAAATGTTTATTACATTTATATTTATGCTTTACTATTGTAAATGGTTCCGTTTTATATGGCTGATTAATGACTTTACGTGTAATTTCTTGGAACGTTAGAGGTTTGGGTACACCTATTAAGCGACAACGGGTACTCTCCCATTTATCTAATCTTAAGTCTGATATTGTCTTTCTACAAGAATCCCATTTAATAGCCTCTGAAGTCCTTAAGCTCAAAAGACAATGGGTAGGACATGTTTTTTCCTCCCCAGGCACTAGTAAACGAAATGGTGCAGTAATTCTTATTCATAAAAAACTCAAAGTATATTTGCTTTCTGAACACTCAGATGAGGATGGTAGATGGCTAATCATTCACCTGGGTCTATTTTCTCTTGTGCTACTGCTCCTTCTCTCTTTAACTCTAAAATGGTAATAACTTACCTAGGGGTTTGCAGCTACAATTTAAGGTGACTCCACAGCTAGTCCACTTCTGGCGTTTGTTCTTGTTGCTCGAATATGAATTTACCTTTGAAAAAAATGAAAGACAAGAGCCGTTTGGCAAAACAGGAACGGTTGTTTAATTAAACGCAGCGGCCGGGAGATTAGGCAACAGAGTCAGGGTCTGAAAATTGTCTGAAAGGACATTGGTTTCAGCCGTCTTTTTATACATTACATGAAGCATCATACAGCAATGTATGCATTCCTTCGGCGTCAGAACATTTGGGCCTAATCACGGGGCCATAAATCAGGGTGTTGATAAGAAGCGCAGGTGGGCCTTGTCCTTGTGTGAATGTAATGCAGGGCCAGTGGGTACGTGTCCAGATGTCTGGCATGAGGAGCACATGATCACTGTGTGTAATGTGCATGCTGTGATCTGATTGGCTGTGTATTCCTAACTTAGTGTGGCATCTGACTTTATGGTGTTTTTGGGAATGCGCGCCCCTCCGGCCAAACATGGTTTAATAGGGCCAATCTCCTGAGACCATTGTGGTGTAGCTGCCTATCTGTGGGATCGATCTTGGTTTTCCTGGCCTTGCATACTCTCTAAGGGTTACGTGTCCCCCCCACCTGTGATCTGTCAATCAATTGCTTCAGGCCTAGGTCGCAGGGCCTGTCTAACCATGTATTTCTGACTCAGGGTTGAGGGGAGGTCACATTGGGTGAATTCAACAATAGATATACATCAACATCGTATTTTATAATATTAACATTCCCACCCCTAAATGAATTACAAACTACATCATTTACCCCATACTACATGACAGACACATTATTTGAGGTTCAATGTGTATCTGTGGTCTGTATTACTAATTCCCTAGTTACTTGCATTTTACCTAACTTGAGGACTGCGTTTTTGCAGCAGGAAACCCCCAATTGTAGGAAACCACAGAAAAACAGTACAACAATTAAAATTGGGAGCAGTGACAGGCACATTCTGTTCACCCATCAGGGGAACCAGGAAAATAAATTGGAAAATCAGTCCTGTGCAAGGGCACCTCCCTCCTTCTTCAGGTCAGCTTGTAGACAATGCAGTGCTTGGTTGGCAAGAGCCAGTGTCCCGTTATCCATGTTGTTTCCAGGGATAAAAGTACAGCAGGACGCACCAATCTTGGCACAAACCCACCCTCCATCGCGGTCATCAAGTCCAACACATACCAATGTTGTATCACCATGAGGCGGATGGCTCTTAGTTCTTCCTTGATAGTGTTTAGGCTGAGCTCAGTATCGTTGATCATCTTCAGCATTTCCCACCTGGTTATTTGTAACCAGCGGGCGTTCACCTTCGTTTGCAAAGTGAAGAAGGGTGGACTTTCCTGCATTTACCTGAGTTTCAGAAAACAGTCTAAATTCTTCCGGAATGTCCTTGTACAGAGCCCATCCATAGTAATCAGCAGTTCTTTTTTCTTGAGTCTGATGCAATAGAGTTGTTTTCTTCTGTAGCGGATGTTGGAGCAACTCAGACAGATCTTCTCCAGGGATGACCAGGGTCTGGTGTGTATGGTTATGAGGGTGCAGATGCCCCGCCATTCGGGGACGAGCTGGGTATAGGCAAACTGGCTGCACTGCCAATAGGTATCCATCAACATGGAGGTGATCCATTGCAGATCTGATACGTGCAGTATTGCTCCACAATTTTCATTGATGCCAAGTGGGATTGTTGCTTTGCCTCTGAAACACAAAGACTAAAGTGTAAGTTTCCATACAATTAGGGGTTGACCCTTCTTTCCAGCCATGTGCACCTATCTATCTTAGTGTCCCAGATTTCCTGACATGGGGTATCTGTGCGGGCATTCAACCCTTCCCTTCTAGGCTCATTTCCCCTTGCATCATCGAGGTGAAGGGCCCTGCACTGAAACTCCATGTCTGGGGTCCACTTGTTATTAAAGAATACTGACCCAGATACGTGAAGGGCCATCCTGGGACCACAGACAGAGGCAGGAGGGGAGAAGTTGGTGCACTGGTGCAGGGGTCTTGCTAGCTCTAAGAACCTCTTCTCTTGAAAATCTTGGAGCCAAACAGTATCCTCCCCTATGGTGCCCCACCTGCGCATCCTGTCTAGCTCAGTTTGAATGTCGCTAGGCTCAGTGAAAAGGTATAACGCTAGGGGGTTGGTTTTATACTGGGTCATGTTTACCACTACTCTATGGGGTTCCACTCTATGGGGTTGTATCTTGGCCCTAATCCTACATAGGTACAGGTGGATGAGACATTTTGCTTTTTCAGGGGGCTATTTCTCATGATAGGTAAAATCTGTCTGTGCCCACGGCGTGGGGTATCAGCGAGCAGACATAGCATGACCTACTCAACGTCTGGGCACCCACATCAGTCATGTGTTGGTACCATGTGTTGTGCAAGAGTGCGCTGTGTATTGGTGCGGAATACTAGCGTTTAGTTCAGTGTAAGTGAGGTATAAGAGGTCCCTAAGCAAGCGTTGTAGAAATGTCGAGATAGGCTCTATGTGACTAGGCAAATTTCTCTCTGTGGATGGGTGCAGACACACACATGCTGAGCAGATGATATACAAAGGTGCAAAATTATATAACTTATGGAACATTGCAGGTCTTGGGATGGTGTCTGGAGGGGTCGTCTGCAGCTCTCTGCCGTCCGGAGTCGTCTTTGCTTGGCACAGTGTAAAGAGTCTGTTGTCAAAAAATAGTCTGTAAAAAATAGTCTGTGGCCTTTTTTGGCTTGAACCCTTGAGCCTCATTGGGATTGAGAGAGGGTGGGCCGCAGTAAAGATAGTGCACAGAGGGCTTGGTTACAGACCTGTTGGATAAGAGCTGTAGGTTGTAGGTTAGCTTTTAGAACAACATGCATCATTATTCGGTCTTGGAAATTCCTGTGCCTGTCATTTTTGGGGAACAATCGGTATGTTCATTTTGCATAACCTTTTAGTGGGGTACTGGAAGGTGCCCCTAGTTGGGGCAGCATTTTTAGGAAACGGTGAACATTTAGTCATGGAGCACCTGGGTTTTGTTTTTGTGGGTAATTTTGGTCCTCCCCCTCTCCCTGACCGAGGTGGGTGTTTTAGTGGGGTGCTCTTCCAGGGTGCGTGTATTACTCTTTTTACGTATATAGCATTTTATGGGTGTTGCTGACCCTCCAATACCCTGCTTCTCCTAACGTTTGTGTGCATGTGTTTGTAGTTCTACCGATGTGGATGGTACCTTTCGCCCTACACATGCACGATGCGCCATGAAAGGAAGGGGGCGTGTTGCAATTTGGGGATTGTGGGTAATTGCAACGTTTCCTGAGGACACGTGTGTGCCCCTCTGGTCCCTGCCCATGGCATGCAACAAAGTTTTCCCTAATGGAGTTGGATGTTTTGGCTGTGCCCTTTTTCTGGAAGCTTCATTTTTTTGGCTACTTTTGAGCTTCTTACTGCAGGTCATTGGGCGTCTTCCTAAGGTCTCATGTAGTGTTGGTTCTAATGCAGCATACCTGTGGGTGTTAAGAAGCTGCTCTGTGGCCTTTGTGTGATTTGTATGTGGCAATGAAAGAGATTGGGCTTCCGTGGAGAATGTTCGGGAGGCCCTGGGCTATTTGAGTGAGTGTATCCATGCACCTTGTGTGGGGGGCTGCAATGGTCATCTATGGAACCCCTTTCCCTCCCGTCGCCCCCCTCTCCCTCGGATCTAGGATGCTTTGGGCCTGCTGCTCTCTGACGGGAATCAGGGCCTTACTACCCAGTGACACGCAACTCCTGCTGCTTTGGAGGGACATGATCCGATAAGCAGACTGGCTGTTTTTGAAAGTATTGGAGGAGAGGAGGAGGCAAGATCTCTTGCTTGCAACAGGAGTAGGTGCACAGCTTGTCATGCTGTGAATAATGAACTAAGATGGCTGATTGCCCTGGTGAGTTTCCCTACTGACTTGGTGCCAAAATTGTGCTGCTTTGTGCGTGGACTACGGAGTTCTATGGGGGACATCATTATTCCAAGTGCACGGAGAGCTTGACTTCTAGCACTGGAGCATAGTCTAGTTTTGGAACTAAAAGGGGTCTCCACTAGCTGGAGGCCTAAAAACATTGAGGAATGGGGTCCTTTCGACCTAGTCATAGGAACCCATTCCCATTTGGACTTGGGCGAGGGGACCTGGGTGCCTGGTTTTATGTACTTGTTGGGGGCTGCCCTCCCCCCTCGTCAGACTGCCCTCCCCCTGGGACATGGCCAGCCAACCCCGCCCTGGGGGACCAGGAGCAGGGGCCAATCTCCTGAGACCATTGTGGTGTAGCTGCCTATCTGTGGGATCGATCTGGGTTTTCCTGCGTGCACATTCTAAGGGTTACCTGTGATCTGTAAATCAGTTGCTTCAGGCCTAGGTCGCAGGGCCTTCCAAACAACGTATTTCTGACTCTGGGTTGAGGGGGAGGTCACATCGGGTGAATTTAACAATGGAGATGCAAGTTCATTTTTATACTTACATATATCATAGTACACATCAACATCATATTTTCCAATATTAACATTCTCCTTTTCCCTTTCCCTCATGGTTATTCCTCCCTTTGTGTTTTTCTGACTTTCATAATCCATTTTGTTTCCTGTCATGTGGTGTTTGAAGTCAATTCCTTTTCTTGTTCTCTTACTATTTAAGGTCTTCAGTCTGGTTGGAGGGTTCGGTGCAACAAAACCGGTTGTTTCCTAACTCCCACGTCTTGCTGATCCTGACTCTTCGCTATTGGGACTTCTTCTCCTCGATTCCTGACTCCTGATTTTATCCAACCCTCTGAAGACTTCATCCACAAAGGGGTTTTTTATGCCTTTTCTTTCTCCTCCTGAGAAGGTGGCAGTTTCTTGAGGGCACTTACCTACCACATATTCCCACGTGTGTTGACATCGTGGTATAAGGAAATAGTTGCCCTTGCCTCAAACAGTGGGAGACCTAAATTTGGATTCCAGGTAAGCGTTCAGCCCTGAACAGTGGGACATAAGAGTTCTCTGAACTCTGTGGCAAGATCCTCCAGGAAAGGTGCCCAGTCTGTTTTGAAATTGTTAGCTAGGTCTAATATTGCCAGGGCTATCTTTTCCATGCCTCGTAAGTTACATAGGCAATGTTGCCACACTCTGATCTCGGGATCTCAGGACCTCTGTTTTTCACTCATAGTGCTCCAATCTCTTGTTTAGCCACATGTGCTGCAGTATACTGGAAGATGGGAGGTGAGTGTGACTTCAGAAGCATTCACCCAAAACCTAGAGGTAAAGATTAGGTAAAAGAGAGTAAAGACTGTAGAGAAAAACAATAGACACACAAGAAGGCAAAGGACATGGACAGGCAGATGGATGGAAGACGACATGGAGGGATGGAGCTTGGCTGACATTAAAAGGGAAACTAAAAAGAGCCTAATAGATCCATGGGCTGAGGCAACACAAGACAGCATGGGAGTAGATAACAATGCTGACTCAATAATAGTAGTTACGCCCATTAGGGCTCAAATGGCAAGACGGAGAAAGCCACAGCCAAGCCTCAGCAGGACTGGAGAACAGCACAATGAGCAGAAACGGCAGACTCTGGAAGGAGCTGGGCATCCCCAGGAGAGTATCCCCAATATGAGGAGGCTATGTAAAACTAGTGGTTCCCTGGTACACCCACTAGGGACGGTGACTGTTCTCCTCAACATCCTGATGACAAGCTTTGGCACCGGTAAATTCCAGGACGGGAATCATGTGGGGAAGGAGGGAGCACTCATCTGGATTTTATTAAAAATTACTGAAACAAATGGGCATTAACCACCCTATGAGTGCTTGAATAGTTGTGGTTGTTTTGCTCTGTATATAAGAAATAGTTATTTTCCATAGACTGAGATCTACCTGAATATTTGGGGTCAGCATGCAACTTACAGAAGGTAATTGAAGTTGGGGAAAACTCTCAGAAGGAGAGAAAAGTTGTTAGAGAGAGGTGAATTAAAGAATAAAAGCAGGCAGAAGCAAGCAAAGCAAGGTAGAACTTATGTACAATACAGAATGTATGTACAACACAGAGGAAAAGTAAAAATAGAAGGTTGAACCAGAGGCACAAGAAACTATAAAGATAGAACAGAGAAAAGAGGACATTCAAACAGATAAAAAAGACAAGAAGCAAGAAACTTGTTCAATTTTTTTTTTATTTAGCACTGGTGTTTCTTTTGATTAGTTACATATTTTACCTGAGGTCTTTCCGAGGGGACACCCTGGTGAAGGAATGAAAAGGAACAACTCACTTGGGCACGCCAGCCTGAAAAAAAAGACGAAGAGAAGTTTGTGAGAAGTTGTTGCTGATTAATCGGACAAAGTATCACAAAGAATGAATATATATATATATATATATATATATATATATATATATATATATATATATATATATATATCCTGCAGCCAACCCAGAAATTATCTCTAACTACCATCTGATTTCTCTGCTAGGAAAATTGTTTGAAAGCTACATAAACAGACAACTGACTGCTTTCTTGGAGGAACATAAGATCCTGGACCCCTCACAAGCAGTTTTCAGAGCGATGCACAGCAGGGAGACCTCACTAGATGCAGGCACACCAGTCATGTTGGTATTACTAGACCTATCTGCGCCCTTTGATACGGTCTCTCACTGGATCTTAATCTGCAGACTGCATGACAGGAATATATGGCAGTGCTCTACACTGGCTCAGGGACTTCCTTAATAAACATAAAGCCATCTTTTTAGACTCCTTTAAATCTCCCACTTTGCCAATCAATAAAGGAGTTTCACAAAGTTCCTCCCAGAGCCCGACATTATTTAATATCTACATAGCCCCCCTAGCTCAAATCATAAGATCATGTGGTTTCGAGACCGTATCATACACTGATGACACACAGATTCTCATCTCCTGTGGGCAAGACCTGGAAATAGTTAAGTCGCGGTTTGCTAACTGTATGAGAGAAGTCACTGACTGGATGACAAAAACCGCCTCCAATTGAATAGGGAGAAAACCGAGTTAGTACTATTTGGTAAAGCGCAGGAGCTCTGGTCGGCGAACTGGTGGCCCGTGGAATTTGGCCCTGCCCCATTTCCAAAACAGGTTGTAAAGAATCTGTGTATCAAGCTTGACCAAGCCCTCTTAATGAAAGACCATGTTAGCACTACCTGTGGCACTTGCTTTGCCACTATGCGTCTCTTAAAAATAGTTTTTGCCTGGCTCCCTTCTGCATCTAGAAAGACCCTCTTCCAGGCACTAATTACTAGTCGCCTCGACTACAGAAATTCACTGCTAGTGGCAGCTAATGATACCCTGCTGCCTAAACTGCAGGTAGTGCAGAATACAGCAGCACGTCTCATCTGCAACCCCCCCTCATGGTCTTCCTCCGTACCTATTTTAAAAGCCTTACATTGGTTACCCATCAGAAAATGTGTCATCTTCAAGCTTTGTTGCTTGACCCAGAAAACACTAGCATACTCACTACACACCTATCTATATGTTATGTTATGTTAAAAGGTCTTGTAGAGCGCTCGTACACCCAGTGGTTTCATGGCCCTGGAGTCCTTGTGGAGCTGCCGCATGGGAGATTTAGTCATATGCTTGGTGGAACAGCCAGGTCTTTAACCGTTTCCTAAACTGTGCGTAGGAGGTCAGAGATCTAATCTCCAGGGGGAGAGAATTCCAGAATTGAGGGGCCAAGACTGCAAATCTTAGTCCCCCATGTTTCTTCCGTTTAGAAGACAGGATGGCCAGCAGATTCAGATGAGAAGACCTAAGGTCCTGAAGAGGGACATAGCGCTGAATCCGAGAGGATATAAATGCCAGACTGTTGCCATAAAGAGCCTTGAAGGTGATACACCCCAGCTTAAATGCTCAACGTTTGGCTACTGGAAGCCAGTGAAGTCTAACCAATAATGGCGTAACATGGTGAATGTGGGTTGATGGTAAATCAATCTGGCCGCCTGGTTTTGCATTAGTTGCAGACGTTTTAGTTGATATGCCGGGATGCCCACTTAGAGTGAGTTGGCATAATCGATGCGGGAGATGACTAGGGCCAGGACAACTTGGGTCAGGGCTTCTGTAGTAAGAAATCTACTGATCTTTCTGATCCTTCGCAACTGGAAGAAGCCTCCACTACCAACCCACTAGATTGCTCAGTTCCACAAACAAAGCACTTCTAAAGGTCCCTTGCATTCGCACTGCTGGATTCGGGGGTCAATCCTTTTCTTATCTTACCCCATTTCACTGGAACAAACTTCCTCTGTATATATTCACACCTGTCCAGACCTTCCTAAATTAAAAAAACCTTTAAATACTTTGCTGTTTTAATTCCACTGTGCTGCTGAAAAGTAGCAAGAGCTGAGAAACTCCTTCGGAAGGGAGATGCTGCGCTATATAAGAGCTGATAACATATATATTTCCTTTCATGACAAAACCTAAATAAAAATCAGAGAACAAACAAGCTCTTTTCCATCTACTCTGCTGTTGGCTGTATTGCATTAGTAAATCCCACACCCACCTTCTACACCCCACCTAAGGGTAAAGCCATTTTCCTGCCCCCACATGAGTATATAGGGAATGTGTGTTTGATATGCTTAGTATTGTGTATGCTGGGAAATTTGCTATTGGCATAACAAATGTTTTCCCTATGGTGTTTAGAACTCATTTCCAATATTTGTGTAGTTTGCTGCTTTCCCATAATACGTGCAAAAACATGCCAGTGGCCCTGCATCCCTCCAGCACAATCGGATCTATTCTGGTTGCATGTATGAAGCCTCACAGGTGTGTAATACCAATGTAGCATTAGTTTCACCATGACTTCCTTCGTAGCAGCACGCTTAGCTGTGCTATGTGTTCTTGTGTAAATCTCCCCCAGTTTTGCTCCGATAAGGTCCTGCCCCTCTATTTCCCAAGGGCTTTGTCCTGGAGTCTTTGAGGAGGTAGTCAATGGTCTCAGTTGTTTATGAGGGCAGAGATCAAATTTTTATAATTGTGGTTAGTGACCAGCCATTTCTTGAATTTTGCAAGGGCTTGAGAAGCACATGGTTTTACTGATGGGTAAAGAACGCAGTGCCTGACTTGATAATATCTGTATCTCTTGCTTTTGAGAAGGTTGTAAAAGGATTTGAGAGTTTAAATGAGTGAATACCGTATGTGTCAAATTATGTCCATACTCTGCAGTAACCCCATGCTGGGGAGTGTCATAAGTTCGTGGGCACCTTCAGGGATCATGTAACGGGTGAGGAATATTATCCTCAGCTGTGATGCCTCTTCTTCCAGAATACTCCATCTTAATACCTGTAAGATGGAGTAGACCATATTGCACATTTCCAACACTGAGCACCCTAATTTGTGCTTGTAAAGCCAATAGTTTGTGCCAGATGTTTGGTCAACCTCCCCTCTGGTGTTTCTTCTCCATCTCCTTGAATTGCTATTCCAATCTGTAAAGTATAAGCCCACAGCATAATGATTTGGAAAGGGCTTTATTGAAACTGGAACACCTTGTAGAGAAGAGCAGAAACACAGCCTCCTCCTAGCTCTGCAGCTTCTCAGTAACTGTCCCTTTTAACAGTCTAGAACCCCTAGTTACCAGGGAGCTAGGCACGAGCCTGACATGTTAAACAATGACAACAAGAGAATCTTAATGTAACACATCTTCCCTCTTTAAATGATAACACAAAAGAATACATCTCCAAGCAACATGTAAGAATATAAAACAATGCATACAGAATCACTTAAATTCCTAAAATGTAAGAACAAAAAATAATAACACATCAATTACTTACTACAGAAAATAATAAATATACATCAGTCACTTACAATCTCACATTCATAATCCAACATCCACCTAGGTTTACTCCTAACACGTTTCCCATTGCACCTCACTCCAACTTCATCCACACAAACATCATCCCTACCAACTTCATCCTCGCTCCCAACTTCTCCACCCAGCATGTCGGTGGCACAACCATTTACCTCCACAGGACCTTCCTCTCCTACACCACTTTCCTCAACACTTCCTCCTGCAACACACCCCTCAGCCTCAATCAGCTTTTCTGACTCATTCCTCTCCATTCTGACATCCACTGCTGTTTCAACCACATCCCAATCAGCCTTTGCACTTTTGTCATTTAACTTCTCCGTCCTTACACACTTATTGTGAAGAACAGCTATTCTTTTCAAATTCTAGACCCTGCCATCATTCAACATGAGAGCATTACGCAAAACCTTAACAACCTCCAAAGGTTCCGAGAACTGACTCTCCCCTTTCTTTACTTTCCAAGGTTTCCTCACTTTGACCATCATTCCATCAGTATCTTTAACATTTTTCCTTAAATCAAATTGTTCCTTGTAATTTAAATGGGTATCCAAAATCCTCTTCCTCACGTCCTTCAAAGCAAACTTTGCTTTAACGTAATGTACTAACCACTCAGGGTTAGCCTTGGTTCTGGCCTCCCTTCCTCACATGATTTCAAAAGGTGAAACACCCAAGGCATCATGAGTAACTGTTCTGTACATCCACACTGTCTTGAAAATTTGGACCTCCCAATGTTCCTTATTCTTAATAGCCAACTGCACCACATTTTTAATCACCCAGTTGAAGCGCTCTATCATAACCATTCCCACTAGGATTTCAGAGTGAAGTGGTCCTATGTTTGATGCCCACCCTGGTAAAATAATTCTGAGCTTCGCCAGACATAAATTGTACCCCATTATCACTGACCAGTTGCGCAGGGAACCCCTCATTCAGGAATACCTCATCCATAAATGTTAGGACTGCATTAATGTCAACTCTTTTGACAACTTTAATGGTAGGCCAACTAGAAAAGGTATCGTTTAGGGCTATCACATACTTCTGCCCCTCTCCAATGGGTCCCATGATGTCAATGGCCACCATGGACCATGCGGAACAATAGGCTCACACATACTAGGCCTCAAGCTCCTTAAGGACTTGTTAGAATTGAAACAAGCAGTGCATTCTATTACCATCCTTTCCACAAACATATCGACTCTTGGCCACCAAACCATATTTTGACTATAAGTTTTTTTTTTTTAATTTCTCCATGTCCCTTGTGGCATAAATTGAACACCTTCCTTCTCAAGGTAACTGGGGGAACACATTTATCACCCCTACATACAATCTTACCATCCACTGATAATTCATTTCTTACCTCCCAGAAATACTTCAACTCCGTGGACAACACAGATTTGCTGGGCCAACCAGAACCAATAAAATTGATAAGTTTTTGTAGAACCACATCCGCAGCACACTCCTTATCCCGATCCATTCTCTTAACACCTGCCAAAACTTGACCAAGAATAAGAGTAATCCTTAAAGCTTCCCATTCCGACTCCTCACACTCCTGAATGTCCAAAGGCATTCTAGACAAAAAATCAGCAGTAACATTGCTTTTACCTGGAACATATTCTACTCTATATATGAACTCCTGCAGTCTTATGGACATTCTAGCTATCCTTGCCGAAGACTGAACATACCCTCTGTTGTTAAGTGTTTCACTAATGGCTTGAGATCCGTCCCCACAGTACATGCTTTACCCCATAAGAACGGTCTGAAGCGTTCCAATGACCACACACAAGCTAAAGTTTCCTTCTCTATGACAGAAAACCTCTCCTCCATTGGTGATAATGCTCTAGACGCATACGCATTGATTTTTTCCTTTCCCTTAGTGTCTTTTTTTGCTAAAACACCTACCAAACCTATGTTACTAGCATCCACCATAATGAAATTCTCCTAATTGAGGTCAAAACTTTTTGACGTGGGAGCCTTCAGAATGGCACTCCTGATTTTTAGAATTCCTTCTGACACTCACGTGTCCAAGAAAATGTACACTTGTTTTTAAGTAACTGTCGCATTTTGTAAACTTTACTAGAGAACACTTCTACAAACTTGGAGTAAAACTTTACAAGTCCTAAGAAGGATCTTAAGTCCTCTTTGTTGATAGGAGATGGGGCACTGCTGATAGCCTCGACTAATTCTGGTTTAGGAGAAACACCCTCCTCACTTCTTAACACATGATCAAGATATGTCACAGACTGTGTGGCGAATTTGCATTTCAAGTATTCCACAGTCAAATTCCTGTTGTTTAAAACCTCTAACAGCATGTTCAAGGTCAAATCATGCTCCTGTTTTGTCTTACCATCTATCAAAATATCATCCTGGATACACCTTATATTATTCACCTTCCCAAAAAGTTGGTGCATTAATCTCTGAAAAACCGCTGCAGTGGTTTCCCAACCAAATGACATTCTTTTGTACTGATAACACCCCACAGGGGTAATGAATGAGGTAAATTTCTTACTTTCCTCATGTAAGGGAATCTGATGGTATGCCACAAAAATGTCAAGGGGGGGTAGGGTAAACCACCTCACACACCCAATGAAGCAAGCATCTCAGAGATTTTTGGCAGAGGAAACATATCAATCACTATATTGTTGTTGAAATTGTGCAAATCAATGCATAACCTGATTTTGCCATTGTTTCACCTGGCAATCACCACAGGTGAAATCCATTCTGATGCTTCTACCTCTTCAATAATATCTGCCCCAACCAATTTATCAAGTTCCTTTTGCACCTCCTCCCTTAAAATAATAGGTATATTCCTGGCTTTGTGCATTTCTGGCTGAGCTGAATCCTTAAGTATGATGTGATGCTCAAAATTAGTGAGCTTACCAATTTGTCCTGAGGACACTTTGAGAAATATCTCAAGCATAGCATTACCAACAACCTCACTATCATCCACAATCATTACTGGTTCAGCACTGTAAGGATTCAACAACATATTCAGATTACCTTGATCCTGCCAACCAAGAACAGACATCCCTCTCTTTGCAATATACAATTTACCTTGGCTCTTCCTGTTTTTAAATCTGAAAAGCAAGGATCTGTACCCCGACATTTCAATCTTTATGCCAGAAAACCCTTCAGGTTTGACATCTGTGGAGAACAATTTCTCACCAACATGATCTACAAATTTTTCCTTCCATACGTTCTCATTAATGATCGACAACATTGGTGTGTCGGTTACCAGGTCAATAGTTTTTAAGTAAATCCATCTGTTATTTATTGTGCATGTTTCCACAGCATATATATTAATGTTTCAAGCCTTGAAAAAGCTAATTACTTGAGCGAAACACGTGTCGGCTGATCACCACCTACAGAATCATTCAGGACGTTGACCATTGCTCACACACTACTACCCTAAACCTGGGTCTGTCCATTTCAGCACTCCTCTCCTAGTACATCATCCACAAGCCCCTGCACACCCCATTTCTCCAGATGCCTCTATCAACACAAGTGCTGAGAACAAATGATCCACAGTAGATGTGCCTGGTGACAATTCTACTGCCATTGCCTTGGATTCAATTCTTCACTCACCCTGAAACTTCAAAGAGTTGAGCATGTTATGGCACCCCTTCTGCTGGTTCGAAGGAGAATCAACCTCTGTGCACCAGTCATCACTACAACCCTGGCACAAACCCCTGGTCTTGTTTTGAACTGATCCCCTCCACATTCTGGTGGATGGGCCTTCGAAACATTAGTGCCTCCTCATCTACGGATTTAGGAGTATCGTAGACCCCTGCCCTTTTGCAAGGCTCTAAAAATATGTCTGTGTTTGCAGTAACCACCGATTCCTATGTGGCTGCAAAGCTTTATCCTCTACCATGGGCTCAGTGGCAGGAGGCTACTATTAATTGTTTCAAATGCCAATACTACTACTACTTCTACTATCATTACTACTGCTTCTACTATTTCTACTATCATTACTACTGCTACTACTACTACTACTACTACTATTAATACTACTTCTACTGCCTCTGCCACTACTGCTACTACTACTAAGGATAATAATATTAATAACAGTTGTTTCTTTACAAAGCAGGCCGTCTTGGACATTGCCGCCCTTCGTGAGGCAAGCTCCCCTTCTAGAATCAGGTACCCATACCTAATGATAGGCAATAAGGATACGAACAAAAGCCACAATTGTTCAAAGTAAGAATTGAAGACATCTGCTGTTGTGAACAGCCAAGGTTAATAAATCTACTGATACAATAATTGCAAAGACGATTTGGGTATTCACTTCTAAGTGTGGCCTGTGGGTGGCAGTGCTGCATTGTGAACATCAAGCATAGAAATTAACGTGTAGAGTCCGGTTCATGAAACTGGTTTCACACCTAAGTGTTGTATGGTATTCTACTGTATTTTAGCATTTGGGTAGAGCTTACTATCTGTATGTGGGGTGCAAAAGTGCTTACCCACACGGATAGCCAGCTACACCGGGTAGGAAGTGTAGTAGGGAGGGTGTTGTTTTAGTTTTGAGCCTATATGGGAAGAAGGTATGTCATGCAGTGAGTGATGACCATGGAGGTGTGGTTATCATGTTATGGTGGAAGAGGGTATGTGAGAGACAGACACACAGATTATAATTATAATAAAGACTAACCAGCTTAGCCACAGGGGTAGAGGGATGCTGCTGTGTGCCCGCACATCAAAAAAGGGGATGATCAGAAAATGCCCAGTAATCTATGCAGCAACACACGCAGGCAGTGAGATGATGCTGAATGAGTAAAAGGATACAAAAAGTGCAAGAATGGGAATTGGTGACAAAAGCAGTAGCCATGCAGAATTTTATTTTTTATTTATTAAATGCTGACTACTGCTGGAAAAATACACCCCAGGAAGGAGGAAGGATGTGGAAGAGCATCAAGGCTGGCATACTGAGCAGAAACTACACAGACATTTAAAGGTCCAGATTCCACCTATTGCTGTTCGGTGGAAGGAAGCCAAAATTTGAGCAGGGGTCCGTGCTCAAACCCTCTCAGGCTCTCAAAGGTGGAAGAGCACCAGTCGGGCGAGCCCTATTCAGGTCATAGAACTATATATCGGCAGGAGTGGTGAGAAAGGGGGCAGATAGTCTGCAGCTAGAGGGGGGGCCTGGGGCAGATAGTCTGCAGCTAGAGGGGGGGCCTGGGGCAGATAATCTGCAGCTAGAGGGGGGGCCTGCACGGGCAAAGGTGAGAGAGGAAGCGCTTGGTGCCTTGCTGCCCTGACAGCGCAAGAGGGATTAGGTTTGCCTAGGGTGCCAGAGGGCGCTTTGTTTTGACATTTCTTATACATTTAAAAGCACCTGCTGCAGAGTTCCTGTCCAGCAGTTTTCATGCAAATATAAAAATGTAAAGATAACTGCGGTGATTAATGTACCCGCTGGAGAAAGATTAGAGTTTTGTCTAGTGAAAAAACCCACCTACGCTGACACCACCAAAAGAGCCAGCTGGTTCACCTCGGAACTCCTAGCTTCCAAGCGTACCTGCCGAAAACTAGAGAAGAAATGGCACAGTGATAAGACACCGGACAGCCACGCAGCCCACAAAGACGCCATCCGTAACCACCACCACCTCATCAAGTCCGCCAAGAGAATCTCCTTCAAAGACCGCCTCGACAACAACGCACACAACAGCAAGGAGCTTTTCAACATCGTGAAGGAACTCTCCAACCCCAGCTCCAACACCAACGACATCCCACCGTCGCAACCCCTGTGCGATTCCCTCGTCACCTTCTTCCACTGCAAGATCGCCGACATCCACGACAGCTTCAACACCCAGACAGCCCCAACTAAGATCGATGCACCAGACCCGCCGCACACCATCGACCACGATCCCCTGCCAGCCTGGGCCAGCGTGAACATCGAGGACACCATCAAGACCATGAGCACAATACACTCCGGCTCCCCGTCAGACCCTTTCCCGCACCACATCTTCAACAAAGCCAGCAGCTCCATCGCACCCCACCTGTGCAACATCATCAATCTCTCCTTCGAGACCTCGACCTTCCCAGAGAGCTGAAAACACGCAGAGATCAACGCCCTACTCAAAAAACCCAAGGCGGACCCGAGAGACCTCAAGAACTTCCGGCCCATCTCCCTGCTTCTGTTCCCAGCCAAGGTCATCGAGAAGATCGTCAACAAGCAGCTAACCCGATACCTCGAAGAAAACAGCATCCTGGACCCATCCCAATCGGGGTTCCGCAGCAACCACAGCACTGAGACTGCCGTCATCGCCGCCACCGACGACATCAGGATCCTGCTGGACAACGGTGAGACCGCAGCCCTCATCCTGCTGGACCTCTCCGCCGCCTTCGACACTGTCTGCCACCGCACTCTACGCGCACGCCTCCACGACGCAGGGATCCGAGACAAGGCCCTGGAATGGGCCACCTCCTTCCTCGCCGGCAGAACCCAGAGAGTCCGCCTCCCACCATTCCGATCCGAAGCCTCCGAGATCATCTGTGGCGTACCCCAGGGATCGTCCCTCAGCCCAACACTGTTCAACATCTACATGGCCCTGCTCGCACGCATCGCCAGACAGCACGACCTCAACATAATCTCCTACGCCGACGACACCCAACTGATCCTCTCCCTCACCAAGGACCCCCTCACCGCCAAATCCAACCTCCATGAAGGGATGAAGGCCGTCGCCGATTGGATGAAGATCAGCCGAATAAAACTGAACACGGAGAAGACAGAGGTCCTCATCCTCGGCTCCAACCCCTCAGCCTGGGACGACTCCTGGTGGCCAACGACGCTGGGAGCAGCCCCGACACCCACCGACCACGCACGCAACCTGGGAGTCATCCTTGACTCAACGCTCTCCATGGCCAAGCAAGTCAACGCAGTCTCATCCTCCTGCTTCAACACCCTCCGCATGCTTCGCAAGATCTACAGGTGGATCCCGACAGACACGAGAAGAACAGTCACCCAGGCCCTCGTCAGCAGCAGACTCGACTATGGGAACTCCCTCTACGCGGGAGCCCCGGCCAAGCTCATCAAGCGACTGCAACGCATACAAAACGCCTCCGCACGCCTGATCCTCGATGTACCACGCCACAGCCACATCACCCCCCACCTGAGGAACCTGCACTGGCTCCCTGTCGACAGGAGAATCTCCTTCAAACTCCTCATCCACGCACACAAGGCACTCCACAAGACTGGCCCAGCCTACCTCAACAGACGACTCCTCTTCTACGTCCCCAACCGCCAACTCCGCTCCGCCGACCTCTCCCTCGCCACCGTCCCTCGCATTCGAAGAACCACCACCGGCGGCAGATCCTTCTCCCACCTCGCCGCCAAGACCTGGAACACCCTTCCACTAAGCCTACGACAGACCCAAGATCTGCTGACCTTCAGGAGGCTACTCAAGACCTGGTTGTTCGACCAGTAGCAGCACCCCCCCTTTTTTTTTCTCCCCCAGCGCCTTGAGACCCTCGCGGGTAAGTAGTGCGCTTTACAAATTCTGTGATTGATTGATTGATTGATTGATTGATAGTGGCAGTTTTGACTCATTAATTAGTGCAGAAGGTAAATGTGCCTGCTGCAAAGCACGTGTACCCTGCAGATCACAAACTGTATTTAATGTTTTACAGCTCAGTGGGTTACTGCTTTTGTCACAGAGAACCTTTTGTTGCTGTTCATAAATTTCAATCCTAATTTTGGACAGTGAGCCATGAACTTTCATCAAAGAGCTGCATGCAAACTGCAAGGTATAAGTTTGAATCTTATGTTTTTCTGCCGTCTTTAAGGTTGCTAAAAAGGTATGTTTGGGTAGAAATAATTCTTACTAGTAAAGCCAACTGCAGCCACTGTGTTATGGATGGCATGTGACTCCTACACCTTGAAGTCCTCATTGTCTTATGCAGCATTTCCTATACACTGATTTACACACTTGTATGATTTATTGTCTCTGAATGTGTGTGTAATGAAAAGTGCTTAAATACCTTACAATTGTATGAGTAGTGCTATAAAGCAGATGAAAAACATGTGAGAGACGGACTGTGGAGAGATGAGGGGCACTGTTGGAGGGTGGTGAGGGAATTCATGGAGATGTAGGCCGATGAGGGGGGTGCCATGACAGATTGTCCGCCAGGCACTATCAGCTGTAAAGCTGTCTCTGTTACTTTTCATGGAGCTCAGATACCCTTGTTCTTTTTAGTTTCATAATAAGGCTTCCTCATGACCTTCTAGAATTTTCTCAGAGAACAATTTCACTTTTATTATTAGTAGTAAATTACATTTCAGGGTAAAAAAGAGACAGTGTAGTGTAAAGGAAACTTACCTTGCTTCCAGTATTTCACTAGGAAAACAGCATGGCACCGATTTGGAAGTTCTCAGCTTGCTCACTCTTAGCCCAGCCTATACATGCCTCCACAAGTTAACTTCCCTTCCAAACTGCTTTGTCTGGTCTATTCCCACTCAACCCCTCTTTTCCCATTAACTCTGCCCTGTCCTCTAAATTGATTGTATAAGGGTATACTTGCTCTGTACAGTTTTTAAGCTTTCTAGACTGAAGCAGTTTTTAATTTGTTAACGTCTTGGGGTGTGATTACTAACTGTGTGGTACTTTTAAACTTGTGCGCACCACCATTTTTCTTGGGGATCTTGCTTAGCCTGAAGTGGTCTTTGCCCCGTTTCACCGGGGCTGTGTGCCGTTCGAGCAGAGGGCGTTACGACACCATTGCAGGCCCCCTGCTCACTTCTGGCCCAGTGGGTGACACTTCCTGTGGGGCGCGGTCTAGTGTTTCACCGCCACCACACTATTTAATTCATGCAGAGGCGGGCGCGCAGAGGACATCAGTAAGTCTGTTTGCCTACGCCATGTACTTTTTTACGATAACTTGCAATGTTATTTTTAAATTGTTGGTATAAGTGTATACTTGCTCTGTACAGTTTCTGAGCTTTCTAGACTGAAGCGGTTTTTAATTTGTTAACGACTTGGAGTGTGATTACTCACTGTGTGGTACTTTTAAACTTGTGCACGCCACCATTTCTCTTGGGGATCTTGCTTAGCCTGAAGTGGTCTTCGCCCCGTTTCGCCGCGGCTGTGTGCCGTTCGAGCGGAGGGCGTTACGACGCCATTGCAGGCCCCCTGTTCACTTCCGGCCCATTGGGTGACACTTCCTCTGGTGCGCGGTCTAGTGTTTCACTGCCACCACACTATTTCATTCATGCAGAGGCGGGCGCACAGTGGACGTGCGCAGCGGGCGCGCCAAAGGCAAGCCCATCCGCGCCAGTGCGGCACCAGGGTCCAGGAACCCTGTATGTTCCTCCAGGGCAACAGGGTGCTATTCCTCCACCGAGATCTTAACTCTTAGAAAAGCAGTTAACAAAGAATGTCTCCATTCCATTGAAGTAGGTACGGAAGTTAATGGTTGTGGAAATTGTAATTTCTTTTTTTCTGCAGGAGGGAAGTGAGCAGAGGTCCTTGAGCCCGTAAATGACTCTTTATTTTGCCTGTCGCTAAACTGTAGATCTCTAAGTAAACATAGTCAGGAAATTTGTGAGTTATTAGCGAATCAGAAGCCAGTAGGCTGTTTTTAGTGGAAACCTGGCTGCATGAACAATCAGCGCCAGATATTCTGGAAGCAGTACCAGAGGGATACGCTATATTGAGAGTATATAGACCTGAGCAGAGAGGTGGGGGGTTAGAGCTGATCTCTGAAAAAGACTACCAGGTGAAAATGACTAAACTACCAATTTCGGGGTGTGAAGCGGCATTCTTTACCATGGGGCCGATTCACAGAACTAATCTGAGACAAAATCCTAAACTTACCACTTTTGGTATTCACAGAAGGCATTTAGTAGTAGTAAAGTTAGGATTTTGTCTTAAGTTTGACTTAAGACAAACTTAAGACAGACTTAAGACAGACTTAACCTGTTGCGCCATCACCGAGCAGGTGCTGCCGAATTGAACGTCGCATTGGGCCCGCGGGGAGAGGGGCAGCAGCGGTTCAGAAGGCTTGAGGGGACCGGCCATAGCAGAGCATGTGGTCCGGGAGGTCCTGCAGGGGCAGCCTGGTTGCAGCCCGGTGTGGTTTGTGGGCGCCTCGTTTTCACCTAGGAAAGGCACACAGGTCACACCAAGCTGCCCTCTGCTAAAGCATTGCTTGTGCCTTTTTTTTTTGTTGCTGCAACTGCCTCAGTTGTTCACCGCTCCTCCTTTTGCTGTACCAGCCTGCATCGATCCAGGCAGTTGGAGGAGACAGGAGAGAGAGACCTTGCACCAAACCTGACAAGGACATAGAGAGACTGCCAAGGCAGTGCAGGTTGGTGCCTTTGCCTTATTTGTTTTTGATTTTATTTATTTATTTCTTTCTTAAACACTTTTTATTTGGAACATACATCAGTCTTACAGTCGGTCAGATGCCATTGATCGAATAATACAGGTAACATACATCACTTTATACGGGGTTACAGCAGATCTCAGACCCCCCGCCCCCATAGACAGGATTCAAAAGCTTCACTGTTGCATTAGCTCGATCCCTTCCCTTCCACCTCGCAGTTCTTCTGTAGGGGAGATACACAGTCCACCCCTGGCCATGTTCCATTTAGCCCACTTTAGGTCCCATTTCTTCAGACACCCTCTGTTCTTAAACACCTCTTTTTCTGCAATCATGGATCTATCCATATCTGTTTCCCATCCCCGAATCGAGGGCGTGTTTCCAACCCCCCACTTTTGGTCTATGTTTCTCTAGGATCATTCCCAGGGAGACCCAGGATTGCTCAGTGCGCGTTAAGTCAGTTGCCTCCCATATATTAAGTAGGCAGTCTTGCGGAACCAGTAAGCTCCTTCCCACACGTCTACCCGAGTTTGGCTACAACTCTCTCCCAATAGGGCTGAATCGCAGGGCAGTCCCAGAGTGTGTGGTAATATGTTCCCTCCTGGCTGCAGTGCTGTAGGCACTCCGAGGTTGATCTTCTTCCCATTTTCACCAATATCCCCCCCCCCCCCGAGTAGTAAGTCCTATGCAGGATTTTGAGTTGGACAAGCCTTAACCTCATTGGTATGGCCACCTCTCGGGGGGGCCGAGAGAGCCTCCTGCCATTCGTCGTCATCCAGGCTTCCCACGTCTGCCTCCCATTGCTGCCTAAGACGTTGAAGTGGGTCTCGTCTGTTATTTATAAGTTTCCAATAAGTTAAGGGTATTGCTTTACAAGTCATAAGCTCCGTGAGGAGCCTGTCCTCCAACGGGGATGCCTCAGGTATATCTGTCCCGCTGGGAGCTGCGGACTTTAAAGCATGGCTTGTTTGTAAGTACCTAAAGGCCTCTGTGTTCGCTAGTTGATACTCTACTTATAAGTCAGTAGACGTGATCACCCCGTCTCTTTTCCACAGGTCTCCCACTGACGAGATACCTATTGTGTCCCTCTTGTCGAACCCCGGGCATTTACTCAATGTGCCCAATTTCTCCGACTCCCATAAGGGCGTTGCCTTAGTTAATGTCTTGTGCCAACCCAGTTTCTTAGATGCTTGGTGCCATATTGCTATAGTATGGGCCGTGGGTCCTGTGAGTCTCTGGTGCCAGGGCTCTTTTATAGCCCCCTGGGCTCATTAACCATTTGTCCATTTGGTAGGCCGGGTCGAGTTTCGGGCCATGTTTTTGATTTTTGATTTGTTCTTCGTGTCCTGTTGTTGGCCTGGCTGCTTTGCCTTGCTTCCTGTTCTGCAGCCGGGATTCTCTGTAAGACCACTGCCCCACAGTCACTGCCCCTGCCCCTACTCTGAAGCTCTGCCCCTCCCTCCCTCCTTTGGTCTTGGGCTTGCTAATTCCTGGGTGCTTGGTCTCAATCACCTAGCCCTTTGCATTGCAGAGATATGACCCACAATTTATTTTCTCACCATCAGAAGGTGCAAGTATGCTGATGTCTGCCAGCACAGTCTACCACTTTAAGTCTGGCTACAATGCCTCGGGCTGAATCCTAGAGATTTGGCCCTGTCCTGTTGACCCTTCCCATTATGAAGGTATGGCATGCCATTCACATTTATCAGCATTAGAAGATGAAAGTATGCTGAGCCCTGCCAGCCCAGCAAAATCAAACTACCCCCTCCCACATTAAGGCTGGCCACAATGTTTGGGGCTAGCATTGCTGATTCTGGGGAGGGTGTTCCCATCTTGTTGACCTATATATGTCCCCAAAGGTTTCTCCCAGGCAGAAATCCCAGAGACTGATTCACATAATCAGGAGTCACAAATTTTTGCAGCCTGGAGAAAATCAGTAAGTATGCTAGTTTTTCCACATTTGTATGTTTAGGATTAAGATTTAAAATAGTATATTCTCAGTGGAAGAGTGTGGGGATGAGTTTATTGTGAAGGAATTACACACCCACAATTTCATACATTTGCACAGATTTAGAGATGTGTGATAATGAAGCACTTGCCAAAAAACTTCAGATTTCATTACAAGACCGGAGGCTACCATTATGCAATAACGTTTTATTGCTGCCCCATCATGCAGCCCTTTAAAGAACAATAATAGATCATAAAGCAATAGAGTTTCCAGACAATATGTAAATGCAGGGCACGCAGTCAATCATCCTCTTTTGTTCGGTGCTCCATTACAAATAAGTACTTCTGCTATTCTTTCTCTGTTGTTACTTATTCGCTATTGTTGATTTTTTATACACTAGTCTTTGGTAATAGTATCTGCCCTTCCAATTTATGGTTGGGCCTGGTAAGTATTTAGGGATTTGACATTTAACCTTGTTTGATTTTGTAGAACAATACCTGCTTGACTTGTGCCAATGCCACCTTGAACAACCGCTGGTTGTATTTTTCGTGTTATATGGAGCCCGGCATTCAATATCCGGCCTGTTAGGTTTGAAAATCCCATTCCTGCAATGCACTTGTTTCATGTTATATTAGGTTAGCAGTGTGTGGCTAAATATACGCCATTTGTATTCATGTTATGCAACCCACCGAGTTATCCCTGCAACGTGCAAGTTTTCCTTAGTTAGCCAGTGTGACTCCATTTTGTATTTCGTAATCCCTATTGGGCCGCTTAGGCCGTGTCTGAACTAAGCCTCATCATTCGTATTGCCTGCCTCAGCAGAACACTGTATTTTGTTATTATTTTCTCTCTGTTCAAGGCTGTTTTCCAACTTACTAATGAATAGGCCATTCTGCCCTCGCATACCTATCTGAGTGTGTAGTTCTGCTCCCACGTTAGGAGATGCTGAGTCTCAGCGCGGTGACCTCGAATTGTAGATAGCATGTCCCCATCTGGCAGGTGGTAGTCCATCCTCCTGTGTCTTCTTTGTTCATGTTTGGCTCAGGCCGGTAACTTTCCACTGTGGGCGTGGTTGGAGCTTCTTGGGAAGAATGATTATTCACTGCAGACTGTTGGGGAGTTAGTCCCTCGGCAGACATCTTAGGGTGCAGGTCAGATTGGACTCCTCTGCAGAGTATTGCTAATAAAATGTATGTTTGTATTCTCTACTGTCTGACCGACTCTTCATTACTTGGGAAGGCCTAGCAGGTGGTTGTAAATAACCCGGGTGGCCCCTAAGGGCCACTTCCTTCAGTTGGCGCCCGAACGGGGACCCCGCAAGGTGATCCGACTCACCCGTAATCGGGTTGCAGGGTCAGGGTGGCGTCTGGTCGGGCGGATTGGGGTACCCCACACGATCGAGCTTGGTTCTCGCAGCTGCCCCACCCGTCTGATCGGTCGACTCCTCGTCTAGTGGTCACCAGCTGGGGTCCTGAGAAGGCGAAACCTTGGAGTTGACCGTTTGGTCCGAAGAGTCGGCAGTGGAGAATAACTTGACTCGACCTGTGTGCACCAGGTGAGTGATTTGATGTTTGGAAAAATGGTGCCATTCTTGACCAGCACGAGCCTACTGGCTGTGTCTTGGTACAGTCTCCGGACTGTCTTGGAGCAGTTTTCGGACTGCCTTGCTTGAACGGCACGAGTCGACGGGCTGTGTCTTGGTACAGTCTTCGGGCCGTTTTTGGTTTGAACTTGGTGGGTTTGCGGACCCTTTTAAAAAAGACACAGAGTGTTTGTGAACAGCTTACCAGGCCAACTGGTAATTTGGCCCACTCTTGAAAAGGTCTGGGACTGTTTGCGAACAATCTGCCAGGCCAACAGGTAATTTGGTCAATACTTGAAAAGGTCTGGGGCTAGAGCCTGTCTTCTTGAACTTGGTACAGTCTCCGGACTGTAGGGAGCGGTCTTCGGACTGTTCTTGTGCGACTCTTGAACAATATTTGTATTCTTTATTTTTTTTCTTTTATTATTTTGCTGGTGGTGTATTTGTCCGTTGGGGACAGCGCGTGTGTCTTATATTAAGATGACTTGTCTAAGTAAACTGGGGTGTTTTGGATGTCGGTGTTCTACTGAGGCTCGATTGGAAGAGAGCCAGCCTGCGCCTCCGGAGGGTACCCCAAATTTTGATGTATAGCACAGTATTGGCCCTATTATGTTTAGCACGTTGTGGAATAAATATACGAGGGACATTGCTGAGTTACAATGGCCACTTACTGGCTCGTTTGATGGGCAAAAATTGAATTTCTTGCAAGACAAATTGTTCGCCAAAAAGAGCAGGCAGTCGATGTTTGATTCTTTAAGAGTATGGCAGAAGGAAGCAAAGCAGCGGTGTATGAGAGCAGAGAAAGAGGCCCGGAAGAGACAGACGCAAACTCTAACGCAGAAAGCAGTGGCCTATGAAAGGGAAAAGATAGAGAAAGGCATAGAATGTGCAGATTGAAAGTTTCGATTGCAGACAGATAAATGCTATGTTACTAGGGAGGAAGGTGATGTTTTCGTTGAAGAGCTGTTGGATTCTCGCCCTCCTCCACCTTATGCTCCTGAGCGGATATACCCAAGGGTTCCAACATCCCAGTCCCCGGCCTCTGGTGCCGCTCTTCCTAGTATTTCTGCCTCTAGTCAAACTGCTTCGGCCCCGGCTGCTCCCTCTCTGCTCACACCAGTAACAGGGGCGGGAGCCATTAGCTCTCCCGTTCCGTCTACTGACTCTGTATCTACTGCTACACCCCCTTTCACTCCTACAACACTGTCTCCTTTCATGATGATACCTGTCTCCTCATCTGCTTTTTCTCCCTCGAGTATGACACACCAAGCGCTGCTGAATGGCGAGACCCCTGTATGTGGGATACATGAAGGGAATTGGGCGGCAGCACGAGACCGTATGGACAAAGTGTTGGTGCGTTCTGCGGTGGGTGATGAGGAGAAGCAAATGGTGGCGAACCAGGCGGCTCAGTGGGCGCGAAGCCCGATCTATAGTGTGGAAGATGTGTGGAGTGTGATGAAAGATTATGAGCCTTTTATACAGCAGCATGCCCTTAAGCACATGTCGGCCACGCTAATAGGCTGTGGGAGCAGTGTTTCCAGGGTGTTGCACCGCAGATCATCTATGACATACAGGACAGGGTATATGCTGCAGGTATGGCTCCTAATGAGGTTTTTAGCAATGTAATGACATTGGTGGGTTATCGGGGCAGATTTCTCCAGAAGGTTCCGACGATGGTGACCCAGTGCCCCATGAGGGAGGTCCATTCCATTTACCATCCTGAAATACCAGAACTGCGCGACTCTACGAATACTGTAATTAGGCCACGAGTCGACGCTCGGTTTCAGGAACAGTGGATCTACACTCCATGGAAGAGGAGTGAGGTAATATCCCTGAACGCTCAGTTGCCGGACCCTCGGAAAAACCCGACTGCGTATTACAAAGAATTGACGGAGGCGGCCTCCTCCACGGTGATGACGTTAGCTGATATTGAGTTATTCTTTGGCCTGTTGGTGCCGGTGGATATATGGAGGCAAGTACATACACAAGATCATGTAGTGGAATTGGGAGGTACGTGGGATCAGATCAGGGCATGGGATAAGGAACGCAAGCCCGGCGACAAGCCGAAGGCGGAGTTATTGGCTTTACCGGGTCACATTATCACGTATATGCATTCCCTTATCCCGCCGAGACGGGTGGATTGGGACAAGTTGACTGCATGTCGTCAGAAGAAGGACGAGAGTGTGTCTGATTTCTTTACTAGGTTTGATGGAGTGTTTCTCGACTTTAGTGGCCAGGACCTGTTGTTGGAAGGTGGTGTCCGGTTGTTTGTCAGCAGGTTTGTTACTAACCTGCTTCATGAGATTGCGATTTGGGTGCAGGCTTCAGAAAGCACTTGGAGCACCTCTTCCCCATCAGTGGTTTTGAGTATGGCACAGTACTACGAGCATAGAGAGAATGAGGACAAAGAAAAGGTGGAGAAAAAGTCAAAGGATTTGAAGACGAGGGTGTTGATGCAGCAAGTTGCGAGGGGAAGAGGAAGAGGTTCAGGTTCGACCCAGCGGCTGCCCCGGTCTAGCAGGGGTGCTACTTCGAGTGCACCTCTTGGGCTCAATCAATGTGCATATTGCAAGTGGGAGGGACATTGGCAGAATGCGTGCCTGGAGTTATTGCAGAAAGGTGAGGCCCCGAGAGGTCGGGGGTTTGGAGGACGTTGAAGAGGAGGAGGAGGCCGGGGGGAGATGCAGTCAGAGAATGCATCATCTAATAGACAGAGCGGGAACTATTTTGATGAACCCCGAGGGAGGCAGTACTATCATGATGACTATGACATGGACGAAGTGACTGGGATGTCTCACAGCTAGGATAGCCAGGGACAGGGCAAGGGACCAGGTCTGGTGCCTGTAGATCAGCGCGGACCCTATGTCACTGCAGATTTACACTGTACGACCGAGAAATTCTTAGTTGATACAGGGGCTATGAATAGCTCTGTTTCCCGTTCACTGGTCCCGGGGGCGGCTCTGTCTGGCCAAAACAATGTTTCGGTGGGTAACTCAGGCATGCTGGTTGTCAGCCCCATTTCCAAACCTCTTGCTTTGACTATTGGCCCCTTCACGGTTGATTCACCATTCCTATTAACGTCAAATTGTGGGGAGAATCTGTTAGGATTGGATTTGTTAAAAAGGTTGCATGCGACAATTTTTTGTTCTCCAGACGGCGTTTACATGACTATTGGACCACAAGTGGCCCGTGCTAAACAATGCTTCGCAAAGGATGCCCCCTCCCCGCTGAGTTTAACGATGTGCCGCGCACATTGTGGGCTACAGGAGACACGGAGTTGCTCCAGATCCCACCAGTCTCTATACAGATCAAAGACAATGCTAAATTGCCGCGTATTCCCCAGTACAGGATATCCCAGGAAGGAGAAAAGGCCTTATTGCAAATAATACTGGATTTGATTAAGTCTGGTGTGGTCGAAGAGACAGTAGCGAATGTGTGTAATAGCCCTATCCTTCCTATACTTAAAAAGACACCTTTGGATTCTTCTGATGCCCACCCTGATGTTTATCGCTTTGTCATTGACCTTAGAGAGGTTACCAAAATAGTGGTTCCCCAGTATCCTGTAGTCCCAGACATTACCACAATATTGACAATGATTCCCCCGTCTGCAAAATTCTTCTCTGTGATTGATTTAAAGAATGCTTTCTTCAGCATTCCAATCCATACAGATAGCAGATATCTGTTTGGATTTGCAATAGCCGGAAGGAGCTTTAGATTCTGCCGTGCTCCACAAGGCTATACAGAAAGTCCTAGTATCTATAGCCAAGCTTTGAAAACTCAATTGGATCCTTTGGAACTTCCCCCTGGTAATGTGCTGTTGCAGTACGTTAATGACCTCCTTGTGGCTTCGGACACTGAGGATGGTTGTAAAGAGGCTACAATTAAATTACTGTTACATTTGGCACACCATGGACACAAGGTGTCACTCTGAAAATTTCAATATTGTCGACGAGGTCACCTATTTAGCTCACCTACTGTCGAAGGAGGGACGCAGACTAACACCTGAACGCATAGCTGCTATTACTAATATGCCTGTTCCTAAGACTCAACGCGAGGTACGCGCTTTTATTGGCATAAGGTCGTATTGTCGTCAGTAGATCCCTAACTATTCCTTACTAACAAAACCCCTTCTTTACCTGACCACCAAAGATGTGCATGAACCCTTGCCTTGGACATCTGCATGCCAGCAAGCTTTTGAGCAATTAAAGGTTGCGCTTTGCTCTGCTCCTGTGCTTGGTACTCCTGATTACCAGAAGCCTTTTGTGCTCTATGTACATGAGGCGGACGGTTGCGCGCTTTCTGTTCTAACACAGGGTTTTGGTGGTAAACAGAGACCCTGCGCGTATTTCTCTGCTATTCTTGATAACGTCACCAGAGCTCTCCCGAGCTGCCTGAGGGCTGCCGCGGCGGTGGCAGTTTCTATCAGACAATCGGCAGGGCTCGTCCTTGATACGGATCTCACAGTCATGGTACCTCATGCTGTGGACACACTGTTGAATAAGACAAAGACACAGCACCTTACTAGTGCGCGTCTGACTGGATATGAGTTAACTTTGTTTGCTCCGCACATTACCATCGAACGATGTGCTACTCTGAACCCAGCCACGTTACTACCCCTCCCTTCGGAAGAAAAGGACAATGATGTCCATGATTGTTTATTTCGGACTGAGGAAGAAACGAAAGGACGGGTAGACCTGACTGATGTTCCCTTATCTGAACCCCAAGGGGAACTATATGTCGATGGCTCTTGTTTCAAACTACCAGATGGCACTACCACTGCATCTTATGCAATCACAACGTTACACACTGTAGTTGAGACATCCCGTATCCCATACCAATCGGCCCAGGCTGCAGAGTTGGTTGCGCTCCTTAGGGCTTGTGAGTTGAGTGAGGGACTGACTGTCAATGTCTACACCGACAGCCAGTACGCTTTTGGGGTGGCCCATAATTTCGGGCACCTCTGGACGGAGAGAGGGTTCTTGACCTCACATGGGTTGAGAATACAGCATGGTCCATTGATACATAGACTGTTGTCAGCACTGACACTTCCTGATAAGTTGGCAATAATAAAATGTAGCGCTCACAAAGCAGTAACAGACGATGTTGGAAGGGGAAATGCTTTTGCAGATCAGACAGCTAAGGAGACAGCTAGATCAAAGATGAAAAAGATGTTCGTGGCAGGTCCCGCTGGGTGGGTTCCTGACAATGGAATGTTTGAGGACACATTAGAAAATGTCAGGGAAATACAGAGCGAGGCGACAGTAGATGAGCTGGCAGTATGGGAGGAGAGGACAGGGCGTTTGGACGAGGATGGGTGTTGGACTGACTTGTCTGCGAAACAGAGATGGTTGCTGCTGAACGCCTATGTGCTCCCTGTTGTTACTATGGCCCATGGCCCAGCACACATTAGTGCCAAAGGAATATGTAAGCTACTAGACCCAGTATGGTGAAACGATAATATCCCTAAGGTAGCCACACACCTAGTGAAACACTGCATCATTTGCCTGAAACATAATCCTGGGAAAGGTACTCCTATACCCGCAGGTAATTTTGCACCGCCCTCCTTCCCTTTCGAGGTTCTCCAGATGGATTTCATCGAAATGGAACGAGTTAACAATTTGAAGTATGTGCTGGTAGTGATTTGTGCATTCAGTAAATGGATTGAGGCTTACCCCACTAAGGAGAATACGGCCATGGCGACGGCGAAGGCACTCTTAAAAGGGTTCTTCCCGCGCTATGGATTGCCACGTGTGATCTGGAGTGACAACGGAAGTCACTTCAATTCAAAGGTCATTGATTTGGTGTGCAAAGGCTTGCATATTAAGCAGACAGAAGTTTCATGCAGCGAACCACCCCCAGTCAGCAGGTTTGGTTGAGAAGTACAATGGTACTCTCAAATTAAAGTTAGCAAAGATTCAAGAAAGCACAGGATTGCGATGGCCCGATGCTCTACCTTTGGCTTTGTTATCCACCAGAGCGACAGCGCATTCTAGAACAGGGTTATCCCCGTACGAGGTGGTCTTTGGGCGCCCGCCAACGTCTGGGGTGTCCCAAGACCCAAGCGCTTCTCCGAGATAGAGTACCCCCTGCTGATAGATTGTCTGTATGAATTGTCTAAAGATCTCCGTTCTGTCCACCAACAGATTCACGTCACGCTGCAACCAGTACCAGAGGGGCCCGGGCATCAGCTACAACCCGGGAACTTTGTGATGGTCAAGAATTTTCAACGGAAGAACTGCCTGGAGCCGAGGTGGAAGGGGCCCCTGCTTGTCTTGCTTGCAACCCGCACCGCAGTGAAGCTCGAAGGCCAGAAGCACTGGGTGCATGCATTGCATGTCAAAAGGATACCTCTACCACTTCCGTATGATCAGTGGGCCCTCGAAGGTATTGGTGACCAGGAAGGGGAGCGAGTGCCCCATTTCGTTCCTTTCTCTGACGCCCGATTGAGGTGGGTGCAGACAGACGAAGAAAGCGGCGCGGCCTTACTTGAGGCGGTCCCTCCAGAGATAAGGGCCGCCCCGGATGCTCCCGCCCCTGTTGAACAGACACCTGAGTCTCAATGCCCTGCTGAGCCTGAATTCCTCCCCCTTTTTGTTGATGAAGAAGTGCCTGGGGTTGTCAGGTACAACCTGCGGCCCGACGGAAGGACAGTTCGCCAGTAGGACATTCCAGGAGCTAGGGAAGGACTCGAGCTTAGGGCGTAGGTGCTATGCCTAAGGTGCCTGCTTTAGATTAGAGTGAGCTACACTGGTGCACTGCCCTGGACACTGGACAGGATTAGCTGAGGGTGTCTTCCAAGGAGGGAGGGTGCCCTATCCTGAAAGAAGAGGATTTGTTTTCCAGCAAGGGCTGCGATCGCGCAGCTCCCCCGTGGGAGTGCTTCATAGCACCGTCGTTGATGAACAATAGGAGTCTACCAGTGAGGCTCTGAAGGACACTGGGTGATTTTGTACCCCTCTGGTCGGTTGTATTTTTGTGGCTCCAATTCCGAAAGTTTCTTTCTATGTACTCATTTGGCCGCACAATTATGAAGGAGGAACAACCTCTGGTGGCCCCACCATTACAGCAGAATGGTCCTGCGTGGTCTAGTTGGTCTACTAGGAGTAGGGTAGTAGTGGTCCTTCTCATTGTAACGATAACACTATTCGGGGTGGTGTGGTATTTAGAAGAACAGCATCCTGTACACACATTGATAGGGACTACCCCGGTTCCATCTGAGCATTCGTTTGTTACATTGGCCCCGCACAAAGACAGACTTATGCCGAGAACGCATTTCTGCAGATGCTTCATCAAGTACACAGCACCACCAATGCCACGAACTGCTGGGTCTGTGGGTTACTTCCCTCAGTTATGCACAAACATGATTTACTGGTGTCATTACCCCTATCATATTTAGGTAACTGTGAGGCCTGGTTTCAGTTGCTTTCTATGGTGTACATGCATTATCATGCTGACGCAATGAAAATGGTACAGTCTGATTACGAAGCAGTGTTGGAGTATATAGTGGTACACCAAGGATATACACCTGGGGCAGATGGAAAGGAGGGTACCCTACATCCAGAAGCTTGTATGAATATTTTTGAGGATAATAAGAATGTCACTTGGTTACAAAATGAAATGCTGGATTTTCAAGGATTTAATGTTACTGAATATTTTAAATGTTTCCAGGAACGAAATATAACTGAAGACAAAGCCATGCCCGTCCCTTTGATCAATACAACAGCTAGTTTCTGTGTTGAAGGTACAGGGAACATTCCAGTAGGTCAGGGCAGTTGTAACTCTACATACCGATTGAACACTACTAGTAGCCCAGCTTTGCTCACACCTCCAAATGTATACTTTGTTTGTGGGGAACAGGCTTATACATTGCTTCACAGGGGATGGTCTGGCCAGTGTTATGTCTCTTTCCTTTTGCCCCCTGTTTATATTGCACCATCTAATTATCACAAGAATCATAGGCTACAACAAAGGGATCTGCATTTGCATCGGGCCAAGAGAGTTGTCAATCCGGAAGATATAGATCAAACGGATACTTCCCTACAGCAATTTACAGACATCATGAAGGGCATTCTGGGGCCCCATGTTCAATAGCCGTAATATCCGTCGCCTTGCTAGAGTAGTCGAGGGAGTTATTAACACTACTGACTAATATTACAGTCGAGCTTCAGGCTACGAGACTCGTTGCTCTTCAAAACCGGATGGTTTTAGACATCATACTTGCTGATAGGGCTGGAGCCTGCCGCTTCATCGGCAGCAGTTGTTGTGTTTACATTCCTGATAACGCCCCTAATGTATATTCCGCCATACAGAAATTACACTGGCTTGCTTCAGACATCCATCAGGATAATGGATCATGGTCCTTCACAGGGTGGTTCTGGGGTCTGCTGACATCATGGGGTCGGAAGATACTACTTGCCCTCGTAGTTATCGCAGGTGTCATCTTCACATGTTGCCTATGTATTAATTGCCTTCCAGCATGTTGCACCTACTGTGTGAGTAAGCTCACCCCCACCTCTAAATTGCCAGGACGTGATACTAAGGTCTCGACTATGATGATGTAGGATATCCATGACATCATGCTTATAGACGAAGGCATTTTTGAATACTAAGTAGCTTTCGATACTCATGTGTTATTTTATTCTCCCTTGTACCTTGAGTGACTATGCATTTTCCTCCTCCCCACTTAGAATTGTACAGACCCTACCGGATAGCCTAATAAAGCATTTAGCCACCCATGCTAAAAGGAGGGTCTGTTAGGTTTGAAAATCCCATTCCTGCAATGCACTCGTTTCATGCTATATTAGGTTAGCAGTGTGTGGCTAAATATACGCCATTTGTATTCACGTTATGCAACCCACCGAGTTATCCCTGCAACGTGCAAGTTTTCCTGTAGTTAGCCAGTGTGACTCCATTTTGTATTTCGTAATCCCTATTGGGCCGCTTAGGCCGTGTCTGAACTAAGCCTCATCATTCGTATTGCCTGCCTCAGCAGAACACTGTATTTTGTTATTATTTTCTCTCTGTTCAAGGCTGTTTTCCGACTTACTAATGAATAGGCCATTCTGCCCTCGCATACCTATCTGAGTGTGTAGTTCTGCTCCCACGTTAGGAGACGCTGAGACTCAGTGCGGTGACCTCGAATTGTAGATAGCATGTACCCATCTGGCAGGTGGTAGCCCATCCTCCTGTGTCTTCTTTGTTCATGTTCGGCTCAGGCCGGTAACTTTCCACTGTGGGCGTGGTTGGAGGCTTCTTGGAAGAATGATTACTCACTGCAGACTGTTGGTGAGTTAGTCCCTCGGCAGACATCTTAGGGTGCAGGTCAGATTGGACTCCTCTGCAGAGTATTGCTAATAAAATGTATGTTTGTATTCTCTACTGTCTGACCGACTCTTCATTACTTGGGAAGGCCTAGCAGGTGGTTGTAAATAACCCGGGAGGCCTCTAAGGGCCACTTCCTTCAGGCCTCCTGGTCTCTGATCAGCTTCTACGATAGTAACATCACCGCTATTTCAGAGCCAAATGTCATGCGGTGACTCCGGCTTGCTCTGCACGGGGAATTGCCGGCTCACACCTTCATTCTCCTTTCTGTGAAGGGTGCGATTGCAGAAGCTTCAGCTCCGCGGTCATAGCTATACTTAAAAAGAAAAGAGGACTTGGAATCCTTCTTTGGTGATTTTTTGGGGGGTTGCCTGGCAGCGTCGCGTCAGCTGGAGCGCATTGACAGGCAATCAGCTCTACGCTCGTCAGGGACTAAAGTCCACTTTTTTTTCCCCTTGAAGTTGCTCTGCGGCACGCATGAGTGGGGTGCATTGCCAGGAAAACGCTCGTATTCATGTGAATACTTTGTAGCGAGCGGCAATGACAACGAGCAATCAGCAGCATTTTGTTTGTGACCTTTCCCCTGCGGCAAAATTTCATTGAGTTGGAGCCTCCAGAGAGCTCGTTTTTTTGGTAACAGGGGCCTACAGCAGTGCCTGAGCTCCCTTTACTGGTCTGATTAAGGTACTTTTCTTCAGCAAAGCCAAATGAATTACACATTCAGCTAACAGTCTATATTTATACTGACCATAGAAGGTGCATCTTATTCATACTGACCCTAAAGGGTATATCTTATTCAAATTGTGGATGAGCTGGTTTTATTACAACAGGGATTATAATGGAAGCTTCCAACCCCCAGGTTCACTCTGTGGCTGATCTAGTGGGAGATTCTATTCAAACGTTTCTGGAGGAGGAACTTAGGTCCTCGGTGAGAGATGCTGTGGAGGCCTCACTTGCAAAGGAGGAACAGGGACACCCCATCGGAGGACAATTATCTTTCCTTGTCTGAGGAGGACTCTCCTACCTCTAATGCCTTTAACAAAGGGTAAGGCTTCCCAAAAGAGGAAGCATCTTGAGAAGGGGCAAACCAGTGCCTATGGCACTGGTAGCCTGTGTCCTACAACAGAGGATGGTACACAAAAAAGAAGAGGCCACCTTGATGGGGCATTGGGAAAGGTCGCCAGTGGCGGCATGCTGAGAAAGAGTGATCTTGATGGCACAAAAGAGTCACAGGATGGACAGAATTCCTCGGTGGAGGAGGAAACTATGGGGCATTAGGATTTAGTGTGGGACGAATATGTCTTTGACCCTCAGGGGAGCTTGGAGCTCTTTAAGAGCCTGGATGATGATTTGGAGCAGGATTCTACCCCTGCAGAGGTGAAGGACCCCTTTGGGAGGATATGTTTAATCCTAATATGATAAAACACCAGTGGAGTGCCGAATGGTGACCGATGGCCCACGTAACCAAATTTTAGAAACTCTGGGTCAGGAAATCTTTGGATAAAGATACCCTCAATCTATTGAGAGCTGAGTGCCCCAGGCCATCCACTGGCGATAAGATCTGTACTACTCTCAACTTAGATCCTTAACTTATAACCTTGTTCAGGTTTCGTATGACCCTAGGAAGGGGATGGAGAAGTTCCTCAAACAGTGTCAAGACAAAGTGCTTGATATACTGGGTCCTTAGACTCGCATACTCGATATGGCAGAGGAGGCCAGAAGTAAGAATATCAGGGTCAATATGGACGTTTTGCGAGGCTGGGCACAGCGTGCCATTTGTATGTTGGGGAACGCAATTATGGGTCTGATTACCGAAAGGAGGAAAGCAGTCCTACTGAGGATGCACCCCAAATTGGCTGTTTTGTTCACAAGAGAGGAATGGGGGACCCAAAGGGAATTCTTTTTTGGGAGATTTTTGTCAAATCCCTTGCAAAGTATGTTTCTACTTTACCGCCTTTAGCTCAGACCAGTATGAGATGCATATTCGGCTCAAGGGCTGTTTTTGGAACGGCTGACAGGAGGGGATTGGCTGTCAATCCTGGATCCTTCAGGTCCCAGTATTATCCCATGATCCCAGAAGCTATGGGAATTATGGCAGGGGTTACCGCCCCAACGCAAACTTCTACCCTCAGAGAGGGAGGAATTCAAGACCCCTTGGTGGGAGAGAAAGACCTCAAGGTACAGGATCTCAAGGTGAGTTCAATTGGTTCTTCCCATGTAAAAGTTGGAGGAAGATTGAGATTCTTCACCCACAATTGGGAGACAATACCAAGAGATGGTTGGCTTTTAGAGACCATAGCTAGTTTCAGGATAGAGTTTTGGGAAACCCCTGTACAACACAAGCAGCCAAAGGAATTGGCCTTAGATGCAGAAAAGATGGAGCTGATAGATGCAGAGGTAGCCAGATGGTAAAAAAGGGGGCTTTGACTCGGGTTGTAGAATCGGAAGAGGTGGAAGGTTTCGTGAGTATGGTTTTTCTTGTGAAAAAGAAGGACAAGGGTTGGCGTCCTGTAATAGATTTAAGAGACCTAAACAAGTTCCTGGTCTAGAGGCATTTCAAGATGGAGGGGATCATCTGTTGAGGGACATCTTGCAGGAGAAAGATTGGTTAGTGAAATTAGACTTGAAGGGCGCATACCTCTCGATACCTATGGCAAAAGTCAGTCAGAAATATTTACGATTTATATAGAAGGGTGTTCTTTGCCAGTTCTGTTGCCTACCCTTCAGCCTGTCCTCACCTCTGTGGTGTTTCGCCAAAGTGATGCGCCCGGTGGTGGCCTTCCCCAGAGAGAGGGGCGTCTGACTAATAATTTATTTGGACTACATTTTGCTAATATCCCAGGACAGATTAGAACTTCTAGAACATTTGGCCTGGACAAGAGGTCTTCTGGAGATTTGGGGTTTTATATTGAACGTAGAAAAGTCTGTTATTGTTCCCACGCAGATTTTAGAGTTCCTGGGGTTTCAGGTGGATACTCTCTTATCCTAATTGATCCTTCCACAGAAGAAGGTAACAAAGATAAGCAAGGGATGTGATCACCTTAAGGGATCTGGCAAGAGTTTTGGGACTTCTGTCACCTTTCATTCAGGCAATTTCCACAGGCCCTTTACATTACAGGGGTCTTCAAAGACTGAAAGCTTTGGGTCTGATGAAAGGTTTGTGGTATGGGGACTCTTTTTCCCTACCAGTAGATGCTCGAGAGGATCTGGACAGGTGGGTGAGAAATCTGGAACCCTTGAATGGCAAAGCTATCTGTGGGAATATCCCCGAATTGGTTCTGGAATTAGACACCAGCAATTTGGGCTGGGCAGCACATTTGAACAGTTTAGAGACAGGTGGAAGATGGTCCAGGGAGGAACAATTGTTTCTCATAAATTGTTTAGAGATGTTGGCAGGCTTGAATGCTTTGATGAGCTTCAAGGATCTTTTGGCAAGTACAGTGACTCTGATTCGTTTAGACAATTTTCAGCTGTTTCCTATATAAAGCACTTAGGCGAGTCGAAATCAAAAATCCTGACAGATCTGGTGAAACGAATCTGGTATTTTTGTTGGAATCACAAGATACTGTTGAGTGCAGAATTCCTTCCGGGCCTACAGAATGTAAGGACGGATTGGAACTCCAGGTGCCTCAGGGACGTCAGCGATTGGAAATTGAATCCAGAGGTTTTCAGTCTGATTCAGTCTATGGGGTCCTGTTCAGGTGGACTTTTCTGCGAGCAGGCAAACATAGTAGGTACCAAAGTATTACGGGTGGTGACCAGACACCGGGGCTATGGCGGTAGATGCCTTTCTATAAGATTCGGGAGAAGAGGGAGGCTATCCCTTTCCCCCATTCTCGATAATTCAGAGAGTTTTGATGAAGGTTAGCTCGGAAGGTTGCAGCATCATTCTAGTGACATCCTTTTGCAGGTCTCAGGTTTGGTTCCCAGGGGTGATGGAACTCGCGGTAGCAATACACCATCTAGTTACGGTTTCTTTAGGTCTTCTGGTAGATTCGGAGGGAGAGGAGCACTCTTTGGTTTTAGAAGGGAAAATGAATCTTCTTGTCTGGAAGATTTCAGGGGCTCTAGTAGATATTCAGGACTTGCTAAAGATCTATTGGATGAGTCCTGGGACCCAGGCACTAGGAAGAGATACAAGGGTCCTGGGACCCAGGCACTAGGAAGAGATACAAGGGGGTCGGGAAAAAGTGGTGCAGTTCGTGCATGAAAAGGGGTTTCGATCCCGTGGAAGCGCCTCTAGCTGAGGTGGCAAACTATTTAGCGTATTTGTATAAATTCTGGCTTTTTCTTATAGGACTGTTATAGGTCAGCTATCTCTGCCGGTCATGCTTTAGTTAGTAATTTTGCTATAGGGACTGACTCTCTGATCAGGAGAGTTATGTAGGGTGTAGGATTAAGAAGTCCCCCTAAGCTTTAAGTACCTGGGGATCTGGGTAACCCTGCTCCCAGAGCTCGAGTGGGCCCTTAATCTCATGCCCCTGGTCAACAAGACCAAGACGGATCTTAAACGATGGCAGTCTCTCCCTCTTAATCCTCTAGGCCGTAGCGCCCTTTTTAAAATGATGATTCTTCCCCGTTTTCTTTCCGTTCTCCAGAATATAACTCTTCACCTCCCAGGGAGCTGGTTCCGAGAGCTCGATGGCCTACTTACCCGATTTTTGTGGGGGGGCAGACGACCACGGATGGCGCTGGCTCACTGCCGGATCCCTCCATATGACGGCGGTATGGGGGTGACTAATCTACATCTCTACTACTTGGCCACCAAGCTCATTGTGGTCCACGAATGGTTTACCGGCGGCTGGTCCGACCCGGCATACCGAGTTGAGCTCCAAAAGATGGATTTCCCACAACTCCAGGCGTACTTATATGGGGCTCCGATACCCCAAACCCTTCCCCCCCTTACTAAGGCCGTCTTCCTGGCCTGGCGCACCGCCCTGCGTCACACGAAATGGAGCCGGAAACTTACCCAACATACGCCCTTATGGCATGGAACTTGGCTGCGGGAGACTTCTTCCCTACGGGACTTTGACCACTGGGACCACCTGGGGATCTCACTTATTGGGGATGTCTGGACAGGGGACCACATCAGGACCTTCACAGACCTGCAACAACGATACTCCCTTCTCCCCTCCCAGTTTTACTGATACCTACAGCTACGGCACGCCCTCACTGTGCACATCCCGTCCCCCACCTCCCTTCCTGAATTTAGTCCGCTTGAGGCACAAGTGATGATGGGAAACCTAGGCAATGGGGGGGTATCAAGGATTTATCGCTCCCTAGTGAATAATGGCCCCGCATCCCTGGACTCACTACGCACCCGCTGGGAGGGTTGGCTGGGCCCCTTAGAAGATGAAGACTGGCGCGATGCACTGATGGCCCCCAGGACCCTCACGACCTCCTCTAAACTGCTTCTGGTGCAAATATATTACCTACACACTGCATATCTCACCCCTGAACGGCTGCACAGGGCGCGACTGCGGCCTACCCCGAACTGCGCGCGCTGCGACCACTCCCCCGCGGATTTCTACCACATGACCTGGCAATGTCCCGCCCTTACAGCATTCTCGACGGGGGTGGAACGGGAGCTTACATTGACCTTAGGGTGGGAGATCCCCCACGACCCGGTGCGCCTGCTTCTGGGGGTGTTTGATGGCCTGGGTGGCTCACGAGCCGACAAGCGTCTCCTTGGCACTGCGGTGGCTGTGGCCAAGAGGGACATTGCAGCGCTATGGTCTCAGAACAAACCCCCTACAGTACAGAGATGGAGACGGGGGTGGACTGGTGCGGATCTCAAGAGGAACCTCTCTTTGAGGCCCGAGGCTGTCCTGATCTATTTCGAAAAATTTGGGGTAAATGGTTCAACCTCATATCATAACCAATATGGTGGTCTTGGGTGTGGGGACAGACTTATAGGGGCCCCTGGGACAGCGAATGGGGAAGTGGGTTTGTGGCTTTTTTCTCTTGCTATGTTTCCACAAGCTACTGTGCTGACACTGGCTGTCGTTGTATTGTTGTTGTGGTTTCTCTTAAATGTCAATAAAAAATTGATTATCAAAAAAAAGAAGTCCCCCTAAGGCTCGTTATGATTCATTATTCATTAGCTTAGTTTTCATGCTATTTACTTCATGCCCAGGTAATAATTACCTTTCTCTTAAACAGAGCTTCTTTAAGTTAGCAACTTAGTTTTGTCTAATTTATTTTAGAAGTGTTTCTGATGTTAAGGTGTTGGAGATTTTAAATAGATTATATTCTCCTGAAGGATTACATTTCGAAATTTGGAAGAGAACTAAAACAATTTCTGAGACTGTTTTTTATCCCTTTATTCATTAGTGTGAGAAGCTATGTGTGGTGAGATGTATGAGGTCATACGTGAGTAAGATGCTGGAGTTTAAAGAAAGATGGTGAGGAACAGTTGTTACTGTCCTATATCAAACCGTATAAGGCAGTCTCCACAGCTACTTTAGCTAGATGGGTGAAAGCAGTAATAAGTGAAGCAAGAGCAGACCTTTTTAAGATTTGGTGCCCATTCCGCGAGAGGTGCAATAGCTAGTAAGGTTTTCTGGGTAGATGGTTAGCTTACAGATATTTTAACAACATCAGATTGGTCTAATGTGAATTCTTCCCCCAAATTTTATTTATGACCTGTGTAGCATGTGAGCTGTGTGACCCTGAATGGCCTTAAACTTACACAATGGTAGCCTCCTGTCTTGTAATGAAATGGCGATTCTCCAATTAACATGCAAAGAGAATCTTGATTTCATTAAAGACAACGGAGACTAACATTATATCACCATCCTCACCCTATGAGGAGAGATATATTTAAAAAAGTGTTTGAAATATAAGTATTATTTAAGTATTGTTAACAAGCTTATAATGGTGAGTGTATTTCAGCATCAAGAGCTCAGGATTAATTTTATTTTCGATTCTCAGACAACATATTATAAAGTGTGGCAGATGATGAAGATGTTATCCTGTTGCGTCGCAGCTTTAAGAGAATAATGACTGGGTGCCCTGCATTTATATATTGTCTGGACATTCTATTGCTTTATGATGTATTAGTTTTCATTGAAGGGCTGCATGTTGGGGCAGCAATAAAAGGTTATTGAATAACGTTAGCCTCCATTGTCTTTAATAAAATCAAGATTCTCTTTGCATGTTAATTGGAGAATCGCCATTCTCCACCACCTCTGTGGTTATCAAAGTGTCCTATTTGTAGGACACTCAATGGTGGACATCTGGTATGCCAAGGCGGGGTGTTAAACCAACCAAATATGGTGGCAGTTGAGTCATTCCATCTACATTTATATGTTTAGGATTAAGATTTAAAATAGGATATTCTCAGTGGAAGAGTGTGGGGGCGTTTATTGTGAAGGAACTAAATACCCACAATTTTCTACATTTGCACCGATTTAGAGGTGCGTGATAATGAAGCACCTACCAAAAAACTTCAGATTCTCCACCACCTCTGTGGTGGTCAAAGTGTCCTATTTGTAGGACACTCAATGGTGAACATGTGGTCTGCCAAGGCGGGGTGTTAAGCCAACCAAATATGGCGGTGGTTGAGTCATTCAATCTATATTGGGCAACTCTGTTTGTCAGAATTAGTGCATTGAAAGACTGCTATGTAAAGGATGGCACACAAAAACAGCATGTATTGTGATCCTAAATACTAAGTAACACCCCCAGTGACCTTCATGTCTTACAAATAAATCATACAAGACAAGTGCACACACTGAAAAGGTCCTTCTGTTATTTGTATAGTGCAACAGTCACCACACGCTTCATGTTTAAAGGAAACAACATCAGTCTAACGTCTAAAAGGAGGTAACAGTAAAGAAAGGTTTTGAGAGATTTCTGAAAGACTTCCTATTGAGATATCCAGCACAACAGTAATGTAAGGGTATTCCAGAGCTGGGCCATAGAACTCTGAAAGATCTTCCATCGCATCAAGCTTTTCTGCTGCATTGAATTGTTAGTAGGGCCTCAGAGCTAGATTTCCTAGAGGATTTGTTGCAACATAAGGATCAGTAAGGTCCGACAGAAATATAGGGCCTGTATGAAAAACAGCCCAATGTATAAGGTAATATATATATTGTATCGGAACGTTTGTTTAATCGGTAGTCAGTATAATGATTTACATTCTTCTGTAACATTTCATCCCTAACAAGGATGTATCCTGGGAACTTTCAACAACGGAAGAGGTTAAGCAAGGATTTGTATTGGATCTTTAACCTTTTCATTTCTAGCTTATTTTCAGTTTTTTTAGCATAAGTTAGAATTTACCATCTAGGCATCGTTGTCATTCTGAAGATACAATCTTAATCAATCGTAACCTAGTAGAATTACAATGCTCCATGAGATACCCTGTCAGATCCTGGAACTAAAATTACCCTAGAGTCAACCACCCAAGCGCAGACGTCTTTCTCAGGAGAAAGGTTCAGCAGGCCTGTGCAGTAAATGAGCATCCGGTGGAAGCAGTCTGTTATAATCTTCTTTTATTTATTACATATGTTATTCCCTTGTTTTGCCTCCTGATCTTTCCCCCCAATATGGTTCCTTCCTTTCCCCCTTTCCTCTTGTTAGCATTGGGATCTCCTACCTGGAGCTCACAGTAGAATATTGGGTCAACTGTCATTCTAGGCGAGAGGATGACTTGAATAAAGAACCTTTCCTCTCAACTAGTGTGGATTCTCTTTATTTCTTCCGATTTCAACACAGTCCCATAACATCTGGAAATGCTTCTCCATCCAAAGCTGTCCTGGAGTCCCTTTTGTTATGAATAAAGGGAGAGATCCGCTGAAAATGAGCCGGACTTTAGGTCAGCCTCTGAAGATTACCTCTCTCAAAGTTGCTCTCTGCTTTAATTTACAGGGCTTCTGCAGGTCTTGGTACTGTGTGAAAGATGCTGAACTGGTTGGAAGTTATTCTTTGTAGAGAATGACCTGGCCTAAAGGAATACAACGGTGGAAATAATATCAAAGCTAGATTTTTTTTCAAATTAAGCCAGTATGTGGCAAATGTTGACCATCTAGAGTTACTGTGTCCATTAAGCCATGTCGACAGGACATTGCTTTTTCTAATGGATCACCTCTCTCTCACTCTATCTCCCTCTCTCTCTCTCTCTCTCTCTCTCTCTCTCTCTCTCTCTCTCTCTCTCTCTCTCTCTCTCACACTCACACTCACACTCACACACACACACACACACACATATATATAAATTCATTGAAAACAACAAAGGTTAGGGTGACTGTTGTAACCTGTTGCTGTATAATGCATCCTCCCTATAGTCTCTATGTTCCCTACGGCTCAGCCAGCGTGCGAGGTCATTGGAATGTTAAGAGTGTTTGTGCTTAGATAAGTGTCAGTTGGAGTGGATGGGTTGAGCAGCAAGGATGCTGCTCCTGGTGGGGCGTTATCTGTAACCTGTAACTAAGCTAAATAAACCTACATCTTATAACCTACTAGGATCCATCTTATTTGTAACACTGGCGACGACTGGAGAAAGAATCTGCGAGTGGGAGAAATAGAATTTACAGAAGAAACAAAGAGGAAGACTAAAAGAAAAAGAAAAACAAATTGAAGCTGGAAGCAAACAGAACCATCCTGGTAGCCCCACCTGTGTCCTTTTCACCGGACAGCCCACAGTCAAGAGAAGTTCTGGGTGTGTATCTGTTATTTAAGTGGTCTGACAGCATTTCAGAGAATTGGCAGCGTTCAATTGGAATGAGCTTGCAGCGTTCAATTGGAGTGGACTTGCAGCGTATTGTTGTTATGAACTGGCAGCGGAGGAAAGTGACAAATTAAAGGCATTGTGATAACTAAAGGGAAAAGTGAATAGAAATTGAAGCCTGAAATCAACTGAAGTTGGAGGGCGTGTGATTTGTTTGACTTCAAAACAAGTCGCTTAATCTACGAACTCTGCAGTTGGATTGTACTGCATTTGCTCATGTGTGCGAGACGTTTTGATGGAGAACATACTGGCAGTAAGTGAGTATTGTACTGGCGGTATGTGTAGTGATTGTAGCAGTCGTGACTGGAGCCACTGGATTATTTGTCCTAAAGGGGCACTACTGTGCCTGTGAAGGGTGAAGTAGCGCGAGTTCCCATACTGTTATCAGGGAAGTATACTTTTGAAATTGGCTTAGGCGCTGTAGTGTAGCTCCTATTTCCCTAATAGGCTCTGCGCATTGGAATAATATATCCTATAGGTTTGACCTAGGACTAAGGTCAGTATGTCCCTATCGAGTATATTAAACTTAATTACTTGTGCCAGCTAGCTCAGAGGCCACTAGAAACTCCTTGACAACAAGAAGGGAGTAGTTTCTGGCAGCCGCAAAACATGACCACTGTGTTTCCCTTTAGAATCCGAACGTGTCCCAGAGTCGTGGAAACAATAGATAACTATTTCACTCAGCTCAGTCGTGCATGCTTAGTTTTCTCCAAGTTACACAGAAAGAAATAGACGGGCGTTTCAATAAAAGATTTATTGAACAGTCTTGTTTCTGGTGTAAGTAAAATGTGCTGTTACGATCACAAGACAGTATGCGAGATAAATAATGTACAGTGTGAGCAGTAGAAATAAATAATACTGCGAGAGCATTATCTTTTAGTATATATGCTGTTACATAAATAACACAGACTAAAAATGCGAGTACTCATACGATGCGTTTCTAATCTAGTTCTACCCCAATGTACCTAACCTAACCTAGGTATAGGACGAGGTATGAAGTAGGTGAAGTATTCCTTACTATGGTATACTAAGAGTACGCTAACCCCAGTATGCCAAGAGTCTCTCTAGGTTCTAGTCTGCTCCATACCTGAAGAATGAGAGAGGTAGGAATCTCTTTGCCAGACTCGAACTCCAACACCCCCCAAGGGAAGTCAGATCACTGGAAGCTGGACTCTCTGCGTGCAGGGATGACAGCGTCTTCTCAATGCGTCAGGCTGGGAAACGGGCTCCTCTGAAGTCGAGGTATCCTCTGATTTACAGGGGCTAGGGAAGGTATATTTATACCTGAGAATTACCTCAGAATGTTAGCATTGACGTGAGTCGGACAGCGGAAGACGTCATGAATGAACCCCTAAGGAATAATGGTTCATGCATAATATATGAGTCCTTGAAGAAATCAATAGTCCTGGACTAGGGAAACTCCCGCAGCCTAAGGGTCTGTTCTTCAAGAACTCGTTGTGACGTTAGGGTGGACGGATGTCGGAGACCATGCCTGTATTTGGAGTGCACGGTTTAATGCCTAAATAAGGGCTGGGATTTTATGCCTATATAAGGGCAGGGCGAATTGTGCCTATATAAGGACATGATACTGGAAAGCCCGTTTATGGACACCCTAAGAGGAATACAACACCCACTCCACTTTCGTGTGTACCATAATACTAAAATGCTAAACATTTAAAATGCTAAACATTAAATGGAGTACCGCATATTTAAAAATATTTCTTAAAAGCATTTAAAAAACATAATAAAAAATGCAAAAGGTACTGTACATTTGAAGCATTGCTTTTCATTTCAGGCATAAATTTCGAAATTAAATGCAATTGGAATGAAAATAAGCAGTAATATTTACATATGACAAAAAATGATCGATAAGTTGTTCAAAAATCAGTCATTTCATGTCATGAAAATTAATGAACTGTTTTAGACACACAAGATGACTAAGTGTCCGTGGAAGTACCTTGAAGTCTGTATTATAAGGCTAGTTCTACATTAAGCAGATTGAAGTGCCATTTTCGTTCGAAAAATGGGAAAAAGTTCAAATTTGGTAGAGTTCCAAGTTTTTTTAAAATGAAGGCCAAATTGTTACTGCATCTCTGGAACACTGTATGCTGAATCAGAGTCAGTTTTACGGGTCTGGTGTAAACATGAGATCATCTACTTCTATAGACAAAACATCGTCCACTGTAGTTGGTGTCAGTTGGAACACCTCGTGTAGCAGATTAATTGCACAGAGATGTGAAGCTTCGCTTCCAGCACAGGGTGCCGCAGCAAAGTTCGCGTCCGTTGTTACCTGTGTGCCTGTAGATCTTTCTCGTACCTCAGCAGCAGCCGGAAGCGTCTGTGAGATCTCAATGAATGCTGACATCAGGATTGGTAGCCTCTGGGGAAAACACAGAGCATGGGCCGTTATCGGGTCCAGCAGAGTATCGACATCCGTTGGCGTAGCTGATGGAAATGTTAGACAGGTGTCCAACACGCATTCTTCACCGCATAGCAGGCATCGTAGAACAGGTAAGATGCAATCTTGCCAGATTGGTCTGAATGACAGGAACCAAGTTGTATTAAGGTCCCGTAGACGAGTCATGCCCAATAGCTGTACTATTCGCTCACGGCACTTTCGTTCAAGGAGAGCTTTCTCCATTTCGCTCGGAGTGATGTCTGCGAATAGGCTGGCCATAGCGCAATAGCAGGAAGAGAAATAGAATTCCGGCAACAAGTCCTAGAATTAATGGAATGCCACCAAACACCGAATGTGCAAAGTTCGGGATGATTCCGAGTATTGCCTGGAAAGGTGCTAACAGACCGGTACAGATGCTCTTAAATACATGTATAATTCCACTTGTATCAGACATGTTGAAGATACGTGATATCATTTCTACGAAATGTATAGGGCAGTTTGTACGTATTAAAGTCTGTATCTCAGCCAAAGTCCTTGCTACTTGTAGATCATAGGTTTCTTTGGCCGAGGTCAAAGGCACTGTTTGCTGTAAAAGCATGGCTTTCATTCTGCTCAAAGTATCAAATCTTATAAAAGAGACGTTCAGCGAAGGCCATAGAGGCGACTCCCTGACTATGTCTATTGGGGCAAACAATACTTGCATACAGCAAGTGACCCTGGAGTTGACCGTTACTAGATATGGGATGCCTGGCAGCATGCCGCTGCAACTCTGATCATTCAACATGAGGTAACTCCCATTAGAAAGTTGTCCAAACGTTGGATTAATCACAGCAGCTGGTGTACCCTGCTGATGGCAAGACAAATTGCCACAGAACCATTACAAGCCCCGTGTAAAGAAATGTCCTGACATATAAGCGAACCGCTTAGTGCAAGTTTACAGTTTGTACCGCTCAAAAACACTTCACGATCCCCACTCCAACATCTATATGTATACGGTAAATCCAAGATGTCTTAATGTATTCCTTACCCAACCTTTCATATTTGCCTGCTTGCATTTGTCTGAGGCAATACTGAAACCGAAAAGTACTCACAGGTAATGTTATTTTGCCATGAATAAGCCATTCTGTAGCTGGTTTTTCTGCCACTGTGAATGGTAACTTTTCCAGTGTTTCAATGCTCAGCACTGTATACCTTGCTCCTCTTTGTGCCAGTTCGATCTGTTTATCAGTTAGATTGTATTCTGCAAACAGAGCTGACGTGTTGATAAAACGCCAAGGCACATAGCCCGCTCGCAAAGATTGCAGCGTCCAGCTTAATAACATAATAGAACGTAATTGAGACTGGCCTTGCTGTAACATCGCCAAATCTTGTTCAAGTATGTAGATAGCAAAGGATACAATGCCATCCAATGAATATATTCTGGAGGACAAAGTTGTTAACCCATTGTCGACCACAGAGAGTGTTTTCTCTAAATTAATACGATCAAGTTCACGTATTCGTTCTGCAGCCTCCATCTGTGACACTTTCCATGCTTCATTATAGGCAGCATAAATGCCGGCATATATGAAACGTTTTTGACGTTGGTCCAAGCAAGAATTCCCTAAGGTCTGCGTCCTTTTTAAGTAAGGTTAAGTGTTGTTTCACATCCTGTAGTGTAGACTTATGCAGCCAATCAAGGCATAATTTTCCTACACTGTATGTTGTTACTACCCCCGGATGTTGTCTTTGGACGTATCTTGGGTCTGGCCTATTAATAGTAAAGCCCTGAGTTTTATTCAGGAATCTTTCCTGACAGTTATTCGTGTCTGTGGGCCAGATCAACCATTTTTTCCAATCAGGATTAGATCTGTTGAGTTGTAGTATATTGTCAACTGTCACCACTGCCTGTGTATCGTTATCTCTGGCAGGTGTCGGTACAGAAGGTGTGTTCATCTCTTTGATCTTGGCTAATCCAAGACAAGATGTTTGTTGGATGGTTTCATTCAAAAACATTATTTGTTCAGGGATGATGCAGGCTCTAAATAAAGCTTCTATCCCCTGCACTTGCCAATCTTTAGTACCCCAAACAGTTTTTGTGTCTATTGTGTCTTTCCAAAAGTCGAAACCCTGTCTAGACAGTTGGGCATTAAATAATGCAGAGTAAATCTGTTTTGTATTTGTTAACATAATTTTCAGTCCTGTCTTGTTTACATTTTTATAGTAAAACATTTCTGGTTCAGATGTATTGTGTCCTGAAAAATATGGAAATTTACTAGCAAATGTTTTTGAACTACCTTTAGGTGGTGTAGGACAATGTTCCCATTGGTTAAACATAAACACATTTCTTGGATATGCAGATTTATGCAAATAATTATGACCATAGTGGTTATAACAATACGTTTGTTCATAGTCTGATGAACCCTCTAAATATTCATGTTTAGAAAATGCAGCAGATTTTTCTAGGTCAAACATTATATCATTGACAGTCTCAAAGTCCTAATCATCCGAATAGGTACTGGACGTAATTAGATCACTTAGTGAAATTTTAAACAAATGTGGAATGTTCAATTGTTCCGTCGGACCGAAGATTCCAAAATCTGTTTTGTCCCACACTATACCATCCTGTATAGGAACAGCTGTGATGTTCACTGATGACAAGTCTCTTGCTTCACGATGGGAAGATTTATGAGGTTTCAAAAGTACGTTCACGCCTTTCCTTTCAGTGTTCACATGGATGTATCTGCCACTTATAAGCACGCTCACAGTTGTAACCAAAGCTAGCCAGAGCAGGAAAACAAAAAGTCCAGATATAATCCAGAGTTCAATCCATGGAGAAACCAGATAAGTCTTTTTCAAAAAGTGAAGAAAGTCTTGTACTTGCTGCTTGAGTTTGAATGATGCTGGCGTCGTTTCAAGTTCACTCGGATCTTCTGAGAACGTATCAAAGTTAATGAAATAGCCAGAAGCAGTTCTGTCAATTGTTGGAATTGCATCAGGATTTGTAGAAATCACTGGAACCAGTTCATCACCTGCCACGTTGGTGTAGACAGGTGTATTTGGACGAACTGTTACTTGGTTGTCAAGAGGGATGAGTTCCATAGCGTTGTTGCTTAGTCCTCCATCAGTTACAGCTGAATTCTCGATTGTTATCAGTCTTTCAATCTGAACCTCTTGGATAGTAGCGAGAGGAGTGCGTCTGCTACTAGGTCGGAGTCCACGAGGCCTACTATTTAGTATTGGCCACATACTGTGGTTTGATGAGGTCGATGGACACAAATCTTTTCTCCTTTCTTCCAGCAAGGGGCGGCAGAAGTACTGTTCTTGTTCCTTGAACTGCTAGGACAGGTACTGGTTGTCTGTAAGAAGGTCCAAATTCCTTCTTGTCCGCAATCTTTTCTCTGACTAGATCCCCAACTTTTGGAATCCAGACAGGCCTTGCTGGGACAGCTGGTTGATCCCCAGTGGTGGTGGGCTGTAGGAATACGTTGCTTTGTTTCGTTCTTAACTTGTTTAATTCCTGTAAAACAGCCAAACGATCTTTGATATCAAAGGGTTTATTTTCCACCACTGTGCCTACGTGTTCAAGGTCTGGTACCCACATTCTTGTCCCAAATAGGACCTCATATGGAGTGACCCCCCCTAGAGAACTTCTTGGCAGATTATTCAATAAGCGTTGAACCCCACTAAGGTGTTTGACCCACCCATCACCCAAACCTAATACCCTAGCTGTTATAGACTGCTTTATGTCCCGGTTTTTCCTTTCCACAACCGAATTTCCCTCAGGATGGAATGGAGAGGAGTACCGCAATGCAACGCCCAGACTGGCCATGGCTTCTTTGTAAGCCCTAGAGCTAAAATCAGGACCCTGGTCAGAATGTAACATGCCTATTGCGTATGTGCCGATAAAGACTCGCAAATCTTTTATAACAGTTCGAGCGTCAGCCGAGTGCTGAGGCCATAACCATAGGAACCTAGATTCAGTATTTGTGGGAATGCCTTTGTCCAGTAGGACGCAGGCGTGTAGATAGTCTAAGGCTGTCTAACAGTGGTGTCTGTACTGGGTTGCCGCATTCGCAGCATGGTGTCTGGTGGCTCTCTCGATGTAATTTACAGTCGAGGCAGTTGTTGATGAATATGTGAATTTCTGTATTCATTCCAGGCCACCAGTACATCTCTTTTAACGTCAAAATTGTTTTAGAGATCCCTTGATGTGACAGACCCTCCCCCAAATGTGTTTCATAAATCAAGGCTGCTCTACGTTCCATGTTTGGAATTACCCTATCCCCCACTCCAGTGATTCGAGCAAAAGGAACGTTGTTTGCATCAATTACATAAGAGTACTTGAGTGGAAACTTTTTTGGTAACGCTGCACTGCTGCCTTTGCTTGATGCATTGACAGCCAACATTATCTCACCATCTATTTTTGTTTTTGAACGAGTGATCGCAGCTACGGAAGCCGTCTGAACAGCCCCCTTTGCGGCTTTGTCAGCCAATGAATTCCCTGCAACGTGAACGCCATCACGTTGATGACTCAGTGTGTGGATCACGTGAGCCTTTGGTAGTTCGTTTTTCAACTGAACTACTTTTTCCCAAAGCATTTTATGCTTTATTGTGCCACCTTTCGCATCTTTGAAACCCTTTTCAAGCCAGTTTTGTATATAGTCATTATACGACTGAACACAGTAAAAGGAATCGCACACTATTAGTGTGGGGAATTCTCGATCTGTACTTTCAAGTGCCAGTTTGAATGCTTGTAGTTCAGCTCGCTGAGCTGTACAATCTCCTAGAGACTGAGTTTTTGTGACCATAGGTCTGAAGATGCCATTTCGCATGCGACCTTTAACGATTGCACACGCTGCACTGTAAGCTTGCTTACTCCCTGTTGCGGGTTGTGCGGATCCGTCAGTGTAAATTATGAATTCGTACTGATCGAGAGGCAGAATTTCAGTAGGCAGAGGATATTCATGTTCATATTGCAGGAATGCTTGAGTTTTTAAATCTGGATCAAAAACATATTCAACATCTGTTGCAGCAAGAGAATTAACCCATTGTATCCATCTTGGATGTAATGCTTTAGCATTTGGAATGCTTGCTTTTGTGACCGCTTCTAAAGCTGGTACCGGGGTTACGACAATAATGCGTTTCCCTTGGGCTAAGGCTCTTTCTTTTGCTACAGCGGTTTGAACTGCTGTTAGAATTTTTTCAGTTGAACTGAAGCGCATTTCCGCTTGTGTGTACAAATGGGATTTGTATGCGATTGGTATTTTCTCACCCTCATTGAAGGTTAAGTAGGTGAATCCACATTGTCCCGAAATTATTCGGATCACCAAATTGCGTTGACTTACGCGTGTTTGTAAGTGATTTGTTGCTAACATGTTAGCCTGTAGTGAACGCAAGATTTCTGTGTGTTCCTGTGTCCAGTTTCTGATCGAAAAATCAGGTTTGATTAATGCGTAGAGAGGTTTAACCCTTTCTGCGTAATTTAGAATGTATGTTCTTCCAAAATTTAGGAAACCCAGGATGGATTGTAAGTTTTTTTGCGTTTTTGGAGGTTGGAGCAGCGCACATTTCTCTAGAAAGTTAGCTGCCAAGCTCTTGCCTTCACTTGAAAGCTCATATCCTAGAAATAGGACACTGAGATGGGCAATTCGGGACTTTTTAAAGTTGAATTTGTAGCCGTCAGAGGCGAAACCCAGTATAATGGTGCTCACCCTGTTCAAGTGTTTTTCCAGGTCATCATCTGTCAGATAGATGTCATCGACATAGGACAATGCCTCATTGTCATAAATTTGTAGTAACTCCGTTACCCTCGCTGAGAATAAACCTGGGCTGTTCTTGAACCCTTGTGGGAGTCGACAAAAGTGACGCTGGGTCCCCATTATGGAGAATGCTGTTAAGTACCTGCTTTCAGGTGCTATGTTTTGACAAAAGAAACCATTTGAGATGTCTAATGTTGTTTTATATTTTTTACGCACAATGTTATTCATTAATGCTGTGCTATGTGCATTTTGCACTGCAAAGGTTTTAGAGCAAGTGTTTAAGTGTCTGTAGTCCAAAACTAGACGATATGTATTGTCTGGTTTGGAGACAGGAAACAAAAGATTGTTCATTGAGGAGGTGCATGTTTCAATAACCCCTTGATATTCAAGTTGATCTAAGATCTCCCTGACCTGTTTTTTAGCTTCTTGCTTTATTGGGTACTGCCGTTGTGCAGTTGGTTCATGTTTCAGATGTATTTTATGGTGAGGTGAATCCTCATCCCATCCTACATGATTTTTATATAATGCTGGGGCTTGGGCTACTGCCCATTTCCTGGCATATGTATATCTCAGATGCATTGGTATATGGTTGGAGAAGGCAGGCATAATTATGTCCTCGCCATGTGGGCACTCCCTGACAAATTGTGGTGGCCAGTCCTTTTCTGCTAGAAGTATGTCATAGCCCTTTGATAGTCTTTCCCAAAAAGTGCTTTAACCTGTCTTGGTTTGTCTCCCTCCATCCGGAGTGTTATGTCATATAACTTTTGTGGAGTACTAACCCTGGTGTCTACAGTCTCTACTGTAATGTACTCATTCAAGTCCACTATCTCCAGAAGTTCCTTCAGGTTCTGGCGAGCTATTGTGACTTCTGCTGCACTGTCCAGCATTGTCTGAGCCCATTCTCCGTTCTTGAGTTGTGTTCTCAGTATTCTCGGCATGTCTGATCTTTAGACCTGCTACTTTCTTTTTGGAGAATTGAGGTTTTGCTTTAGTTTTTGGAGCGTGTTTTTCGTCTTTTGATTTCACGCGTTCTTCCCTATGTTCTGATCGTCCTCTTCTTTCCGAAGTCTGTGATGAAATCTGAAAGGGACAAGAGGAACGTGTATCAGTATCTTGATACCTGTCAGGCTTTCTCAAATTATCCCTATTCCTGAGGTTATACCTCCTTTCAGAGGGCTCCTTTGAGGAGACCTACCTCGGGATTGAGAACGTTTCTCGTTTGATTTTTGTTTAGTAGACTCCCACTTCTTTTTAGAAGATGTAGGAGTTTGTTTAATTGAGTCCTTCTCAGGACTTTCAGATAGCTTCGGCTTCACTGGTCTTCCACCCAAACTATCTCTGCCTAATTCTGCATAAGATTGTTCAATTATTCTGGGTAGCTCAGTTTGATGTTCTGTAACATCAAATTCCCTTAATTTTTGGCGGATCGCCACTGCTGCTGCCTCCCCTTTAATATTAGACAATATTATTGTTGAGACCTGGTCGAAATTTTTCAGTAATTTCATACCTAAATTTAGAGCAGGCTCTGCCCCGTATTCGTTTTGAATTTGTTTCAGGACATCAGGTATTACCGCTATTGACGGAATGCCATGTGTTTTAGTATAGATGGCAGCAAAGACTGAGCCCCAAGTGGTGCAGTCTTCCAGTTGTGGTGTGATCCCCATTGGTAAACTGATGGTTAGGATTCTGTGTTTCTCATACGGGCTAGTATTTGGAAATACTGCTTCGATTTGAGTAATTTTTTGAGCTATACAGAATGGAATTTGCTCACGTTTTGTGGGCATTTTACCCATGACTGCGTATAGAGTCTGTGGTGTAATTTTTAGTGTATTCCCCTGTTGGGGAGTTGGATTTGGAAGTGTTAATGGTTGCTGGACTGTAAAAGTCCGCATGACATATTGGACCAATTGTCTGTAGATTTTTATTAATTCTTGTATTTGAACAAGTAAGTCCTCATCTGACATTATATCCAGTTCAGGATGAGGTGTGTAGCCGGCTAGAATCGGCCATGTTGCTCCTGGTCTACCTAGTGGACCGAGCCTGGTAATGTTTTTGTGATGTTTTAGGGCGCCTTTAAACCAGAGCTGATGCTCCTGGTATGTTAATGGAATTTCTATATCCTCGAAAGGAATGTATTCCTCTGGTGGTTCATCTTCTTTGTAGAAGTGAAACATGTGTGTTACTGAATTGGATTCAGGAAATATTACCCATGAATAGAATACCTCTGTCTGAAAGGATTCGTGTGCCTCTATCACGAAAACTGCTCTACCTCCTCTAGGTGGTAGGCCATGTTTAATAAGTTTTAGAGTGATGGCTCTTCTTAAGTTTGGAGCGATGTCTATAACACCCTCCTCGGTTTCATTTAAACCTGTAATGTTAAAAGCTGCTGCTTGGGCTGGATCAGCCGCAGCTACACCGTTTCCGGCGTCTTTCAGTCATTTTGTTTTTTGAAAAATGTAGAACAAGTTTCAAGGAAACAAAGATAAGGTGCACAATATTTTGGAACACTGTATCCTTCAACGTTGAGCAAACCAAACAGCTAATATATAGGGTACTGCCCTATGTAGCCGTGGCGGATACTAAACCCTGCCCACCCCAGACGTCTTTTGGAGTATATGGGTAGGGATCTTGAGAGAAAAAGCATGGCTGAGTTACTCAGTATCTAACGTTGAATTACCGCCTTACCAAACCGTTGGGCGCCATGTAGTGTAGCTCCTATTTCCCTAATAGGCTCTGCGCATTGGAATAATATATCCTATAGGTTTGACATAGGACTAAGGTCAGTATGTCCCTATCGAGTATATTAAACTTAATTACTTGTGCCAGCTAGCTCAGAGGCCACTAGAAACTCCTTGACAACAAGAAGGGAGTAGTTTCTGGCAGCCGCAAAACATGACCACTGTGTTTCCCTTTAGAATCAGAACGTGTCCCAGAGTCGTGGAAACAATAGATAACTATTTCACTCAGCTCAGTCGTGCATGCTTAGTTTTCTCCAAGTTACACAGAAAGAAATAGACGGGCGTTTCAATAAAAGATTTATTGAACAGTCTTGTTTCTGGTGTAAGTAAAATGTGCTGTTACGATCACAAGACAGTATGCGAGATAAATAATGTACAGTGTGAGCAGTAGAAATAAATAATACTGCGAGAGCATTATCTTTTAGTACATATGCTGTTACATAAATAACACAGACTAAAAATGCGAGTACTCATACGATGCGTTTCTAATCTAGTTCTACCCCATTGTACCTAACCTAACCTAGGTATAGGACGAGGTATGAAGTAGGTGAAGTATTCCTTACTATGGTATACTAAGAGTACGCTAACCCCAGTATGCCTAGTATGCCAAGAGTCCCTCTAGGTTCTAGTCTGCTCCATACCTGAAGAATGAGAGAGGTAGGAATCTCTTTGCCAGACTCGAACTCCAACACCCCGCAAGGGAAGTCAGATCACTGGAAGCTGGACTCTCTGCGTGCAGGGATGACAGCGTCTTCTCAGTGCGTCAGGCCGGGAAACGGGCTCCTCTGAAGTCGAGGTCTCCTCTGATTTACAGGGGCTAGGGAAGGTATATTTATACCTGAGAATTACCTCAGAATGTTAGCATTGACGTGAGTCGGACAGCGGAAGACATCATGAATGAACCCCTAAGGAATAATGGTTCATGCATAATATATGAGTCCTTGAAGAATTCAATAGTCCTGGACTAGGGAAACTCCCGCAGCCTAAGGGTCTGTTCTTCAAGAACTCGTTGTGACGTTAGGGTGGACGGATGTCGGAGACCATGCCTGTATTTGGAGTGCACGGTTTAATGCCTAAATAAGGGCTGGGATTTTATGCCTATATAAGGGCAGGGCGAATTGTGCCTATATAAGGACATGATACTGGAAAGCCCGTTTATGGCCACCCTAAGAGGAATACAACAGCGCACTGCCTTTGGTTGCACGTCATTGCCGCGTGCGCTCGTGGATTGTTGCCATGGAGGTGCGTGCATGTTTGTAACGCACTACGGAGATCAGCATGTGCCACCGGCTTACCGTCAACGCTCTCATTGGTCTGTGGGTTAGGCTCGAGACAGAGGTATTTTGGTCCTATTGCCTCATTGTTGCCATAGTGTCACTCGGAAGGGAGCTCATACTGTGACACTCCACCAGAAAAGCCCTTTCTTATTGACTGAAGGGATCTTGCAGCTCATTGGACAAATTGGTAGGGGTTCTTGTGAGGAACAAGGAAGCAGTTAAGTTTTCCTCAGAGCTACTGCGTCATGTGCATCAAGTGCACTGAAGGCATTATATGAGTTCCAAGGAGTCTCATTCTGACTAAAACGCATCATCAGGTGATGTGGTGTGAGAAACAGGAGCCACATGTGTGAACTTTGTAGGAAATCTAAGCCAAGTAATCATAAGGTACTGTCCTGGATATATTAATCTAACTTAATTTACAGATTGTATCCAGGTCTACTATGGGAAGGTTTGGTTTCTTGACGATTGAACAGGCTTGTATGACACATTAGCGAGCGACTGCTTATGTGCACTGAAACTGTTCCTGTTTGGAAGAAGCACTGGTGTGGAGTGAATTGGTGGCAAGAAACATCTGACCTATGTAATGTTTAACATGAAGAAGTACCTGCAGCGAGCATTGGAGTTGAGACATTTGAAGGGCCAATTTTAAGTGTATGCCTGCCGCTGCTGGGATTAATTATAAATGCTGTATTGAATTGAGAAATGCTATGCTCATGCTAAATGTTGGTTACCAGAATTTTTGTGTGTTTATAGTGTGCTGACATTTTTAATGCCATGCGAATTTTAGGATTTATTTGTTTCTCGCACATCGGTGTAATATTGAGCATTTTTTCCAGTTCTGTTGTGGGGGTTGTGTGTTGAAGGGTTGGTCACTGATCCTGCCATGGATGTTTACATGTGATGCAGTAGATGGTAGAAGGACCCCTGGTCCTGTGTGAATGTAGTAGTGGGTGTAGTGTGTCTGTAAGTTTCTGCCCCTGGTCCTGTGTGGATGTGGTAGGGGTTGAGGTGAGGCTGTGAGGCCACGTTTTGAGTTTTAGGGGAACATGTGATTAGTTTTCTCTGAAGTATGAGCAGTAGAGGGCATTTTGGTGTTCCTGGTCCTGCCTAGAGTTTTAATGTGAGCAGTAGAGGACGTTTTGTGTTGCTGGTCCTGCCTAGAGATTTAGCGTGAGCAGTAGAGGATGTTTTGTGTTCCTCGTCCTGCCTGGAGATTTAGTGTGTAGGGAAGGGAAACGTGTAGTTGGTCTTCCCTAATGTATGAGCAGTAGAGGGCATTGTGTGTTCCTGGTACTGCCTATGAGAATTTGAGTGCCTGATCAACCATTTCGGTTTATTTCTTTGGAGTGGTATTTATAAATTTGTAGGACGTATTGCTTGAGTATTTTACGATCTTACGTCCTATTGTATTTTCTGTTGTTTCTATAAGGGGGAGATGTGTTGTAACCTGTTGCTGTAAAATGCGTCCTACCCATAGTCTCTATGTTCCCTGTGGCTCGGTCAGCGTGTGAGGTCATTGGAATGTTGAGAGTGTTTGTGCTTGGATGAGGGTCAGTTGGAGTCGATCTGCTGATCAGCAAGGATGCTGCTCCTGGTGGGACGTTATCTCTAACCTGTAACTTAGCTAAATAAACTTACATCTTATAACCTAAAAGAGTTCATCTTATTTGTAACAGTGACAATATGGTTCGATGAAAATGTAAACATTATCAGTAATGTTATCAATGATGTCACAGAACATGTCACAAGTGTTGTATAAGTGAGGTCATAAGCAGTGCATGGTGAAGGAGCAAGTTATAATTACTTGAAATAACTGTAGAGTGGAACCGACTGGTCTCTGAATAGTGGGCAAAAAATATGGCCTGGAATGCAGCCCTGTGTGATTACCAGTGGCTGATACTTTTCCAAGCATTCCACCCATCACCTCTGTCTATTTTGCTACGCACTTCCCTAGGTACACAGATATCCTCAGACGTGGATCCTGTGCTCGCTGTGCCACAGGTCTCAAGCTGTACCTCACTGATGAAATCTAACTAAGCCGAAACCAGTCTGGGGTTGCTTTGGTTTCTGTTGAGAGAGAGCCTGGCCTGGCAGTTTGTCCTGGCTGTTCCTTTTGGAGCGAGACCAAGGCTGATTTGCATATTGGAAACTGAACACCCTCTTTCAAGTTTTGATTTTCTCCCAATTGTATTTAGAACTAAATGAATAAAGATCACTTTGTGGAGTCAGGTTGTTTTTCCGGGTATTACCACTGCAGATACACCTTGAAAAAGCCATAGGCCTGCGCGCCACTTAAAGGGTGAAACATGTGGTGGTTGTTCATAAGAATGAATTGTTCAGTTTGGAAAACAGCTGTACAATCAGTATTAAAATACTAACACCAATTGGATATGGTCTATGCAGCTGTTGTGCTACCAAAGGAATTCTTACATATTTGGAAGTTGCTTAATGATTTCTCCCTGTGGCAAATCCATCTCTAACTTTACTAAAGCTTCGCCTAACTAGATTTTAGGGCTTATGACCTAAGTGGATGCATAGCCTAATACATTAGTATATGTTTTTTAATTGGGTATTATGAGAGTGTGTCCTTTTGGCAAACAGCCCTTTCCTTACCTCAGCTGATTTGCATATGTCTGGCCTCTTTATGAAGTGGTGATCCAGCGCTAATCAGGGATCGATAATCAATATTAACGCAATCACTGGCCCATACTCATACACCCAACCAACAAATCCCTGTTGCGCTGTTTCAAGTTTGTCTTAAATCAGTTATTCATTTATACAGGATCATATCTAACACACTAAAATACATAACTGAACCTGTATATCAACTCTCTTTCCTCTGGTCGATGGACCTAAAGTTGAGAAGTTGATGGTAATAATTAGTACTAACTATCTATCTATAGTACTAAATAAACCACAAACTCAGTGTAAGGTTAATAGTGTTTATCGCAAAATAATGTGAAGGTAAAATACTCATCATGTACAGGTTTACAAAACAAACAAAGATTCAATCACAGAGAGAGAACATTAATCAGAGCAAACAGTGTCAAACTCATATCAAAATGAACAAAAATGCAAAATGAGGGAGTGGATAGATGAAGAGAACAGTTTCAGAGACAAATATACATTTGCAAATGATTATGCAAAGTACGGATCATTTAGCTATACTAACCCAAATATTTCAGTGGAAAATCTACCCCCTGGCCATGGGAATAGATGGGGGTTCCCCGAGAAGGTTCAGGGAACAAAGAGTAGGACAGGAACAAGAAATAAGTAGGCCTCAAATCTGGATACAGCAAATCGACAGACAGCGACGATCTCCCTCTCTCTAGCTTCTCCAAAGACGCGCTCCACGACCTTCCCCCAGCACCCCAGTTATACCCTAAAACCTACATGTCCAACCCATCATTGTAGCAACATTTTCAGGAACTCAGTCTCTCATTGGTCAGTTTAGGGGGTGTTCTATCATACCACCATAGTCACGTCCATGTTTTCACAGTGTTCTTTGTTTTACAATTTTCTCATTATGTTAACAACGTTTCTTGAATACCCATTTCCTCCAACAAATAACATGTTGCAAGTCTCTACACTTCCATTGTTTGCTTCTGCGGAAGAAGTTTGTACATTTTTATTGATATCACCGCCGTCTTTCCGTTACTTGGCAGACATACAATTCTTCTTGAAGGTTATCAGCCATTGCCTTCTCCATTCTCTCTCAGAGCTCGATTTTCAGCTTATTTATTAGTATTTTATTTCTTTAACCCTCGACTGACATGCAAAGATGTAGGCTCATGCGTGCATCACTACGATGAACAAAACACAGACATTAATTTCATGAAATGTACTTCCCACTGTTTACCACCCACCATTGCACTATCCCACGTTGTGTTTCTAGCAAGAGCGTTAGTGTGCAAAAGCGGCATTATTATTATTTTATTTTCAATCAAAATGCAAATGCGGCCTAGTTTTCCTGCATTAATCCACGCATTAGTGCACGCATGCGCAAAAGCATTTCCCCGTGTTTTTGCACGTTAATTTCACAGCACACTGTTAGTAAATGGTTTTATTTTCTCCAAGCCCTGCTCCATCAATTCCCCCCTTTGATGGCATTTTTGAGCCATCACAAAATAACCATCATACTAATTACCACCTTTATTTTCATCTAAAGGACTGTGCTTCTTTCCCGTTTTGCCAATTTCTCATCTAGATCTTTCATCATTTCATAATAGTTTCCTCTCATATCTTCTAGTTTTATCTCTTCTCTTTTTCTTGCTCTACGTTTATTGTCTGACACTGTCATCTCCTTCCTTCCACATCTACACTTGCAACATTTATATGCCATTATTATTGACATTGTCACTACAGCTATTGAAATAATTGGTATTAGTAGTTTCCCTAATAAGCTACTCCCAAATGCAGAAAACCATTTACCTACGGAGGAAAAACCCTTACCAAGTTTCTCCCAAACACCATCAACCTCCAGTTGAGTCAAATCTTCATGCAATTTTGTAATATTCTTAATATACCCCTCAAGACTTTTACTTTTATCAGAGATATAAGTACAGCAGTGTTGTATTTTCAACATGCCACAGACTCCGCCCTCATTTGCCAATAAAATATCAAGGGCAAGTCGATTTTGTAAAACCATTGATCTAATTGCAACCATTTCAGTATCAATCATCAGGAACCCACCAGCAGTATCTGTTGATAAACGATCAACCACTGTGGACAATTTTTGAATTTTATGCGAATTCAGAACGACTCCAACTGAGGGTATCAGTGCACCAAAAATATCACCAATTATTTCTGAAAAACTTGCTCTCTTTTTGCGTATTAGTCCATTCTTTATTTCATTGATTTTATTGTTTCTATCTACATGATACACCTTGGGGAATATGATTCCAAAATAACAACTACCATACCAATGTGCTGGCAACCTATAGTAAGCATTCTTACTGCACACATAATAAACTCCTGGGAAAACAGGATCAGTTCCACCTTTCAAACCCCATCCACCAGTTATTAGAAAAGTATGTTCACATTCACTAGTACCAATGAAATAATTATTATAGTCAGTTTTTAGTCTAAGTAAGCAAAGTTTCCCTTTATGATACCAATCCAGAGACATTGCAGCGTAAGTCTCGCCTTTTTATAATTTCCCTCTCTGAAAGCACATGGTGGTACATGTGACTTCTGTTCAGCAGCTTTTCTTTGAAAATCCTGTCTTCTATCTTCTACCATGTTAATGAATTCCTTTTCTTCAGCCCGCAAACTACAGGTAAGATTATGTCTATGAGCATATACTATATCTAGTGTCTGAGTAATATGAAAAAATTCTCCCATGTATCCCGCATTTCTATTACTATACACTATGGGCCCGATTCACAGAACTAACTTAAGACAAAATCCTAAACTTACTACCATTTTGGTATTCACAGAAGGCACTTACTCATTTTGGTATTCACAGAAGGCACTTACTTACTCATTTTGAGTAACTTACTCATTTTGTGTAACTTACTCATTTTGTGTAACTTACTCATTTTGGTATTCACAGAAGGCACTTACTCATCAATGAGTAAGTGCCTTCTGTGAATACCAAAATGAGTAACTTACTCATTTTGAGTAACTTACTCAAAATGAGTAAGTTACTCATTTTGGTATTCACAGAAGGCACTTACTCATTGATGAGTAAGTGCCTTCTGTGAATACCAAAATGAGTAAGTTACACAAAATGAGTAAGTTACACAAAATGAGTAAGTTACTCAAAATGAGTAAGTAAGTGCCTTCTGTGAATACCAAAATGGTAGTAAGTTTAGGATTTTGTCTTAAGTTAGTTCTGTGAATCGGGCCCCTTATTCATATCTTTTCTAATTGGAATTTCTGAAAACACTAAATCTAGGTTTGAATAATAATATTGTAACTTTCCCGTCATGTAAAATAAACTCGTTAATACACTGCACGACACACCATATGTTAAAGGAAGATGATGGTAAGTCTCCCCCTCTGAGACAGACTAAGGTAATTGCATGCACACGTAACAATCTCTCACATCCATTGTCTCAACATACTCATACAATAATTTTGTAAAAACATTTAACGAGAAATCATTAATCGATTTATCATGATGATAAATACTTTAATCTATCTCTTCTGTGTTAGTATTAGGTGTTTCCTTAGTAACTGAAGTCACTCTCTCACTTATCACATTATTAGTATTATTTTTGTTATTAGTCACCATTAGAACGGGTACAATGACAGTCAGTATTAACCACATTAACATTAGTAGTACGACACTACATAAGCACGCTTTAATACATCTACTTTTTAAACTAGGTTTTTGATGTCCAGTCACTGTATCTTCTGCCATTTCTATATACTATAAAAAATATATTTTAAAAAAAACTAAGAAAAACCCTAGATTTCTAACAACTCTCTAAAGATTTTGACAAACTTGTCCAAAAACCACCGGAGAAATAGTGTATCCCACACTTCAAAGCTTTCTTCTTTACCCCCATTTTCTTTCTTTCATTTTTTTTTTTTTTTAAGTGTCTTCTTTAAATTTTCCTGGATCTTTCAATTTGTTATTGACTGAAGTTGTTGCACCTTAACTTTCACAGTTCTCTTAAGGCGGTTTCAATTTGTTTTGATCAACTTGCTCAGTACCATATTCTCTTTTTATTGGATCTGTGCTTTCAATTTCTTCCAATATCACATATGTCCATTCTGGAGCTGTGTATTTCTTGCTCGAAATTCTTTTTCTCTTTGTTCTTCGCACTAAACTTCCTCTGATTCTTCTTGTTCAGTTTGGCTTGAAACTTCATTTATTTGCTCTGGTTTTCTCTTCTCAAGAGTGTATTTCATTCTTTTCACTCCACTTGGCCACCTGTCACCCTTTTTCGCTCTCTTAGCTTGAACCTCTTCTTCACCTTCTTTTTCTAGTTCACAAGTTCTCTTATTTAGCCCTTTTCTTTGATGTACTTGCTCTTTATTTTCAGTAGCTTCTTCTTCTTTTTGCTCAACAGCAGTCTTATGAGACCCAGTAGCTGATGCCCACTCTACTTGACTTGTGCTTTGTTGTTCATCACCCACAGACTTGTCAGAATCTGTCACTCTAGATTCTTTAGTTTCACAACCTTCAGCTTCTGGTTTCTTATTTCCATCGACCAGTTGCTGCTCACCTTCTTTTTCAAGTGGACTTGGGACTCTTCTTGTATGACTTGCGTGTATCCAGTTGGGCAAGCCACCACACTTCACTGCTGTCGTTGTCACCAAAATAATCTGATATGGTCCATGCTATCTGGGTTCTAAACACGGCTTCCTCACGTGTTTCTTGACAAGAACCCACTCTCCTGGACTCAGATCATGTGCTTGATCCAGCTGTGTTGTGGTTGCAATTTCTCCTACCTGATGAGACACAGAACGCACCAGATCAGCCAATCCTTTGCAATAATCAAGTACTAGATCATCAGAAATATTCATCAGTTTGTTTACTTGTACAATTGCTTGTCTCATTGCTCTTCCCATTGGGAACTTCATGAGGACTCAATCCAGTCTTTTTATCTGGAATGCTTCTAAGACTCATCAATACCAGGGGTAAAGTGTCAGGCCATTTCAGTGTTGTGGATGCACGCACTTTTCCCAGTCTAGATTTTATAGTGCCATTGATTTGCTCGACCACTCCAGATGCTTCTGGTCGATAGGCACAATGCAGCTTTTGCTCAATTTGTAATGCTGCACAGATCATCCGAATTATCTCATTATTGAAGTGCGATCCCCTATCTGTTTCTAAAGTGACTGGAAATCCGAACCTTGGTATCAATTCTCTCAAAAGCAGTTTTGCAACAGTAAGGCTGTCATTCCTTCTTGTCGGGTAGGCTTCTACCCAACGAGAAAACAAACAGACAACAACTAACACATATTTTAGTCCGTTACATGGGGGAAGCTCAATAAAGTCAAGTTGGAGCCTTGTAAACGGTCCTGCTGCCTTTCCGATTCGTCCCCAACTAACAACTGTCTTTCTGTCTGGATTTTGCTGCTGACATGTAACACACCTCTGGCATAGACTCTCTGCAATGTCTCTGAATTTAGGGTTGTACCATGACTGCTTGAAGAGCCTGATCATTGCATCTCTTCCAACATGTGCAATTCCATGGTACACCCTTGCCATTTGGGATAGTAAAGAATCTGGCATAACTGGTCTTTCATCTGTGTACACCCATACTTCATCTTCTACTCTCTTTTTGCAGCCTGATTTTATCCAAAGTTCTTTTTCTTCGTCTCCTGCCTCTTCCTGCAACTGCCTAATTTCATCCCAAGTTTCCAAAGAGGAAAACATCAAGTGGCAATTAGTATTTTTCTTTTCCACCCCTCTGTTTATTGCAATTGAATTTTGTGCACAGAAACGCGCTACTTAATCAGCGTATCTGTTACCGTTCGTCACATAATCATTTCCTGACTTATGTGCAGAACATTTGACTACCGCAATCTTCTTGGGCAATTGCAAAGCATCCAATAAATCTTTCAAATTTTTACTGTTCCTGATCGGAGAACCTGAAGAAGTCAGAAATCCCCTTTGCATCCATAACTGACCAAAATCGTGAATCACCCCAAAACCATATTGACTGTCAGTAAATATGGTTACTCTCATATTTTTGCCAATTTTACATGCTCTAATTAGAGCTATGAGTTCAGCAATTTGTGCAGAGTTTACCCCTTTTAGACAGGATGCTTCTAGAACTATAGCCACCGTGCATACTGCATAAGCAGAACTCACCACACCTTTTTCATTTCTCAGACAAGATCCATCAAAAAACATTACACTATCTGACTCCTCTAGCGGTGTATCTTTAATGTCTGGCCTTGGTTTCGTGCACAATTCTGCCACAGCCAAACAATCATGATCTGCTTCATCTTTCACTTCCTCACAAAATGGACTAGGTAACAGGGTTGCCCGATTTATTGTCGTGCATCTCACCACAGTCACATTCTCATCACACAAAATTACTCTTTCATATCTAGTCAGCCGACTATAGGCCATATCCTGTGTTCGAGTTCTTGTTAATAGAATCTCAACTGAGTGTGGCACATATACTTTGACTGGAGGTCCCATCACGATTGCTTCACTCTGTTCCAGACTCACACAAGTAGCAGCCACTGCCTTCACACAGCCTGGTAACACTGCTGCCACTGAATCCAAAGTAGCGGACAAATATGCCATTGGACGTCGTGCCATTCCATGTCTTTGAGTCAAAACTGAAAGTGCACACCCATCTCTCTCACAGCATTACAATGCAAAATCCTTTGTATAATCTGGCATCCCTAATGCAGGTGCTCGACAAAGACTGTCTCGTAACTCAATAAATGCTTTCATGCTTTCATCGTCCAACTCAATCGGATCAGTCACATCTTTGTGTGTCAACCTCTGTAAAGGTTTTGCAATCAGTGAAAAGCCACTGATCCACTGTCTGCAGTATCCAACCATTCCCAAGAACATTCGAACTTCCTTTCTGAATTTTAGGAGGGCTCATTTGCTGAATCACACTGATTCATTCTGGTGTCACCTTCCTGATTCCCTTCTCTATTTTGTGTCCCAAATATTGGACCTCCTGTTTATAAAACTGTAATTTTGCTGATGACACTTTGTGCCCACCTTCTGCCAGATGGTTCAGTAAGGCAATTGTATCTGTCACACATGCCTCTCGTGTTCTTGATGCCACCAGTAGGTCATCAATGTACTGAACCAAAACCAATTTTCCTGGCATAATCAAAGTCTCCAAACACTTTTTCAAAATCTGATTAAAAATCGAAGGGCTCTCTGTGTACCCTTGAGGAACTCGGCACCATGCCAAAACACGGTCTCCGAACTGGAAAGCAAATAAATACTGGCTACCCGGATGTAAAGGAATCGAGAAAAATGCTTGACACAGATCAATTACTGTGTACCATTCTGCATCACAGGGAATTTGATAAAGAATCACTGCTGGGTTTGGCACTATTGGACAACAGTGTACCACTATTTTGTTTATTTTACGTAAATCTTGCACTATTCTATACTTTCCGCTTGGCTTTTTAATTCCTATAAGCGGCGAATTACATGGACTGCTTAGTATTTCTCTTAAAATACCCTGCTCAATCATTTGATCAATCACAGGAATAACTCCTGCTATTATCTCAGGACTCATTTTGCACTGGGGTGTGTTTGGATAAGTTGCACCCTGTTTCACCACAACCTGAATAGGATCCACACCTTTCATCAGACCAATTTCTTTTCCTGTAAAGTCCCATACATCAGACCTTACTGTATTTCTCAACTCTGCAGGCAAATCTTCTTCAGTGAGAAGTGAAAATAACTCCTCCACTTCTGTCCCTTGCTTCGCTAACATCATTTTAAATGCAATATCCTCATTTGGTGTTTGAAAAGCAATACCATCCGGTGTACAATAGATGGTGCAGTTCATCTTGCAAAGCAATATCTCTCCCTAAAAGATTCACCAGACTCGTATCACATACCACGAACCGATGCATGTCTCTGAATCTTCCGATATGAACTTCTATTGGCTTTGTTATTGGGGTTTTGATATGCTTATTTGAGACTCCTACAACTTGGATAGTTTCTCCCGAGAGGGGTAGGTTCGGAATTTCTGCTGCTCTAACAGTAGAACAGGTAGCACCAGTGTCCAGTAGGAATGTAATGTCATTACCTTCCACTTTTCCATCAACAAATGGACCTGACTGATCTACCTCTAGAGATGCGCCAAGCACGCACTCTTCCTCCCCCCTCAGCCACCGTCATTGAGATGAGTCTGAATCACTCTCATTGCACTGCAACAAGTATTGCGAAGCCATTTGCACATTTTGATTCTTACCAATTTGTTCACCTGCGTGAAATCCAGTGTTCGCACTGTATCTCTGCACTTGAGTATTCACATTATTTGGCATAGGAGCTTGTGGTGCCTGTAACTGTGGAGTAACTACCTGCTGCAGCTGTTGTTGATTCACAACCACCTCATTCTGCATCTGTGAATTTAAATTTTGATTTATCCCATTATTCTTCAGAACAGATCTACACTCGTTCTTCCAATGTCCAAACTTTCCGCGCGCATGACAAGGAAATTTCCTTTTCAATTCATCTTTATTCATTTTACCTCTACCTCTACCACCACTCGATACTTGACCATTCTGATTCTGACCTCTCATTTGATAATCTGTTTGGGAACCACTGTTTCCGTCTTGCTGTTCTGCTACTTTCACTTGTGCCCACATCATTTTCTCTTTTAGCTTATTGTGTCTTGACTCAATATCATCACTGCAATATTTTGCATACCTCAGTATCTCATCAACCATTTTACTCTGCCAACAAATCAAATGTTGCTGAATCATGTTACTAATTTCTGGTTTTAGTCCAAACACAAAACGATACACAAAATGTCCCATATCTTTATCTAATATTCTCAAACCCACTGTACTGTTTGAAGACCTGTAACAACCTTTCATAGTAAGCATGTACCGACTCTTTTGGTTCTTGTGTTGTTCTGTCAATTGTAACCCAATCTGTTTCTTTTGGAGAAATTTTTCCTTTCAGGTAAGTCTTTACCTGATTGTATTTCTTCATCACCTCATCTGAAGGTGCACCTGTTTTCGCATCTCTAAGATATTCTTCTTTAGGCCAATCAACAGCAATCTTACACTTAGTCCATAAATCAGCTGGGACAACAATCTCAAACAATCCATCTAAATCCTTTAACAAAACCTTTGCAACCTTTACAAACCTCTATACTTGTTTGTACTACTCAACCGGTTTTTCCCTCAATCTAGGAAAGTCATTAGTAAAGGATAATATATCCTGTCTTGACCAAGGAACGTGAACATATCCACCACCTGGAACTGCTCTCATCGGACACACCATTTCAACCTGTCCTGACTCTCTTAATGGAAATAAAGACGCATTTTTGTTGGCAGTCATTTCTTCTTTCTTTTTCGCCCATCTACCTTTCCACTGTTCTACATCTCCCCATTTCTTCAAGATACTCATTAATTCTTTCATTTGCAATCTTTTTTCAGACGCTTTCAAACTCTCCAAATCCTTTTCAGTAAAATCCAGTCTATACGTTTTCTGTAACACCCTTGATTTCTCTATGCCTACTCAATATCCACAAGCAGCCTCTGTCAGTTTCTCATGAAGATTTCTTGCTCTCCAAGTAATATTTTTGCACAAAAATAACAACTCTTCATCTCAATAACTACTCAATCTGTCTGGACTTATTGTACCAATAATAATTTCTTTCAAATCCACTCTCAGTTTACTCACATCTATACTCTGTGGTTGAGGTTTTCGCTTTTCCATTCCCCTTATCCAATCATCTAACTCATCTGTCGATGGTCCCATCGAACTCCCTGACACTGGAGTGACATTCTGCACTATTCTTCTCAGATCCATTTGCGCACTTCTCTTAGGGGTTTCATTTATCATCTCACAAATTGGTAGATCAATTAATGAAGTACTTGTTTCTGCTTGTCCAGCCTGATCAACTATCGTTACCACCTTATTCCTGTCAATATTCATTGGGACTGTCAACGTATGTACTCTCGATATATTCTGTTTTTCTCCATACAATGGAACTATAGGACCAATCGTTACTGGCACTGTTAATGCTTCCGCATTCAGGTTCAATTGATTAATTTTCTGAGTCAACTCCTCTCTTGCCTTATTCAACATATCCATTTCACTCTCTTGTACTACTCTAGTACCTACCGGGACTTGTGGAACCTGCGGAATTAGTGGGGTTCCCATTAATGGTGCATTTGGGACTGTTTCACTTGAATTTTCCTGATAAGGTGGAGGTCTTTTAATCAAGATATCATCTAACAATTCGTCATCAAATTCACTCGGGTCCAAATCTAATCCTGAGATCTCTACATTTTTCTTCTTCTCTTTACATTTGCCTCCAGTTGCTTCTTCAGCAACTAAAACTGGGTACAAACCATCCACTTTAACGGCTCTCCTCCATCTCTTCATTTGATCATCCCATCTTGCCTCAGCAAACCTCAATATCATATTCCGGTATCTATTTCCATTCCTGAATTTCTCTCGTTTATATACCTCATGTTCCCATTCCTCAAGCGCTTCATACTGAGTAGGTCTAGGATTTGGTTCTAGGGAGTTCATTCGTTCTCTCAAATTCTCCAAAACCCTCACATTAAATGTACCATGTTTCGGGAAAGCTAAAACACCATCATCTTTCGTGTATCTCACCCAACAATTCTCTAACCAAGTACACGTATGATAACTACGTTCCAACATCATAAAAGAAGCAGCCGTTCTTGGAGGTGGAATAGGAATTCCCTCTCTAGTAACTATTGGTTTGTCTTTTTTAAAGAAACCCTTTATTCTATTAATCATCTTCATTCTTCCCGACTCTTCACGCTAAAATATAATTCAGTAAACAAACAAATGAACTCTTCGTACTTCAGCTAATTCTATTTGCTAGCACTCGTCCAATACTAGCGCGACTCACACCAACAGGCCAATCAGAGCTCACTACGTAGTCAACACTTCAACCAATACCAACGCGGCTCACCGCAACCGAAGAATCGCGTATTTCTGAACACCAGCTATCTGACCAATGCCAGCGCGGCTTTTTGTGACGTCAGTATTACTCCAACTACTGACCCTCCCTTTACAAAATAATACGGCAATGTTTTTCTATTCTTTTCTCAACTAAACTTGTTAGAAAACAAAGATAAAACAATGCTACCTTGTCTGTTCCACTAAATAAAGAGATAGTCTTCACTTCAAAAAGAAAGATTCTCTCACTTCAAGTAAAATAACGACTAGCCCTATTCTACACCCAAACAAGCTACAGGAGGACTTGGTACTCCTCTAGAGATACTAGCCAAAGTTTCGGAAGAGGACTTTCACATGGAAAGAGGTCTTGGTACTCGTTTGGGGATGTAAGGCCAGAGTTTCGGAAGTGGACCCTTCACTATTTCACGCAAAATCTACTCTCAAACGAATAGTCCCTAATATAACACCAACAGCCTTTCGCCGTTCAGTATTATGACAACAGACAAAGAACTTCTCCAGTGTGATACGTTATCTACACTATTCTTCTGCCTCTTCAGGCTAAAACATTATCCCGGGATCTCAGGTAACTCCGTACCCGTACTTCTAGACAACATAGAACAAAACACTAACTTTTCATGTTAAGAAACAAATAATCAATAATCGATAATTATTACCAAACTAATCAATAATTAACCACCCTCTTCTACCAAAAACTGATCCAGCGCTAATCAGGGATCAATAATCAATATTAACGCAATCACTGGCCCATACTCATACACCCAACAAACAAATCCCTGTTGCGCTGTTTCAAGTTTGTCTTAAATCAGTTATTCATTTATACAGGATCATATCTAACACACTAAAATACATAACTGAACCTGTATATCAACTCTCTTTCCTCTGGTCGATGCACCTAAAGTTGAGAAATGATGTTAATAATTAGTACTAATTATCTATCTATATTACCAGATAAACCACAAACTCAGTGCAAGGTTAATAGTGTTTATCACAAAATAATGTGAAGGTAAAATACTCATCATGTACAGGTTTACAAAACAAACAAAGATTCAATCACAGAGAGAGAACATTAATCAGAGCAAACAGTGTCAAACTCATATCAAAATGAACAAAAATACAAAATGAGGGAGTGGATACATAAAGAGACAACAGTTTCAGAGACAAATATACATTTGCAAATGATTATGCAAAGTACGGATCATTTAGCTATACTAACCCAAATATTTCAGTGGAAAATCTACCCCCTGGCCATGGGAATAGATGGGGGTTCCCCGAGAAGGTTCAGGGAACAAAGAGTAGGACAGGAACAAGAAATAAGTAGACCTAAAATCTGGATAAGGAAACCGACGGACAGCGACGATCTCCCTCTCTCTAGCTTCTCCAAAGACGCGCCCACGACCTTCCCCCAGCACCCCAGTTATACCCTAAAACCTACATGTCCAACCCATCATTGTAGCAACATTTTCAGGAACTCAGTCTCTCATTGGTCAGTTTTAGGGGGTGTTCTATCATACCACCATAGTCACGTCCATGTTTTCACAGTGTTCTTTGTTTTACAATTTTCTCATTACGTTTACAACGTTTCTTGAATACACATTTCCTCCAACAAATAACATGTTGCAAGTCTCTACACTTCCATTGTTCTCTTCTGCGGAAGAAGTTTGTACATTTTTATTGATATCACGGCCGTCTTTCAGTTACTTGGCAGACATACAATTCTTCTTGAAGGTTATCAACCGTTGCCTTCTCCATTCTCTCTCAGAGCTCGATTTTCAGCTTATTTCTTCGTATTTTATTTCTTTAACCCTCAACTAACATGGAAAGATGTAGGCTCATGCGTGCATCACTACAATGAACAAAACACAGACATTATTAATTTCATGAATTGTACTTCTCACTGTTTACCACCCACCATTGCACTATCCCACGTTGTGTTTCTAGCAAGAGCATTAGTGTGCAAAAGCGGCATTATTTTATTTTCAATCCAAACGCAAATGCGGCCTAGTTTTCATGCATTAATCCACGCATTAGTGCATGCATGCGCAAAAGCATTTCTCGGTGTTTTCGTGTTTTTGCACGTTAATTTCACAGCACACTGTTAGTAAATGTTACTGAGGACTTAATCCGAGCAGGTTTTATTTTCTCCAAACCCTGCTCCATCAGTGGCATACTGAATACAAATCAATGGACTGGAGAGTAGCCCCAAGCAATAATCTTTGTGTTTTTACTCATGGCGTGGAGAGTTATCTTGTGCAGAGACTCTAGTGGCTCTGACCGTGACTGGGCCTTTCCCCTGAACCCACACATTTTCCACCTCAGTGGCAGACATCACCTGCTGTGGGTGCTGCCCTGTCTTCTACACAGCTGCTAAGGTGATGACGGTTTCTTTCCAATGTAGGAGAACAGATGGAAACCAGCCATGTGGCAATATGCCAAAGCTGCTTAGGGCCGGGCTGGCCAGAGAGATGCTACTGCTACACCGCTGCTCTGACCTATTCCTCAAATTATCTGCCTCTTCCTCACCAAGGCTACATTTCCTCTGTGCCCAAAGAGTTGCAAAGTTCCACTGGAAAGGTAAAGATGAGTGAGACCTTTGCAGAAAACCCTTCCTATGACTGAACCTCATCCAGGATCAGCATTTGTGCCCCAGCAGCAAAGGGCCCCAAGTCTGCTGACCCCTGTGGCTAGCAAAATAATTGCACCAGCCACCGAGGACCACCTCTCACCTAGAACCTGCTGTCCCTTACAGTTTTGAAGTTCCTGGCCATGAACGAAGGAAGAGTTGAGGGGAGGCCTGCAACACGAAACGCTGTGCCTAACCAAACCTCCTAAAACATGCCTGTGTCTGCCAGCGAGGCGCTCCATGACTCCGCCCCACGCCTGAGGTGCCCTGCCATATAATCTTCAAGGCACACTATAGGGCATTGTGACCAGGCTAATAAAAAGGAGTTGGGAAACTTAAGCCATCAGTCCAGTTACCCACTGACCTGATATCCACGTCATGATTGTCAGCACTGCCTCCAGTTATAACAAGTATTAGGAGCTGGCTGATGTGCAAGGGAATACCATGTCCAACCTTCTAAACAAGTGCCTAGAGGTTCAAAGAAATGTGTGTTCATTTAAGTTAAAAGTTAAACATCTCTGGCACATATTTGGAGGATACATGAGTGAGTTCCAGCATCAAGTGCTCATCTCCCATAGGGCTAAAAGAGCTTAGACCCAGTGCTTAATTTGAGTCGTTTTTTTCTGGTTCTTAGCACTGGCACTTAATCATCAACACCGGCACTTATGACAGTCTGCCACAGGGTGGCGATGTTTGTCTAATATAGAGACGACCACAACAACAGTTGTTTATTAATTCAATCTGCCTTAAAATGGCTATTACCTGCCTTCCAAGTCATTCCTATAGCGTTGGAGGCTTGGAATAGTCTGAATTGTTACACTTGTAGGGTTTGTTGGTTAGTAGTTGTGTTGGCTCCATCACTGGAGGCGCTGGAAGGAGCAGTGGGCTGGTGCAAGCTGCAGTGGCCTCCTGACGACAGCCCCAGCAATAATTGTGTCACAAATTAAGCACTGCTTAGGCCCCCTGGCCCCCAGTCATGTGTCAAGGCATGGGCTGCTGCAGGTTCCAGTACACGCACAATTCTTCAGCTGATGTATGCTAGGAGCACTGGAGGTGAGGCCTCAGTGACAGCCTCGAATAAACTATTTTGCGGGACATCCAAAGGTTGAAGTTCATAAAAAAGTATGGGAACTGCGATAAAGTAATCAATGGGAAATACATTCTTTTATGTTATGAAAGCTGAGTTGGATAATGTGCAATCACTGCAGATGTGTGTGTCTAACCAGTCACAGAACTGATTTCTGGTTGGTACACTGGGAAATAGTAATATTTGTATTTATAGTGCTGCAACTTCCTATCCTGCCACTGAAAGTACTGTGAATATACACAGCATTATTCAAAAATTGAGTGAAACAGAATAAGATAGGCTGCCGCAAAATGTACAAAGAGATTTAGGCCCAGGTTTACTTACACTTTGCGCAGGATTTCCATCACAAAAGTGATGCAAACCCAGTGTGAAGTGTTGTGATGGGATTTACTTTCCAACACAATTCATGATTTGCAATGGAAAGTTGCCTAAAGTAATGCAAAGTAGTGCTATGCACAACATTGAGCTACTTCACATCTAGGGGGAGTACTGTAGGAGGTAAATGGGCATTCCCAAGCAACCACCTATGGCAAATCTCTACTAACATTGATAAACATGAATTTTCACAAAAAAACGTATGCCTGTTCAAGGCAGGCGTACCAGTGGAGCCACTTTAAAAAGTCACCACATTTTTCCAACTTTGCTTGTGTGCTGAAATTGTGGAGCACATGTATAAAATTTGAAAATTATTAAAGCTTAGTTTTTATACAAAAAGCCTCCCCTGCCAGCACAAAACCTATACTTGACATCACACATCACTCTGGTGCAAGGGTGTGTGCATGGGGCAAGCCAGCCTAAAGCACATGGAGAGGTAAACAGCGCTATATTTTAGTAGAGATGGTGCTGTTATGCTTTCTCTTTCACGCAACGCAGCAACTTTGGTTTCTGTGCTGCACTCTGTGAAAAATTTGTCCTTTAGAGTTTAACATAAAACAAGTGCATTAAAATATATTTTAGTAATATACAATAAGACTGTACTTAGTGCAAACTTTTCTATAAGTTTCCATTTGAAGGGCACACTCTAGAACTCAGCTGAAACTCCCATGCATTATCACACAAAAAACACATAAATCTTTGTTACCAGAAAGTCTCAAATAACTTCATCAATAAAAGCCATATGCTGACTGGCTCCCAAGAAGCCTTTAGAATTGCTGTTAACCAGTTGCAGACAATTACATTTCTTTCAGGTAGCAGACACCCTGGTGAGGAGGCCTGCTTCATTTTTTCTTGGTTTGCCTCTTCCTTGGTTTCAAAGAACAGGAGACCCCTCCCCTTCCATTTTAGCAAGAGGCATCTGAAGGTTGGCTTTATCTGTTCTAAAGCAGTTGTTTTTTAACAAAGTAATTGTTATTGTAAAATTTAAAAAAGATTGAGAGCATCGTTCTCCGCTCCCGGTAGACCATGCCCACTTCATCTACTGAGGTCATCCAAAAGCCATTTACGGGTGAAGGAGGCTTTGTCTGTTTTTTCAAGCTTCTCGTACCTCATGGTGTTGTGCTCTCTCTGTCTAATAAGTCTGCTTGTAAGGTGCTCATCAAAGACTAGAAACTGTGAGGAGCAGAATTCCACATTGGAATGCCATTCCGCACCATTAAATGCGATCCTGTGTTCCTCCACCCAGATTTACTGGTTGCGGGAACAACAAAGCCAGTTTTACTGTCCAGAAAATCCAGCTGGTAAAATCACTGTGGGAAAAGGCTGCATTGTAGCCTGCGAACCCCTTCCATTACACCTTCCTGAACCTCAGACAAAACACAGGTGGGTGTTACATTCTGCCCCTTGGCAGCTAATATTATTCTTTCTTTTGTCATCCTTCACATCCCCTCTCACACCCTACCGTTACAACAGCCCACTGCACACTTTTACCATCAGTATCCGTGACCTATATGAAGTGGTTTCACTGGAATATCATTCAAGAGTATCGGTATCTGTGTATGTTGCAAGGTTTAAGAAAAGCAGGAGATGTGTGCTGTTTCCAATATTGGCTGCTATCGAACGGGCGTGGGGGGGCGGGGAGCGGAGGGGGGAGGGATTTAAAAAAAAAACACTTACCTGGATGTGGTCGGCCACCGCCTCTCCCCTATCCTCTTCTCGTCTCCCGGGCCTCACAGACTCCCCTGACCAATCACACCGTTGCCTTACAGCAGCGGTGCGATTGATCAGAGCGCTGTGGTTCAGCGCTCAGACAGGGACTGGGAGGCTGTGCATGTTCTCCACGCAGGCTGTAATGCAAAGTGCGCTTGACTGTTTGGCCGGCCCGAGACGGCCAGCCAAAATGTCATGTGTACTTAGGAAGTGCCTACCACTCCTCCCCCAACTCTAAACAGCCTCGCCGCGCCCCCAAACCAACTGAGCCAGTACGGTTAAATAAAATGATAACGTTGAGTTATTGTCATTTTATTTTTCCGTTTTGAATTGCTCAGTGAGCAGTGCGGCGAGCCGCCACTGGCTGTTTCACTTCTCTCAGACTTAACCCCTTGAGCATGACCGAAGTAGTTTATGCAAACTGTTGAAGGAGTCAGAGGTAGATCAAATCAGGGCATATTGTGGGTGATGGTTTTTGGTTAGTCAGTTAGAATTATTACAATGAATTGTGTTTTGGACACGGGGTGGCAGCATTGCGCTACTTAAGTGTAGCAATGACTTGGAGAACAATAGAGGCTTAGCGCCCTTTTCACTAAGAATTTTACTTATCTAAATACAAAAAAGGCTTCGATTTTCAAACTTATTAGCTCATGTAAGTTCAATATGCACAAATCGTATTTTTTTTCAATTGTATAGCCACTTCTGTGTTTCCAAAAACATAGTTTCAAGCTCGTGTATTGATTGACTCATATACATCTTTTACGATGGGAACAGTGATTGTTTATGGAAGGGAATGACCTCACAATTTGGGTGCACTTACAAAGTTACTTGTTTGTGAGTTCTCAAAAACGTTTGTCGGCTCCTCCCACTATGGAAACAGTCAGAGATTTACTTCTTTAAAGGGAAAGAATAAATCGGTTCCTGGGGAGGGAAAGGGAATGAAATATACTACCAAAAATTGTGGTAGGGAAGTGGGTTTTCCACAACTAAAAAACAATTAAGATTAAGTGAGTGCAATTGTGCTCATGAAAGACATTGTTGCATGCACATGCTATGTCGAATTATTCATGTAAAATGCCCTTTGCATGTACGCATATGGGAATTTACATAGTAATTTCAGATTTACTCATGGGAGGCTGTAAGTATTGCAGGAAGTAGTGTTGGAAACTTCTGTGAATTTCAAAAGTGTTTAAATCTACACATATCCTAAGTGAGAAATAAAAAAGCAATAAATAGAAACAGATTATTGCAAGAAATGACAGCAGTGTGGTGCAGGGCTGGACTGGACATTTATCTCATTGGGCATTTCCCTGGTGGGCTGAAGCCTTTGGAGGCCTGTTTTTGAGTTCAAGGGCTTCTGCTAGGACTTCTGTCTCTTTTTTGCAGCAGTAAATAATCACAACGGAGAATGAATATGACAATCAACTGAAATACAGAAAACAGTGGTTCACTCTGGACTTGTTTTACAAAGCAAATAATAATCATAGTATGATGGATGTAGGAATCATCCGCAGTTGCGCCAGTTATTGCATCTGAAAAATAAGCAAGCATGGCCAATGATTATCACTTCTGAAAAATAAATAATCATATTGAACGATTATTACCTCTGGGGGAAAAACATGGCCATGCTTGTCTCTTTTTCAGATGTGATAACTGGCGCAACTGCTTATGATTCCTACATTCACCATATTTGTAATTTGTTTTCTAAAAGAAGTCCAGAGTGAACCACTTTTTTCTTGTTTCTTTTGCAGCAGGCACAGTGGGGGTCGTAAGCAAAGGGAGAGAGCGAGGAGTGAAAGAGGAGAATGAAAGAATGTACGGAAAGAGAGAATGGAGAGGGATCAGAGATGGAGAATAGAGAATGGAGAGAACAAGATAAACTAATGCATCGAAAGAGAGAAAGACAGTGGGATAGAAGGAAGCAGGGCTAGTTTTAACATTTTGCCAGGGTTGCTTTTGTTTGCCAGTCCAGCCCTGGTGTGGTGTAGTTATCCCAGATGTTTTGTAATCTTTAAGAAAAGGTTGGACTGAAAGTTGCTGACCACTCTCACACAGATTCATGGAAGGGAGACTTATTTGTTTCACTGTAATATCTTGGCAACACTGACCACACCTGTACTAGGGCAACCCCTCAGGACTTTGTTAATAACCCAGGACTGATTAGCTGGAAGGAGTCTGGACACTTGTCTGATGTAGACCAGTATACACAACCTCAACACTTAAAAAGAATGAAGAGCAGAAACTACTTGTAAAACTGAAAAAGAAGAGCCAGGCTTCAGCTTCTTGTGGAACTCAAGCAGTGAGGAGGTGGCTCTGATGTGTAGTGGCAGGTCATTTCAGGCTTTAGGAGAAAGCTCAACCGCCAGTTCTGGTTCTGCGCATGTGTGGTATGTGTGTAAGTAGGAGTCTGGCCGAGTGGAGGTGTCTGGTATGTTTGTGGAATGAGAAACGGCTATTCAGATAGGCTGTGCCCACAATGTGTAGCACTTTGAAGGAGTGTATGAGAAATCTGAATTGGGCTCGCTTATGTATTAGGAGCCAGTGGAGCTCCATGAGGTGTGGGTAAATGTGCGTATGGTGTGGTAGGTTGAGTGTAATTCTCACTGCCGAATTCTGAATAGCTTGAAGTTGACTGGTGAGTTGCTTGCTGATCCTGGCATTGAGGATGTTCCCGTAGTCCAGCTTGCTTGTGATGAGGGTGTGTGTGACAGTTTTGCGGGTGTTGGTTGCGAGGCATTTGAAGATTTTCCTTAACATCTCTATGGTGTGGAAGCAGGAGGCTGAGGCGGCGTTGACTTGGGCGGTCATGTTGAGTTGGCTGTTTAAGCAAAGTCCAGTTTCAAACCAGTTACAACTGGTGAACTGGTGTGCTTTACAAGAAGAATTCTTTTGGCATCCTATTGTTTCCGTGGGGGATACCAGGAAATTATTCAACCCTGATGTGTTTGCAGAACACAACACACAGTTCTTGATGGGGACAGTCATGTTAACATTCACAGTTCAGCAGTCTCTTATCTGATTTCAAGTTTTGCACCAGGAATGTTTGTGTTTTGGCTATCCTTTCCACATGTTCAGACTTATAGCAGTGTTCTGTCTCTTGTCAGCACTCACAAGACTGGGTTCCGATAGCTGACCATCTAAACGGAAGCAGACTTCATCATGTGAAATACACCTGTACAAAATACCTCACTTCAATCTGCAACCCCATCATGTATTGCACCTAGCAGAGCAGGGGGGGCAGGAACACCCTTCCTCTGATCTTCCACCTCCTGTTTCTCCCTAGTATACTACCGGTTTCTCACTTATGGCAAAAATTCTATAAAATGAGCAGTCAGGTTGAAACTTCCAAAATGACAACTAGGAAAGATAAAAAGAAGGGTTCCATAAGAAATGTACATTCCGTCCCTCCTGCGGAACAGAATGCTGGTGTCACTCAAACTGGTTTAATGAAACCTGATCCTAAGCCTCTCTGTAAAGACAGAAACATATTTCTCTGTAGTCTATCATCCCACCTTTGCTTGTCTTTTGAAACCACAACATAGCAGTGGCCTACTTGACCCCCACTTAACTCATTTCTCTCTTAGTTCCTGTCTGTGCCAACCAGGGAGGTGTATTATCCCCCTGCTTAAGTCTGCAGCAGTGCTTAATTTGTGAAAAAATAAGTGCCTGGGCCCGCGTCAGGAGCCCACTGCATCTTGCACCACCCAGTGCCCCTGCCAGTGCTGGCAATGACAGTACCAACACAACTACAAGTGAGACAATTCAGACCATTTCGGGCCCCCAAAGATATACGAATGGCATGGGCAGGAGGTATTAGTAATTTTAATGTATATGGAATTAATAAACAACTTTCATTTCTAAATTAGACAAATATCGCCATCATGTGGTAGACTGTCATAAGTGCCGGTGTTGCCAATTAAGTGCCGGTGCTGAGCACTGGAAACCACTGGCCCAAATTAAGCACTGGTCGGCAGGCCCCTGTAGTTCATACAAAAGGGAAGGCCCTGCTCTTCTCCAGCCCCTTCATGTGACGAACCAGCAGGCTGTGCACCTGGTCTAAATACAATGCATTCACAGGCAATTGCAAACACCCAAGTTAGAGGTGTCCAGGTCCACCTGGGAAAGAAAAAGAGAAGCTGTCACTCTTACATCATCCCAGGCTACTCCTTATTCCAACAGACCAAACTCATGGTTTATAAATATACCATCTTTCTGCAAAATCACTTGCCTCGGGAAAAAAGAGAGGAGCTGTCACTCTCAAGAACTCCCACTCTACTTTTCCAATAGTGTTTCGCATGTTCTTCCTTTTATACCCTTTTTGTATTAGATCTCCCTTGCTGGGATGTCACTTGGAATATTACTGGTGGGCATGTTTTCTCTTTTTGATTCCTGATTGGTGTTTTCACGACCCTCCGCTGGGCTAGCTCCTTCTACTATATTTAGGGGCCCAGACCCCTTCTTTCTGCCTGTGAAAATGGTAGTCTCCAATATGGTGTCCCTATCTACATCTTTCCATGATTCCCTCTCTTTGTTTCTTCAGCAGAAGCAGGTGATGACCCACAGTTCTTCTCCTATTTGGTCTCAGGCTCAGTCTGCTGGCACCTCCTATGCATGCGCCTCACACACAAACCAGTCAAACACTGCCACTGCCAAACCTGAATGAAAGGAGAAAAGTGTATCTGCCAAACCTGAATGAAAGGAGAAAGATGCATCTGCCAAACCTGGCTCCTACCAAGCACTGCAGCCACCCGCCATGAGGAGGCCTGTGCTTTCCAAGCGTGCTGCTTTGTGAAGAGAAAGCCTACCTCACAGAGTGTGTGCTCCTCTGATATGTCCTGGAAAGCCCCCAACACTGTGTAAGTGTGGGGTTGACGGGAGGTGGCTGAGGCTCCTGAAAGAGAGTATGGGTGACGAGATCTTCTGTAAAAAGAGGGGGGATGTTGTGGCCAAGGCTACCATGAGACTGCTAAAGGCACAGACCACTGTGAGAAATATCACCACAGAAGGGTAAATTGTATTGTTAGAACAGTAAATTGTGACTGGGAAAGAATAGACCTTCTAAGTAATCAAGCCACGGGGAACCCCAATTAGGGCTAAATAGGGAAACTCAATACCTTTTCCACTTGATTATGAGGGACAGTCCCTTGCAGACACAGTTTGCATACCAGTCACAGTCTTTGTAGCTGTTCATATGATGCGAGGAAAAGATGGTCCCCAAAGCTGTATCAGGAGGATGATGTAGAGGATTCAAGCAAAACATGGATATGACAGGTTACAAGAAATGAACAGTCTTGTTTAAAAGACTATGGAGAAACAAGGTCCACCTAAGGAGAGTCTACACTCTACACAAAGTCCAGTTCAAAAGCAAACATGTCACTGACAGGCTAAGTCAAACTCAACAGACCAACAAGTACAAAGCAGAGAGAAGAGGAAGGTAGGGACAGGCAAGTCATGAAAACAGAGAAACAATAGAGCTGAAATCAGCAGGCAGGGGCTAGTCAAAGGTAGGCCTCTTTGATGAAGAGCCAAAGTGTCTGTTACCAGGAAGTGCCACCTTTCAGAAGGTGAAGTTGTGGCACCCTCGATGATATCAGCATTGCCGTAGGTTGCTGGGAGCCTTCAGTTTTTGTCAGCCTACTCTGTTGTTTTACACCTAGGTAGAAGTGTCTCAATGTGTGGGGAGTGTTTTGAACGTACCGTGTGGATTGGACATTAACAGGTATCCCAAATACACGGCTATATGTTTTTGTCTTGATCTTGCAATCTGTGTCATTCTCTTCAAGCTGCTAATCTTGTCACCTTAGTATGGTCAATTACCACTTTTGTAGAATGCACAGGCTTGCTATTCTGATAATTAAAGTTACACATGTATATGCTGAATGCTATTCCAAGCGGGGTTTTCTTTTTCTACAACATTCATTGTCCTTGACCTGCTGACCAGGAGTATTAAGCTTACTCTCTCAAATAATGTCAAGTTGAATTACACCGGTGGTGGAGTGCTGGGTTAACCAACATACTCACCCTTGTTGCCTTACTGGCTCCTCCCAGATCCACTAGCTCACACTATCTGTACACTTTCAACAGTTATCTTGTTACTCTTTGTTGGACCTGGCCCTTTTTCAGGGTTGTTCTCAAACTTTTGCCCTTCCTCCTGTATTTTTTACTGACTTGTTTTTGTTGGTGTTATGACTCTGGGCACTTTACCAATGCTGAGCAATCGATCAATCAATCAATTAGCACTTGCCAAGCGTGCTAATCAGCTAGAGGGATAGCCCATATCCAGGCAGTGCTAAAGTGCATGTGCTCTCTCCTGTAAACATGGTATGATGGCCTACACCAGTTTGGCATATTTAATTTACCTGTAAGTCCCGTGTACAGTGGTATCCCATATACCCAGGGCCTGTAAATTAAAGGCTACTAGTGGGCCTGCAGAGCTGCTTGCGCCACCCACAGAAGTAGCCTTTCAAAACTGTCTCAGGCCTCTGCCACTGCAGGGCCTGCGTGTGCAATTTACTGCCACAGTGACTTGACATTTAAAGTTACTTACCAAGTCTGGAACTCCCCTTTTACTACATATAGGTCACCCCTAAGGTAGGCCCTAGGTAGCCCTATGGGCAGGGTGCTGTGTAGGTAAAAGGTAGGACATGTGCCTTTGTTGTGTGGCATATCCTGATAGTGACAAACAGCCTATTTGGTTTCTCATTGCTGTGAGGCTCCTTCTCTCATAGGTTTGCAATGGGAATTCCCTGTGGTAATTTCTGATATGAAAAGAGTAGTGTTGCCATGTTTGGTATGTTTGGAATAGTGGTGCTAAATCCTGCTTATTGGTGAAAGCAGATGTTTAATTACACTTTTAGAAGTGGGCTTCTCTATGTGCTTATGATTCTTTGTGCTTTGCAGCCTGACTCCAATCAACGTCTGGTTTAGACTGACAGGGGCCTGTTTTGTGCATTCACTCTAGACCGTCACAAAGGGAGCTGAGGTGTGCCCCCCATATCCTGATGGGTCTTCCTGAGCTAGAGTGGTGGGTGGAGTTGTCACCTTCAGCTGAGTAGGGATGTGCCTGCCTTTCACAATGCTGTCTCCGCCCCCCATTAGTGTGTCTGAACCCAGGGCTGGGGATTGAATGGGGGTGTTGTGCACTTCTAAAGTTTGTATTGAAGTTACCTCCACATCAAAGCCATTATGAGTATAAGTACAGGGGCTCTGACCCCATGATTTTAGACACTGTGTGGGACTTGTGACCAGATGCCGCTGGCTCTACATGCTGCACTAGAGGATTGCTGCGCTGCCAGGAAGAACCACCATTGGACTGACTTGCTTGTTGCACTGACTTGTTGCCTGCTGAACTACTTGAAGACTGCAACTTTGCTCACTCACATCATTGTGCTGGCCATCTGCCTGCTTCCTTCTGATGGTGTGCCCCAGTGATCTCCAAGGGCTTTTTGCCTTGCACCCCTGTTCTCTGGATCTCAGGGCCACCAAAGATCCCTTTTTTTGCATGCCCTGTGCTTTGAAAAATTAAGTGTGTGGTGAGCGCTTTATTTGTCACTTCCAATGCAGGCTAACTTGTTTCTCGCAGCGCGTGGCTAGCCCTTGTGTGTGCTCCTGATTTCTAAAGTCAGCGCAGGCTGGCGCATCCATCATCGTGCCCTTGGAGAAGTGAGGCCGGGGTTGTACTTATGTCCTGCGCCGCAACCCTGAAGACCGGCCTCTCCTGGATTGCCAGGCTTGCTTCCCGATGTGGGCTAGCTGCACAGGCAGGGCGGGCTCTGCCAAGACAGTCACTACCGCAACCAGGAAGCTCAGCCTCGTTGTGGTGGCCCGCCCCCAGAGCCGTGTCTCACAGAAGTCCCCAAGGCAGAGGGACTGCCGAGCGGGTAGGATACCCCTGCGCCCCAGCCCTGCCTGCATCGGCGAGGGTCCAGCCCCAGCCTGACTCGCTCCTCTCAGCATGACCCCCTTGTGCCTGCCCAAGATTTAGAGCAGCTTTTTAGGTTTCTGGGGAGAATGGGCAGAGGCACAACTGAGACTTTGCTCCGTGCTGCGCAAGAAGAAAGCGCCATCCAGCGCTGCAGCCCTGAATTAGCCTGTACTGCTCGAGGCTGGCTCGTGGGTGACTCGCTGCATTTCTAATCCCGACTGGAAGAGGCAGGTGCAGAGTCACCAAGTATTGCTGCAGTGGTTCGGCAGCTGCACCATGTGTCCGTGGGCAGCTGCCTCGGGAGAACTCCCATGCGGGGGACCCAGTGAAGTCTCTCGACCAACATGGGAAGTGTGTGTTCCCTCCCCCTACTCTTGTGACATAGCTTTTGGGGGGGCACTTGCTCTTTTGTGGCCATTGTGGGGCAAGCCCATGATGGCGCCCCCACTTAGGAACTGGGCGCACGTAGGGAAAACAGCTGCATTTACGGTATTTACCATAGTAGGAGCGCAGCTGCTTCTGTGCTCTAATGGGGCTGATGGAAGTTACCATTACCTATAAGAGGCACGCAGATACACTGTGGCGTAGGATTTCATAGTGACATATGGTGATTTATGTACAATGCTGTTTGGTGACCCATGTGTTTTCTCTTCCTGACCTAACTACTGCATTTCATGCCCTGATATTGTGATTTATGTTGTTTTATACCTTGCAATGATAGGATAACGAGTATCATTTCAGGACCTGCATAATATGTACAGTGATGGTGTATGGTATTTTTATGACGTGTGAAACATACAAGTCTTTACTTTATTGCACTAACTGTGATGTTATGACAATTGCCTAGTTGGCAAAGTGATTTATGATTTATGTGGTTTGGTCTATGTTTTATATACAATATATGAGATATTTTTATATAATATTGTGTGGAGTCTCTTTTGTGGTGTATTTATTTTATCACTGGTGTTTGTGTGTTGCACAAACTCTTTACACATTGCTTCTGGGATAAGCCTGATTGCTCTGCCAAGCTACCAAGGGGGTGAGCAGGGGTTATCTTGGGCGTGTAACTCCCTTACCCTGACTAGAGTGGTGGGTTCTGCCTGGTTTAGGTGCATACCCTAGCCAACCAGAAACCCCAATTCTAACACTCTTATACCTCATTGGTCTTAAATTGTAAGGACAGGATTCCCTGTGCATGTCACCTCTACTTTTAAGTACTTTTGCCACTATGGTGGTTGACAATTGTACACCAATTTTAGAAACAATTGAGAGCATGCTCCCCTCCTACAAAATCTTCTCCTGGAATTTTCTAACAAGATCAGAAGTCATTGATATCATCAATTTAACCTCAGACCTTTTAAAATAATGGTCGATCAGTGCCATCCAATTCTGAGGCGCTCACATTTACTGTAAAAAGACTCCTAGAGATAGATTTGTTTTTTAGCACAACAGAGCACATTGACTTGCTTTTCTGCATTGCGCAAGGGAAGGAAGCAGTGCAGAGCCATATTTACTAAATATAGCGTGGTTCTACCCTCATCACTTGCACTAGGGCACCTCTTCTTTAACCATTCTGAAAACCTTTCCTATACATCATTCTTCCTAGGCCACTTAAGAGTAATTTAGTCACAAATCTATTTCAGTTTCTTACCTTCCTCCAAGGTTTGACCTCCACTCCTCCTCTGAGACAACATTCTTTGAATGGATATCCTTGCCAGATTTAACTCAGTCCCTTGTCATTTCTACGCCTGTCACTCTTTGAACATTAATGCATAGCTAGTAAAGCTCTGCAAGGAAGCCTTTTTCTGTTGTGCTCCCATTTCTACTAATTCCCTATTTTTATAAATTGGCTTTGTTGCTTACATTGGCAGCATGGCCTTTGACATGAAGGCCTCTCCCATTTGCATGTCCTCTCTGTAAGGTGTGGGAGGGGTGTCCACAGCAGTGCTGCCTATTCACCGCAGGAGCTGAGGAATGGTATATTTTGATGGTGCCTTTACTATCCAAGCAGCACAGTGTAGCTGGTAAATGGAAGACTGGGAGACGAGGCACCTGAAAGTGCAAAACAGTAAACACTAAGGTGCCGATTACGATGCGGCCTGTAAAGGCTCCGACCGCAGGGCTGCATCGTAATGGGCCACTCAGTTTCCTTTCCGACCGCCTCATTATGATGGAGGCGGTCGGAAACGAAACCGGCCGGTCGTTCCGGCTGGCTTCCGAGCCCGTCCGCCAGTCAGAAGCCAGCTAGTAATCTCAACAGCAGGCCTTTCCGCCCTTGAGATTACAATGTATGGTTTCTGACATGGTTTCCATGCCGGCCTGTCCAACATGGAAGCCATGTCAGAAAGAGTGTTGGTGCACGGCCTCCGGTTGGAGGCTGATGCCCCCTTGTTGATCCCTGCACCTTGTGGCTGGCACCTTGAGGTGCCTGCCACGGGGTGCAGGGATGAACCGCACCTCCCATTTCACTATGGGAGCATGCATCACGGCCGGTTTACGGCCTTAATGCATGCTCCCATAGTGAAATATAGGAAGGCGACCGGACAGTTTTTAGTCTCATCCTAATGAGGAGGTCCGCACCGCCGACTGGGTGTCGGTCGGTCCCAGGACCGAGTCGGTGTCAGGCGGAAGGAATTCCTCCCGACATCAAAATCAGGCCCTTAATATAATCCATCAAAATGAATGACTAAATAATGTACATATTGTAGACTAATAATCTGAGTAATGCTCATATGAAAACGTGCCCAAAGCGTGACCCAGTGCCATGACAATACGTAAAAGAGTCCTGAGATTAGTAGGACAGTGTGGCAGACATTACCAGAAGTTAATAAATCCTGTTTCAGGCAGGAGTTTTTACTGAATCAGGAATTAAGAATTGTGGTGTGTCAATCCTTCATCCTGTGATTACTGTACACCAGGGTGTATATAATTCTGAGTGGATGTTTTATTATGTATGTGTACTTGCTGTAATTATGAATAGATATTAATGGATGCACTTCTAAGGAAAATGAGGTAAGCCTATTCCTCTGTGGTGGAAAGACTGGTTATATTCACGTCAATAATAACATATAAACCACAGTTGCACAGTTAAACATTCTACAACTTGTTTCCAACGTTTAACACATATTTATTGTACAGTTTTTATTTCCAACTAATCGAGTCTACAACTAGTATTCCATTCAGTACACGGATACAACCCTTTTCACATATACCCATCACTCATTCATACTCACTCATTTTATAAAAAGGGTTTCTAGTGCAAATCGGATCCACCGAAGTAAAGGGCACTTGACAGGAATACTCAAATACAGGGAGGTGCACGCCCAGTAAACCCAAGTGTTTACCACTCCCTGCCATACTTTATTTAGGGTTTCCCTTTGATACCTCGGAAAAACTGGTTCTCTCATGGGACCCAGATTCAAGAAGGAACTATCAGCTTATTCAATCGAAGGTGAACAATTTAAGAAGTAGACAGAAGAAAAAGACGGGACGCTACTAAAGAAACTTTGGAAGACCTTCACTAGTGAATATTGCAAGCATACTACGGGTGAATTTAAACCAGACAAGAAAATACAGAAAATAGTCTGAGAAGCACTGCTTGCATCAATCGTATTAGATCAGGCCTCTCCAACGAGTAGTTCGTGAGCTCCTGGTAACTCTCCAGTGGTTTTACTGGTTGAATTAATATATATAAACCAGAATTGAAAAGTGTGTATTTGGGACGAAAAAGTGTCTTTTCAGAACTCATAAACTGATGTCTGGAGAAAAATGGTTGGATTTCGAAATATATTTATAGCTGATAGCTGAATGATACATGGGAAATGTATTACTAATATTATTAACTTGGTGCCAGGGGCATACCTGCTCTGGGTGTAATGTATTACCCATGTTGAGACATTTTACAGTCACAAAGCATCTGACATTACTGCCAGCAACCCTGCCTGATGCACTGAGGTGATATCACATCTGGTAATATTGCATATGGTCACTATGTATTCTTTTCTGATGCGGTCACTTTTAAAACTCTAATATTATTAGTAGCTCAGGAGGACTTTCATTGAACATAACTACCTCTTGTGCCAGATAAGGGTGGAGACCCCTGCACTAGAGCTATTTCCGGAGGCGACGAATGATGATCATGAGAAGCTGTCAAGAGACAGTGGGCGCAAGGCGGACAAGGCACGAGCCAGACGGTGACACCAACATACACAAATAACTGTGACACTTTTATGCCACTCATCCTAAAAGAGGTAATCACATCCCCTTTCACAAACCAAGCCTGTAGAATGATTTACAACGCACCAGCAGGATGCTGAAGCCACTGCGGCGCCTTTGATGTTCTAATCAATTTTTTTCATCCTGGGTGTATTTATGCTTTAGGGATATAGGTATCTATCAACTGCTGGACTGTGAAGAGCAATATGAAGGACAATAGGCCACAGATCTAAACACACAATGATTAAAAGGGAGTTCAAAAGCCGTGATATTGTTGTATTCCTCTTAGGGTGTCCATAAACGGGCTTTCCAGTATCATGTCCTTATATAGGCACAATTCGCCCTGCCCTTATATAGGCATAAAATCCCAGCCCTTATTTAGGCATTAAACCGTGCACTCCAAATACAGGCATGGTCTCCGACATCCGTCCACCCTAACGTCACAACGAGTTCTTGAAGAACAGACCCTTAGGCTGCGGGAGTTTCCCTAGTCCAGGACTATTGATTTCTTCAAGGACTCACATATTATGCATGAACCATTATTCCTTAGGGGTTCATTCATGACGTCTTCCGCTGTCCGACTCACGTCAATGCTAACATTCTGAGGTAATTCTCAGGTATAAATATACCTTCCCTAGCCCCTGTAAATCAGAGGAGACCTTGACTTCAGAGGAGCCCGTTTCCCGGCCTGACGCACTGAGAAGACGCTGTCATCCCTGCACGCAGAGAGTCCAGCTTCCAGTGATCTAACTTCCCTTGCGGGGTGTTGGAGTTCGAGTCTGGCAAAGAGATTCCTACCTCTCTCATTCTTCAGGTATGGAGCAGACTAGAACCTAGAGGGACTCTTGGCATACTAGGCATACTGGGGTTAGCGTACTCTTAGTATACCATAGTAAGGAATACTTCACCTACTTCATACCTCGTCCTACACCTAGGTTAGGTTAGGTACATTGGGGTAGAACTAGATTAGAAACGCATCGTATGAGTACTCGCATTTTTAGTCTGTGTTATTTATGTAACAGCATATGTACTAAAAGATAATGCTCTCGCAGTATTATTTATTTCTACTGCTCACACTGTACATTATTTATCTCGCATACTGTCTTGTGATCGTAACAGTACATTTTACTTACACCAGAAACAAGACTGTTCAATAAATCCTTTATTGAAACGCCCGTCTATTTCTTTCTGTGTAACTTGGAGAAAACTAAGCATGCACGACTGAGCTGAGTGAAATAGTTATCTATTGTTTCCACAACTCTGGGACACGTTCTGATTCTAAAGGGAAACACAGTGGTCATGTTTTGCGGCTGCCAGAAACTACTCCCTTCTTGTTGTCAAGAAGTTTCTAGTGGCCTCTGAGCTAGCTGGCACAAGTAATTAAGTTTAATATACTCGATAGGGACATACTGACCGTAGTCCTATGTCAAACCTATAGGATATATTATTCCAATGCGCAGAGCCTATTAGGGAAATAGGAGCTACACTACATGGCGCCCAACGGTTTGGTAAGGCAGTAATTCAATGTTAGATACTGAGTAACTCAGCCGTGCTTTTTCTCTCAAGAGACCCCTACCCATATACTCCAAAAGACGTCTGGAGTGGGCAGGGTTAAGTATCCACCATGGCTACATAGGGCAATACCCTATATATTAGCTGTTTGGTTTGCTCAACGTTGAAGGATACAGTGTTCCAAAATATTGTGCACCTTATCTTTGTTTCCTTGAAACTTGTTCTACATTTTTCAAAAAACAAAATGTCCTTAAACGGGGACAATGCCGCCGGAAACGGTGGAGCTGCGGCTGATCCAGCCCAAGCAGCAGGCTTTAACATTACAGGTTTAAATGAAACCGAGGAGGGTGTCATAAACATCGCTCCAAACTTAAGAAGAGCCATTACTCTAAAACTTATAAAACATGGCCTACCACCAAGAGGCGGTAGAGCAGTTTTCGTGATGGAGGCACATGAATCTTTTCAGACAGAGGTATTCTATTTATGGGTAATATTTCCTGAATCCAATTCAGTAACACACATGTTTCACTTCTACAAAGAAGATGAACCACCAGAGGAATACATTCCTTTCGAGGATATAGAAATTCCATTAACATACCAGGAGCATCAGCTCTGGTTTAAAGGTGCCCTAAAACATCACAGAAACATTACCAGGCTCGGTCCACTAGGTAGACCAGGAGCAACATGGCCGATTCTAGACGGCTACACACCTCATCCTGAACTGGATATAATGTCAGATGAGGACTTACTTGTTCAAATACAAGAATTAATAAAAATCTACAGACAATTGGTCCAATATGTCATGCGGACTTTCACAGTCCAACCACCATTAACCATTCCAAATCAAACCCCTCAACAGGGGAAAACACTAAAAATTACACCACAGACTCTATATGCAGTCATGGGTAAAATGCCCACAAAACGTGAGCAAATTCCATTTTGGATAGCTCAAAAAGTACTCAAATCGAAGCAGTATTTCCAAATACTAGCCCGTATGAGAAACACAGAATACTGACAATCAGTTTACCGATGGGGATCACACCACAACTGGAAGACTGCACCACTTGGGGCTCAGTCTTTGCTGCCATCTACACTAAAACACATGGCGTTCCGTCAATTGCGGTAATACCTGATGTCCTGAAACAAATTCAAAATGAATACGGGGCAGAGCCTGCTCTAAATTTAGGTATGAAATTACTGAAAATTTCGACCAGGTCTCAACAATAATATTATCTAATATTAAAGGGGAGGCAGCAGCAGTGGCGATCCGTGAAAAATTAAGGGAATTTGATGTTACAGAACATCAAACAGAGCTACCCAGAATTATAGAACAATCTTATGCAGAATTAGGCAGAGATAGTTTGGGTGGAAGACCAGTGAAGCCGAAGCTATCTGAAAGTCCTGAGAAGGACTCAATTAAACAAACTCCTACATCTTCTAAAAAGAAGTGGGATACTAATAAACAAAAATCAAACGAGAAACGTTCTCAATCCCGAGGTAGGTCTCCTCAAAAGGAGCCCTCTGAAAGGAGGTATAACCTCAGGAATAGGGATAATTTGAGAAAACCTGATAGGTATCAAGATACTGATACACGTTCCTCTCGTCCCTTTCAGATCTCATCACAGACTTCGGAAAGAAGAGGACGAACAGAACATAGAGAAGAACGCGTGAAATCGAAAGACGACAAACACGCTCCAAAAACCAAAGTAAAACCTCAATTCTCCAAAAAGAAAGTAGCAGGTCTAAAGATCAGACATGCCGAGAATACTGAGGACACAACTCAAGAACGGAGAATGGGCTCAGACAATGCTGGACAGTGCAGCAGAAGTCACAATAGTTCGCCAGAACCTGAAGGAACTTCTGGAGATAGTGGACTTGAATGAGTACATCACAGTTGAGACTGTAGACACCAGGTTTAGTACTCCACAAAAGTTATATGACATAACACTCCGGATGGAGGGAGACAAACCTAGACAGGTGAAAGCACTTTTTTGGGAAAGACTATCAAAGGGCTATGACATACTTCTAGCAGAAAAGGACTGGCCACCACAATTTTTCAGGGAGTGCCCACATGGCGAGGACATAATTATGCCTGCCTTCTCCAACCATATACCAATGCATCTAAGATATACATATGCCAGGAAATGGGCAGTGGCCCAGGCCCCAGCATTATATAAAAATCATGTAGGATGGGATGAGGACGCACCTCACCATAAAATACATCTGAAACATGAACCAACTGCACAACGGCAGTACCCAATAAAGCAAGAAGCTAAAAAACAGGTCAGGGAGATCTTAGATCAACTTGAATATCAAGGGGTGATTGAAACATGCACCTCCTCAATGAACAATCCTTTGTTTCCTGTCTCCAAACCAGACAATACATATCGTCTAGTTTTGGACTACAGACACCTAAACACTTGTTCTAAAACTTTTGCAGTGCAAAATGCACATAGCACAGCATTATGAATAACATTGTGCGTAAAAAATATAAAACAACATTAGACATCTCAAATGGTTTCTTTTGTCAAAACATAGCACCTGAAAGCAGGTACTTAACAGCATTCTCCATAATGGGGACCCAGCGTCACTTTTGTCGACTCCCACAAGGGCTCAAGAACAGCCCAGGTTTATTCTCAGCGAGGGTAACGGAGTTATTACAAATTTATGACAATGAGGCATTGTCCTATGTCGATGACATCTATCTGACAGACGATGACCTGGAAAAACACTTGAACAGGGTGAGCACCATTATACTGGGTTTCGCCTCTGAGGGCTACAAGTTCAACTTTAAAAAGTCCCGAATTGCCCATCTCAATGTCCTATTTTTGGGATATGAGCTTTCAACTGAAGGCAAGAGCTTGGCAGCTAACTTTTTAGAAAAGTGTGCGCTGCTCCAACCTCCAAAGACGCTAAAAAGCTTACAATCCATCTTGGTTTCCTAAACTTTGGAAGAACATACATTCTAAATTATGCAGAAAGGGTTAAACCTCTCTATGCATTAATCAAACCTGATTTTTCGATCAGAAACTGGACACAGGAACACACAGAAATCTTGCGTTCACTACAGGCTAACATGTTAGCAACAAATCACTTACAAACACGCGTAAGTCAACGAAATATGGTGATCCGAATAATTTCGGGTCAATGCGGATTCACCTACTTAACCTTCAATGAGGGTGAGAAAATACCAATCGCATACAAATCCCATTTGTACACACAAGCGGAAATGCGCTTCAGTTCAACTGAAAAAATTCTAACAGCAGTTCAAACCGCTGTAGCAAAAGAAAGAGCCTTAGCCCAAGGGAAACGCATTATTGTCGTAACCCCGGTACCAGCTTTAGAAGCGGTCACAAAAGCAAGCATTCCAAATGCTAAAGCATTACATCCAAGATGGATACAATGGGTTAATTCTCTTGCTGCAACAGATGTTGAATATGTTTTCGATCCAGATTTAAAAACTCAAGCATTCCTGCAATACGAACATGAATGTCCTCTGCCTACTGAAATTCTGCCTCTCGATCAGTACGAATTCATAATTTACACTGACGGATCCGCACAGCCCGCAACAGGGAGTAAGCAAGCTTACAGTGCAGCGTGTGCAATCGTTAAAGGTCGCATGCGAAATGGCATCTTCAGACCCATGGTCACAAAAACTCAATCTCTAGGAGATTGCACAGCTCAGCGAGCTGAACTACAAGCATTCAAACTGGCACTTGAAAGTACAGATCGAGAATTCCCCACACTAATAGTGTGCGATTCCTTTTACTGTGTTCAGTCGTATAATGACTATATACGAAACTGGCTTGAAAATGGTTTCAAAGATGCGAAAGGTGGCACAATAAAGCATAAAATGCTTTGGGAACAAGTAGTTCAGTTGAAAAACGAACTACCAAAGGCTCACGTGATCCACACACTGAGTCATCAACGTGATGGCGTTCACGTTGCAGGGAATTCATTGGCTGACGAAGCCGCAAAGGGGGCTGTTCAGACGGCTTCCGTAGCTGCGATCACTCGTTCAAAAACAAAAATAGTCGGTGAGATAATGTTGGCTGTCAATGCATCAAGCAAAGGCAGCAGTGCAGCGTTACCAAAAAGTTTCCACTCAAGTACTCTTATGTAATTGATGCGAACAACGTTCCTTTGCTCGAATCCCTGGAGTGGGGATTGGGTAATTCCAAACATGGAACGTAGAGCAGCCTTAATTTATGAAACACATTTGGGGAAGGGTCTGTCACATCAAGGGATCTCTAAAACAATTTTGACGTTAAAAGAGATGTACTGGTGGCCTGGAATGAATACAGAAATTCACATATTCATCAACAACTGCTTAGACTGTAAATTACAGCGAGAGAGCCACCAGACACCATGCTGCGAATGCGGCAACCCAATACAGACACCATTGTTAGACAGCATTAGACTATCTACGCACCTGCGTCCTACTGGACAAAGGCATTCCCACAAATACTGAATCTAGGTTCCTATGGTTATGGCCTCAGCGCTCGGCTGACGCTCGAACTGTTATAAAAGATTTGCGAGTCTTTATCGGCATATACGCAATAGGCACGCTACATTCTGACCAGGGTCCTGCGTTTAGCTCTAGGGCTTACAAAGAAGCCATGGCCAGTCTGGGCGTTGCATTGCGGTACTCCTCTCCATTCCATCCTGAGGGAAATTCGGTTGTGGAAAGGAAAAACCGGGACATAAAGCAGTCTATAACAGCTAGGGTATTAGGTTCGGGTGATGGGTGGGTCAAACACCTTAGTGGGATTCAGCGCTCATTGAACAACCTGCCAAGAAGTTCTCTAGGGGGGTCACTCTATATGAGGTCCTATTTGGGACAAGAATGTGGGTACCAGACCTTGAACACGTAGGCACAGTGGTGGAAAATAAAACGTTTGATATCAAAGATCGTTTGGCTGTTTTACAGGAACTGAATGAGTTAAGAACGAAACAAAGCAACGTATTCCTACAGCCAACCACCACTGGGGATCAACCGGCTGTCCCAGCAAGGCCTGTCTGGATTCCAAAAGTTTGTGATCTAGTCAGAGAAAAGATTGCAGACAAGAAGGAATTTGGACCTTCTTACAGACAACCAGTACCTGTTCTAGCAGTTCAAGGAACAAGAACAATACTTCTGCCGCCCCTTGCTGGAAGAAAGGAGAAAAGATTTGTGTCCATCGACCTCATCAAACCACAGTATGTGGCCAATACTAAATAATAGGCCTCGTGGACTCCGACCTAGTAGCAGACGCGTTCCTCACGCTACTATACAAGAGGTTCAGACTGAAAGACTGATAACCATCGAGAACTCAGCTGTAACTGATGGAGGACTATGCAACAACGCTATGGAACTTATCCCTCTTGAAAACCAAGTAACAGTTCATCCGAATACACCTGTCTACACCAACGTGGCAAGTGATGAACTGGTTCCAGTGATTTCTACAAATCCTGATGCAATTCCAACAATTGACAGAACTGCTTCTGGCTATTTCATTAACTTTGATACGTTCTCAGAAGATCCGAGTGAACCTGAAACGACGCCAGCATCATTGAAATTCAAGCAGCAAGTACAAGATTTTCTTCACTTTCTGAAAAAGACTTATTTGGTTTCTCCATGGATTGAACTCTGGATTACATCTGGACTTTTTGTTTTCCTGCTCTGGCTAGCTTTGGTAACAACTGTGAGCGTGCTTATAAGTGGCAGATACATCCATGTGAACACTGAAGGAAAAGACGTGAATGTACTTTTGAAACCTCATAAATCTTCCCATCGTGAAGCAAGAGACTTGTCATCAGTGAACATCACAGCTGTTCCTATACAGGATGGTATAGTGTGGGACAAAACAGATTTTGAAATCTTCGGTCCGACGGAACAATTGAACATTCCACATTTGTTTAAAATTTCACTAAGTGATCTAATTACGTCCAGTACCTATTCAGATGATTGGGACTTTGAGACTGTCAATGATATAATGTTTGACCTAGAAAAATCTACTGCATTTTCTAAACATGAATATTTAGAGGGTTCATCAGACTATGAACAAATGTATTGTTTTAACCACTATGGTCATCATTATTTGCATAAATCTGCATATCCAAGAAATGTGTTTATGTTTAACCAATGGGAACATTGTCCTACACCACCTAAAGGTAGTTCAAAAACATTTGCTAGTAAGTTTCCATATTTTTCAGGATACAATACATCTGAACCAGAAATGTTTTACTATAAAAATGTAAACAAGACAGGACTGAAAATCATGTTAACAAATACAAAACAGATTTATTCTGAATTATATAATGCCCAACTGTCTAGACAGGGTTTCGACTTTTGGAAAGACACTATAGACACAAAAACTGTCTGGGGTACTAAAGATTGGCAAGAGCAGGGGATAGAAGCTTTATTTAGAGCCTGCATCATCCCTGAACAAATAATGTTTTTGAATGAAACCGTCCAACAGACATCTTGTCTTGGATTAGCCAAGATCAAAGAAATGAACACACCTTCTGTACCAACACCTGCAAGTGATAACGATACACAAGCAGTGGTGACAGTTGACAATATACTACAACTCAACAGATCTAATCCTGATTGGAAAAAATGGTTGATCTGTCCCACAGACACGAATAACTGTCATGAAAGATTCCTGAATAAAACTCAGGGCTTTACTATTAATAGGCCAGACCCAAGATACGTCCAAAGACAACATCCGGGGGTAGTTACAACATACAGTGTAGGAAAATTATGCCTCGATTGGCTGCATAAGTCTACACTACAGGATGTGAAACAACACTTAACCTTACTTAAAGAGGACGCAGACTTAGGGAATTCTTGCTTGGACCAAGAAAACCGCGTCAAAAACGTTTCATATATGCCGGCATTTATGCTGCTTATAATGAAGCATGGAAAGTATCACAGATGGAGGCCGCAGAACGAATACGTGAACTTGATCGTATTAATTTAGAGAAAACACTCTCTGTGGTCGACAATGGGTTAACAACTTTGTCCTCCAGAATATATTCATTGGATGGCATTGTATCCTCTGCTTTCGACATACTAGAACAAGATTTGGCGATGTTACAGCAAAGCCAGTCTCAATTACGTTCTATTGTGTTATTAAGCTGGACGCTGCAATCTTTGCGTGCAGGCTATGTGCCTTGGCGTTTCATCAACACAACGGCTCTGTTTGCAGAATACAATCTAACTGATAAACAGATCGAACTGGCACAAAGAGGAGCAAGGCTGAGCATTGAAAAACTGGAAAAGTTACCATTCACAGTGGCAGAAAAACCAGCTACAGAATGGCTTATTCATGGCAAAATAACATTACCTGTGAGTACTTTTCAGTTTCAGTATTGCCTCAGACAAACGCAAGCAGGCAAATATGAAAGGTTGGGTAAGGAATACATTAAGACATCTTGGAATTTACCGTATACATATAGATGTTGGAGTGGGGATCGTGAAGTGTTTTTAAGCGGTACACACTGTAAACGTGCACTGAGCGGTTCACTTATATGTCAGGACATTTCTTTACACTGGGCTTGTAATGGTTCTGTGGCAAATTTGTCTTGCCATCTGCAGGGTACACCAGCTGCTGTGATTAATCCAACGTTTGGACAACTTTCTAATGGGAGTTACCTCATGTTGAATGATCAGAGTTGCTGCGGCATGTTGCCAGGCATCCCATATCTAGTAACGGTCAACTCCAGGGTCACTTGCTGTATGCAAGTATTGTTTGCCCCAATAGACACAGTCAGGAGTCGCCTCTATGGCCTTCGCTGAACGTCTCTTTTATAAGATTTGATACTTTGAGCAGAATGAAAGCCATGCTTTTACAACAAACAGTGCCTTTGACCTCGGCCAAAGAAACCTATGATCTACAAGTAGCAAGGACTTCGGCTGAGATACAGACTTTAATACGTACAAACTGCCCTATACATTTCTTAGAAATGATATCACGTATCTTCAACATGTCTGATACAACTGGCATTATACATGTATTTAAGAGCATCTGCTCCGGTCTGTTAGCACCTTTCCAGGCAATACTCGGAATCATCCCGAACTTTGCACATTTGGTGTTTGGTGGCATACCATTAATTCTAGCACTTGTTGCCGGAATTCTATTTCTCTTCCTGCTATTGCGCTATGACCAGCCTATTCGCAGACATCACTCCGAGCGAAATGGAGAAAGCTCTCCTTGAACGAAAGTGCTGTGAGCGAATAGTACAGCTTTTGGGCATGACTCGTCTACGGGACCTTAATACAACTTGGTTCCTGTCATTCAGACCAATCTGGCAAGATTGCATCTTACCTGTTCTACGATGCCTGCTATGCGGTGAAGAATGCGTGTTGGACACCTGTCTAACATTTCCATCAGCTACGCCAACGGATGTCGATACTCTGCTGGACCCGATAACGGCCCATGCTCTGTGTTGTCCCCAGAGGCTACCAATCCTGATGTCAGCATTCATTGAGATCTCACAGACGCTTCCGGCTGCTGCTGAGGTACGAGAAAGATCTACAGGCACACAGGTAACAACGGACGCGAACTTTGCTGTGGCACCCTATGCTGGAAGCGAAGCTTCACATCTCTGTGCAATTAATCTGCTACACGAGGTGTTCCAACTGACACCAACTACAGTGGATGATGTTTTGTCTATAGAAATAGATGATCTCATGTTTACACCAGACCCGTAAACTGACTCTGATTCAGCATACAGTGTTCCAGAGATGCAGTAACAATTTGGCCTTCATTTTTAAAAACAACTTGGAACTCTACCAATATTGAACTTTTGTCCCATTTTCCGAACGAAAATGGCACTTCAATCTGCTTAAAGTAGAACTAGCCTTATAATACAGACTTCAAGGTATTTCCACGGACACTTAGGGGCCTATTCCGATCTCGGTCGGAGGCGCACCTAACACTATTCGGCCGGGAAAAAAGCCAGGCGAATGCCTGTTTCCCGACCGATCCGCACATTATTCCGAACGAGCAAGTACGATGCGCACAACTGCATAGATTCCGACCCAGTCGTACTCACCCAATCCAGGTCCTGTTTTCCGACCGAGGCGGATCCGGAAACGCAAAATCGAGTCGCACGGAAGCCAAAATGCAGCCCCGTCTGGCCGGACAAGTACGATGCGCTTTCCGTACGCGCCGAACCCGTCGCTACGCACGGCACGTCAAAGCATCCGGGAGAGGCGCATAAGCTCCGATTCGCGCCACAACACGATCCACGGCTACGAGACGAACACGCCAGCGACGAGGACGAGGCGAAGCAAAGAGAAAGACGAACGAGACGAACCAACCATGAATCCCATTGTGCCGATCCTACCAATATTCTACATCTACTACCGGAACAGGCACGGACGCGTACGGCGCAGAAGGTAAGTCAGACACCAACCACAAAAACAAACTACACGTACCCGACATATCTCTCACACACACACAGAGGGATGCAGAAATTACTTGCAACAGCAGCACCATAGGGGCGGGATGGCCATCAGCAATGCCACATATACACATAGGGGCCTGGATGCCCACCACCACTACCACCCCTACTCAGGGGGTGCCAGATGCCTACCACTACTACCACCTCTGCCCAGGGTGTGCCAGATGCCTACCACTACTACCACCCCTACCCAGGGGGTGCCAGATGCCTACCACTACTACAACCTCTACCCAGGGGGTGCCAGATGCCTACCACTACTACCACCTCTACCCATGGGGAGCTGGATGCCTGTCACTACTACCACCCCTGCCCATGGGGAGCTGGATGCCTACCACCACTACCACCCCTACCCAGGGGGTGCCAGATGCCTACCACTACTACCACCTCTACCCATGGGGGCTGGATGCCTGTCAGCACTACCACCTCTACCCAGGGGGTGCCAGATGCCTACCACTACTACCACCTCTACCCAGGGTGTGCCAGATGCCTACCACTACTACCACCTCAACCCAGGGGGTGCCAGATGCCTACCACCTCTACCCATGGGGGGCTGGATGCCTGTCACTACTACCACCCCTACCCATGGGGGGCTGGATGCCTACCACCACTACCACCCCTACCCAGGGGGTGCCAGATGCCTACCACTACTACCACCTCTACCCATGGGGGGCTGGGTGCCTGTCACTACTACCACCCCTACCCATGGGGGGCTGGATGCCTGTCACTACTACCACCTCTACCCAGGGTGTGCCAGATGCCTACCACTACTACCACCCCTACCCAGGGGGTGCCAGATGCCTACCACTACTACCACCTCTACCCATGGGGGGCTGGATGCCTGTCACTACTACCACCCCTACCCATGGGGGGCTGGATGCCTACCACCGCTATCACCCCTACCCAGGGTGTGCCAGATGCCTACCACTACTACCACCTCTACCCATGGGGGGCTGGATGCCTACCACCAACAACACCCCCACTCACAGGATGGCTAATACATGACACAACAAGCACACACCAACATAAACAATGCAACATAAAGACATCCCCCCCAACACCATGACAAGCGTGTGTAGACTGTGTCAAATGCCTACAACACTGAACATGACTTTGAACATACAATGGGACCCCCTATCACATGTGCCACACATAAATGTGTGTGGCCCCCACAATGCAAGCAGACCATGACCACTGTGGCAATGGGGTCCAACCCCCATCATCACAGTGACCAAAATGTAAGTGTGGGGTCCATAGCTGAAGCACATCTTGAACATTGTGGCAATGGGGTCCAAACCCCCATCATCACAGTGACCAAAATGAAAGTGTGGGGCCCATAGCTGAAGCACATCTTGAACATTGTGGCAATGGGGTCCAAACCCCCATCATCACAGTGACCAAAAGGTAAGTGTGGGGCCCATAGCTGAAGCACATCTTGAACATTGTGTCAATGGGGTCCAAACCCCCATCATCACAGTGACCAAAATGTAAGTGTGGGGCCCATAGCTGAAGCACATCTTGAACATTGTGGCAATGGGGTCCAAACCCCCATCATCACAGTGACCAAAATGTAAGTGTTGACATTGAAAAAGCTGCAACTGCCAAACTGCATGGATGATTCCTGGTCACAGAACAACAAACACATCAGTGGCAAAGTAGTGCTTGTGTCCCATAGCAACATAGATTGGGGGAGGCAAACACTGCAGTGCAAATAAGACATACCTTTGGCCATGTGCAGACAAACATCACCCATGGGGGCTGACACTGTCAACATTCATCAATGACACAATGACAGAAGTGACCATCAGAATGCAGACCCACATATTTGCACCAATGGGCACACAAATGCAGATACCCTGTGGAGACTGTAGATGTGAGGTGAACAGATACCATACCATGGCAGCAATGGGACACACAAACAATGATCATTGTGCTGACTGATGACCTAGGAGTCCCAGGGACAGCAGGGGAAACCCACCAAACAACATACAGCCAATAGCACACTAAAGATATGCCAATGCAGTGGTGCAGATGCACAAACACAAACAGGCAGACCCACACTGCACATCAAACACAACAGGTGAGGGGAGGGGTGCCAGTGTCCCCAGGCAACCACACAACACATGAGGAGGCCTGAATACCAATTACACAGATGTGCATACAGTGCCACACAAAGGTAACTCATGGATCCAAATCCCCTATGTGGGCAATCAGGCATTGTTAGATGAGAGGGAGCACAAATCACACATGTCACACAAGCATGTAGGAACAGCAACTGACACAGAGACACCACAGCACTACCCCCAGGGTCCCCACAATGTGGTGACCCTGGGCTGCATTACAATCCCACTGTGATGACAAAGCTAGATGTCGTTCACACTGTGAACCACAGTCATGTCTCCTGAGCAACAAACTACCATCACACCTACACAAGCACAAATCAATCAGCACGGCCAGTAAGCCAAGGCCAACATGGAGGCAGGGGTCTAGCCGTGCAACAACTCTCATCTGCACACACTCAACACCACACACCTCGACCTCCAACAATGTGCAGCAGTGAAGCTCACATGCACTGGTGACATTGCACATGCACCCATGACAATCCCATGGGTGGTGGTGGGAACCAAGGTGCAGAAACACATCACACATGGCCACTCAACAAGACTCCTGAATGTCTGACACACTGCACACTACGCTGTACATGGACATGACGGCAATACCACACCAACCAATGGGATCCCAGCCACAGTCCCACACCAATGAAGAAGCCAAGGTCACCCACAAAGAACACACATAGACAACTACCAACATTGCAGCCCTGACCCTGAGGAGTGCCAGCAGTCACACACACAACGTGTCACAATCACTGAAAGCTAACACAAATTGGAAATCACATGACAGGTGTCAACAACAAGTGCCAAGGGGAATCCTGACTGTGACCCATCTGCGTCTGCCCACAAACTCAGCCCTGACAGCAAACACACCTATGGGTGACACCCTGATGACCAGTAATGTGCCATGCACCCACATCACAGAGAACCCAGGGAGAAGACTTTGGGGGAACATAGGTCAACTCAGCAAGCATCACAAACAGGAACACCACTAGGGATCCCAGCATGCACAGCAAAATGGAAGTGAACACACAGACATGCTCATACAACACACACCTTGGGCGCAGGCGATGTCACAGGAGTACACACTGCCATGAGGGGACTCCACTCCTGTGTGAGGAAAGCTGTGCCATATGTTGCCTCAGTAGGGCTCCATCATGTCAGCAGAACACTTGGTCACACAGTTAACAATTAGCACCAAATGAAGGCTCCCGTCACATCAGCCTGGTCATGGGAGTGTCAACGAAATCATCAGCACAGATCCAACACACATGTATAGCAAGTTGCACTGACAACACAGATGAGTCCTTCCCCATTGATGCCCAAACCTGCATGTCCAGTGGAGATGGCCACACGGTCAGGGAAGTAGACTAATTGAACAATGGCAAGCACAACAGATGTGCAGGGGTGGAAGCCACAGATGTGACATTGCTAATGTAAGTAGGAAATCCCATTGCCAAATATTGAAAACATGACACCCTCGGATGCTGCTAAGGATGACATGGATACACCACAGGATAGGACACATTCCCCCTGGACCACATGGGTTCCTGCACAGTAACACTTCATTTTCATGAGACCAAATATCACCATCACTGCAGCACGGGCATGGTTAGCATCATCAACATCATCAGAAGCAAAAGCACTAGAGAACAGAAAGTTGCTTTATTCAGCATATGTGAGTTCAAAAGTTGAAGTCCAGTAAAAAAGAAACAAAGGCCAATGGCCAGTCCATCCTGAAAGTCAAAACAGGGTGACAGTGGCAGATGTCACCCTACGCATGCCTGCACTGATAAAAACCAGGGACAATCCCCTCGGAGGGGCATACGGGGGGCAGGCCAGGCACCGCAGGGACAGGATCAGGGCTCACCAGAAGGAGGCAGGGAAGGGGTGGTGGGTGCTGGAGAGCCACTGACAACTGCAGTGGAGGTGTCTGACATGGTGTGTGCCGGCACAACTGGGGGCATGACTCAGATGGTGTGGGTGCCGGCACGACTGCAGTGGACCGTGCAGATGGAGTGGACAGGTTCCCCACTGCAGTGCCCAAGTCAGACAGGGTGGTAGTGGACTCCACTGCAGTACCTACCTCCAGGGGAGGAGAATGGGGATCAGGTAAGGTGGGCAGGACAGAGGGGAGGACACCGTCTCCACACCAGTGGCACAGACAAGCGCAGCGGGGGTGTGGGGCCGGAAGAGCAAGTGGCAGGGGGAGAAGGCCTGATCTTTTTGGGGATGGTGTATCTGTGGGTGGGGGAACCTGGGGCAGGGTGTGGTGGGGGCACCTGTGGAGTGAGGGCCTGAGGGATGGAGGAAGGAGACTTGGTGCCTGAGCTGCAGGGCGGCGGCGGGGTCTTGCTCTTCCGGGTCCGGGGGGACTTGCGGATGGGAGCGTCAGTTGGTCTGCGCCTGGGGGAGGGTGTCCGGGGGCGAGGGGCACTCCGCTCCATGTGGGTGGGCTTCCTCTTCCCCCTGAATGCTGGATCGGAGGGGAAGAGGCCGAGGTCACTGAGGAAGAGCCGCTGTGTCTTTGGGGTTGCAGGTGAGGCAAGGGAGGGGGCTTTGGAGGGAGAGGCAACTGAGGACTGCGCAGTGCTCGTGGATGCGTGTGTGTGTGTCTGGGCCCCATCCCCTGTGAGTGTGGTTTCAGTCCCCTGACTGTGCGTGCGTGTGCATCTTGTTTGTGGCGTGTGTGTCTGTGTGCTGCTCCTGTCTGTGCTGGTGTGTGCCTGTGCCGGTGTGTGTGTGCTTGGGACAGGTAAGGTGCTGGGGAGTGTGGATGGGGCAGAGGCAGGAGGGGTGAGGGACTGGTGGAGGAGGGACACTGCTGCCGTCAGGGAGGAGTCCATGGACCTATTGCGCCTCTGTAGGGCAGACATGCCCGATGAGATGCCCTCCATGAACGACACCAGCTGAGTCAACAGAGTGGTGTGTGCATGGAGGACACTCAGCATCGCTGTCTGCCCTACATGGAGCTGGCGAAGGAGGTACACAGACTCCTCACTCAGGGCAGCAGGGGACACAGGGGCAGGGGGTGCGGTGCCTGGCCCGAAGGAGACATGCTCCCGAACATGGGAGCCTCCACGGACCTCGGGAATGGGAGCCGATGGGAGGGCGGTGGTGGTGGCGGGGACAGCAACACTAGCTGGATGTGGTGGCTGCTGACACCCGCATCCACAAGGGAGTCATCCTCCGAGCTGCTGTGGTCCTCAGCTGAGGTGGATGGTGCTGAGGACTCCTCGGTGTGGCGCCCCTCGCCCTCCGTGCCACTGGGTCCCTCCGACCACTCCTCGGCTGCTGACCCAGTCTGGCTCTGCGGCTCCTCCTGGTCCGTGGAGCTGTCCCCTCCTGTGGCCGTGGATGTATCTGCAAACAATAGGGAAACAGACAGACATCAGTCACCTGCACCAAACGCACACACCACAGTAAGTACAGCACATTACAGAGCAAGCCCTGGCATCCTTAGTTGAACATTGCCAAAAGTGCCCAAACAGAATAGGAGAAGCCAATTGTCAGTCTGATGGTCAACCATGGCACTCACATCCCTCCTGGCCTTGCACCCATCTGTCTGGTGTCTGTTGGATGGCAATACCCCAGTGTGGACACATGCACCACCTACACAGTAGTTGGACAGTGCAGAAAACACGGTGAAGCATGTGAACATGCACACATCACAACTCTTGCCACTGAGTCAGTACAGGTGTCCGGATGAAAGGGATGCCCAGAGTCAAATATGAAATGCATGTGATGCATACCAGCGACAGACACCATGATGCACCCATGTCCTGATAGCCATTGCCACAATGGTGTGCATGTAGCACATGTCACTCCCCTGCAGGATCACTCATAGGAAGTTACATGCCATGGCACAGGCATGCCTGCTAAGTCATACATCACTGTCTCCAGTCACATGGGCAGGGCAGCCAGACAACAACACTCTGCACTGTGTCACAATAGTAGGTCATGGGGAATGCAAGTCCTGGAGCTGAACAAGTGCACATGTACATCCCCCACACACCACATCATCTGAACCCTTATCTGTCCAGGTCATACCGATTGGACATATGGGAGACCTGTAACACAACCCTCTGAACCTGAGCACCTCACGATCTGCTGTGAATGGGAAACAGCTGCCTGAACTTCACATTCGCATACCCCAGTCTGCACGGTCAGGTGATCAAACACCTATGTGTCACACAAGTATCGTCTCCTATGGTCACATCTCCGGTGGCATGCTGAGCCCCAACCGAGAAACACCCCAGCAGTCCTGACAACGAAGCAACAGCACACTGACACAGAGGCAGACACCTGAGGGGACATATCACCGAGCACAACGTGTCAGCTGATACACGGGAGTGGGAGTACAGAGTGTATTGTATGGCCTGGAGTAGGCATGACTGTCCTGCCCCACATGAATGAGGGATGAGCCCTGGACAGTAGGCAGCTGGCTAAGTATGTGTGACACACGTAATATACACACTCCTGGGGCCCAAACATTGTTCCCACCCGCAGCATGGGTGTGTGCCAGATACCCCAGGCACATGTGGTGGATCAGCTCAGCAATTGGACCACATATCAAAGTAACACGCAGATTACATGTCAGAACACAGGCATTGTGTAAGCAATGGACCCACCCATGATGCCCACCACAGAGTTAGGGGAACAGATGCTGTCCCCCACCTTGAGTCAAGCAAACTGCAAGGACACAGTACCCAAGTGACACAATTCCCTGACTGCAAGGGCCACACCTGGGTATCAGATGAGGAGTGGGCTGTGCACAATCGAGGGACATGGGTCCTGGACCACATGACTGATGTACTGTGGAAGTTTAACCAGGCCAGAGGAGGGCACATAGCATGGCAGACAAAGTTCACAATGCAGTCATGGACTCACCCCCTCCTTGCTGCTCTCTGGCCTTCAGCTGCCCATCCAGATCAGGGAAGACCACCGCCAGGATCCTGAGCATGTGGGGGTCAGGGTCCGGTGTCCGCCCCTCCTGCGAGGAGGCGACAGCTTCAGCTGGACCCGTGCGATCCTCCGGGTCCAGCCCCGAAGGTCCTGCCACCTCTTCTGGCAGTTGCGGATCTGGCGCTTGTAGACCCCCACGGATCTCACTGCCCGGACGATGGTCAGCCATATCTGCTGCTTCTGGTGGGCATCAACCTGTGAGGATGACAAAGTGAGAATGCCATTACTACACATGCAACATATCCGTGCATTACACAGTTGGATATACATGTCTCAATCACAGGGGCACATGATGTACACAGGCAGTGCAACGATGGCTATGGACAGTATGCCAGCAGTTACTACATGGTATCATTGCCTGGGAAGTAAAACCTTGTTTAAATGCACTGTCACTGCACTATACCTGTTCAGTGCATGTAACTACACACTATGGGGGGTGACAACTACTCAGTGAGCCTGCTAGCCAGTGGCGTGCAGACTGTTAGCCTTGCTAGTCAGACAACATGCACATTTAGTAAGGCAGTGGACAGCACACTCACCTGCTCCCCTGCTTTCCCATACAGCTTGCTGTACAGTGGAAGGAGGCTGTCCAGCAGGGCCTGGTTCTCCTCAGTGCTGAAGGCTGGGGCTCTCTCCACAGTACGTGCCATTGCAGGGTCCAGAGGGTGCAGATACAGCAGCAGTGGTGGTGGCAGATGTCGTCCTGGAGCATGTAGTGCAGGCAAGTGAGCTCTCAGTGGAACAGCCAGCATTATATGTGTGCTGCAGAGGCAGATACTGTCCCATGTGTCCAAAGTGATAGGTCCAAGTCGTTTGCATCTTCTGAATCTGGCCAATCCATGGAATTGCACCACTTACACACGCCCACAGCATCCTTCAAAAATTCAACTTCATGACACCCATGAATTTACAACATTGTTGTGGGTGACCAACTGAATTTCCAGCATCAGACTCGTTCAAGATTTGAAAACGCGTCCGTTGCCAGGCCAGGCCATAGCCAATGGGTGCGCACCGATCGGTCCATTGCTGTTCAACGCATACCGGGGATACAACGCGTACCCGCACACATTGAATGCAATGGGCCGGCCGGGCACACCGATCGGTCCATTGCTGTTCAACGCGTATTGCGAATACAACGCGTACCCGCTCACATTGAATGCAATGGGCCGGCCGGGCACACCGATCGGTCCATTGCTGTTCAACGCGTATTGCGAATACAACGCGTACCCGCTCACATTGAATGCAATGGGCCAGCCGGGCACACCGATCGGTCCATTGCTGTTCAACGCGTATTGCGAATACAACGCGTACCCGCTCACATTGAATGCAATGGGCCGGCCGGGCACACCGATCGGTCCATTGATGTTCAACGCGTACCCGGGATACAACGCGTACCCGCACACATTGAATGCAATGGGCCGGCCGGGCACACCGATCGGTGCATTGCTGTCCAACGCGTATTGCGAATACAACGCGTACCCGCTCACATTGAATGCAATGGCCAATGTGCGCACACCGATCGGTCCATTGCTGTCCAACGCGTATTGCGAATACAACGCGTACCCGCTCACATTGAATGCAATGGCCAATGTGTGCGCACCGATCGGTCCATTGCTGTCCAACGCGTATTGTGAATACAACGCGTACCCGCTCACATTGAATGCAATGGCCAATGTGTGCGCACCGATCGGTCCATTGCTGTCCAACGCGTATTGCGAATACAACGCGTACCCGCTCACATTGAATGCAATGGCCAATGTGTGCGCACCGATCGGTCCATTGCTGTCCAACGCGTCCCTGTACAAGTCACTGGCATATGTCACCATGCCTGTCACAGGTGAACATATGCCAGCCACATATACTTCCCAGGGAGTGAGGGGCACACCTACAACACCACAGCCTGTCCACACTGTATCCTAAGGCAAGTAAGGCTGCATTACCTATTCCGTGTATGGGGGTGAACATGTTGTTCTGTGGGTGTCACTTAGGGGCAGCCACTCCCAGGCTGTGCACGTGTTCATGGGGACAGAATCCTTGGTGTTTCGTGTACATGACCACTGTGATGTGCAACTGTTCATTTCTGAGCATGTGGCATGGTCACATTTCACGGTGGTGTATGTGTATGTCATGTCACATACCCCCTGAGTCCCATGTGGGACGGTATGTACGTCCCAGGGTGACCCATTGCCACAATAGTGATGGTCCTCCACAGTCTGTGTGCATGTTGTGTTTACAATGTCTCTGATTCCATGTGCACAATGGGAGACAGTCTCCACATCCACGTTGTTTGTGCATGGACTTTGATGTTGTGTGTGTGTGTGTCACAGACGTCCATGTCTGTCCTGCCGAGGCAACAGGGACTACCACCTGTGGGGGTCATGGTTGTTTTGCTGTGGTGTATTCATGATACACCATGTCATGCCAGTGTCCATGTGGCAATACAGGGTCCCTGGGAATCTACCTGTCGTTGAGCTGTGATGCCTGGGGCACATCTGTCCTCACATGTCACTGTGGGGTGTGTTTGGAACGTGGCAGCAGGAGATGGGAACTGTGACACGGCCTCATGATATCCCATGGCACAACCTGGGACTTGTTGATGCCACTTGTTGAACTGTGATGTTAGATGTTGGCCATGTATGTGCCATACATGTCCTTACGGAACTGCACACATCATGTACTTGTGCCTCATAATGATGTATCATGTGATATTGAGTATGGTCAATGCCACATATGTGGGGTGACTGACAATCTTTCTTTCTTCACCTATGCACTACAGGGCACCAGCTGTCCATAGACCATTCCCTGACCTTGCAACCATGGTGCAACGGGACTGCATCCGACGGTACCGCTTCACCAGGCCGCTGATTGAGGTATTGACGGTGCGGTTGGCCCCACATTTGCAAGCTGGCCGGACATACCCTACAGCGCTGACCCCCAAGGTGAAGGTGATGGCAGCCCTACACTTCTTTGCCACCGGTACCTTTCAACACACAGTGTGGCGACTGCTGGTGGGATGTCACAGACCATGTTCAGCCGTGTGCTCCGCGATGTTTTGGAGGCTATGTTGATATACCTGAACCAGTACATCTATTTCCCTAGACTCCAACAACTCACTGACGTGAAGAGTGACTTCTATGCCCTGGGGAGGATGCCGCATGTCATTGGCTCCATTGATAGGACACATGTTGCTTTAGTACCACCACAGGCCCAAGAGCAGGCATACAGGAACCGCAAACACTACCACTCGGTCAATGCACTGGTGGTATGTCTTGCAGATATGAGCATCTCACACGTCTGTGCCCGTTTCCCCGGTTCTGCACACGATGCCTACGTGATGAGGAGTAGTCGCATCCCGAGGATGATGTCACAGATGCGGAACCAGCGTGCCTGGCTTGTTGGTGTGTACTGACTTTGTACCATTGTGTGTGTTCTGCAATGTAGTGTTCCACCCTCTTTTCCAACTCAGCTAATGTGCAATTGTCTGTATGTAGGTGACTCCGGATACCCCAACATGCCGTGGTTGCTGACGCCCCTCAGGAACCCTGTGACACCAGCCCAGATGCGCTACAATGAGGCACATGGTCGGACCAGGAGAGTGATTGAGCGGACATTTGGTCTCCTGAAGAGCCGCTTCCGCTGCCTGGACAAGACAGGAGGGGCCCTCCCATATGCCCCAGCAAAGGTGTGCAAGATTGTCATCGTCTGCTGCATGCTACACAACCTGGCAGTGCGGAAGGAGTTGCCTCTCATCCTGGATGACGATGACCAACATCCGCCACCTGTGGAGGATCCTGGCCTGGACCAAGATGCCAGTGATGATGATGATGATGATAATGATGTCCGCACACAGCTCATCACCAACTTCTTCAGCTGAATGTGAGTATCCAGAGTTGTCATGTCAATGATGTGAGTATGCATGATATGTGTTGGTGGTGCTCTGGTGCTGTTTGAGTGTGTCCATGTGCTACATGACTGTATGCGTGTAGCGATGTGTCCTTACAGGTAGTCTGTACTCCCCAACAGTGTTGACATGCTAACTTGGTTCTGGGTGGGTATCTTGTGACATGTATTGGGCATGAGTATTGCAGTTCTGTCCTGTTCTTCAGTGCTTTTGACTGTGTTTCATTTCTGTCCTTCACAGGGTACTTTCAGAGTCGTTTGGTCAACTGTGATCCCCGACACCGTGATTCGACTTCCAGGGTGGTAGCTGTCGTGTCCCTACAGGTGATGTGCGCCACACCCATGGACTTCCTTCCTTCTACACTTGTTGACTGTGTGCCCGCTGCCAGGTGGGATTACCTTGCATCTGTAGTGGTTACAACATGTTGCAAATGTGTAATAAACCTGTGCTTCACTTTGTGATGTGCGTTGTCTGTGGTCACACATCTGACTGACATTTGCTTACTGCACCAGTGGGCTAGTTGACAAAGAATGTGAATAGGTGTTGTGTCTGTGCATTGCACCGTATTTCCTGGCAACATCAGTGTAGGCGCTGAGTCAGATGGCCTAGGTGTGTATATGTTGTGTAGCCCTGGTGGTGTGTCTCCCTCATATGTGTCACGTTGCCATGACTCACATGCCTGTGTTGTACTTGCTGTAGCAGTTAGCATGCACAGTGTAATTTCGCAGGTCATCATCTCCATGACAGAAACCACGTTGGAATCACAACAGAGGCAGGTATGGTGTATTAGTGTGTTTATTGTCATACATGTGTGTGTACAGTGCACAGGATGGTGGGTGCTGTACATTTTGATTGCAATCCAAAGTTCCTAGATGAATTGGAAGTCCTGGTAGCAGAAATGTCCTGAATAAAGTCCACAGTCATCTGATACATTGGTCCAACTTGTACTCCCCATGTCATGTGGGGGAGTTGTGTTGCAGTCAACAGGGTGAACAGTTTGCGCACAAAGGTGATTATCCAGAACAGGTTTTGGCTTCCTGGGGGTTGCACATGGCCATCGGCCTCTCAGTTGCCCCTCCTCGGACGACCCCTCTTCTTTGGGGGGGACCCTCAAGTGCAGGCTGCTGCGGTGCAGGGGACTCTCCGCCAGAGTCCTCCTCCCTCCCTGTGGCAGTTGCAGTTGTTTCAGCACCAGATGTTGTGGGCACACAGGGAGGTGTTGACTGGTTGCTGCTCGTCTGGCGGAGGCATTGTAATATGTCCCTATGCACCGCCGTCATCTCTTGCAGTGTGTCCCACTTGGACTCCACGCGGGACATGTGTAAGTCCAAGCGTGCATGATGGGCAGCCTGCTGCTGTTTAATGTCCCTGAGGAGCCCCACTGCCTGGCTGAGGTCTCCGGTGCTGGACTGGTACGCATCGGCTATGCGTACCAGTTGTGGGTCATCATGCAGTCCAGACCCCTCTGCGATCAGCGACCTATGTCTCCCACCCCTCCCACCACCCCTTGCGACACGTGCAGTACCTGAGGTGGCACGCACAGGTGACCCTGGGCACCCTTGGGGTTGTTGGTGGTGTTGGTGTCCATAGCCCCACGTTGGTCCAGGGTCCCTGTGCTGGTGGTGGTGGTGCTCCTTGGTCTGTCCATGTCGGCAGGGGTGGTATGTGTGTTGACAGTCGTTGGAGGGGTGGGTGCAGGGGGTGCAGCTGGTGGTCCTGCTGGTGCTGCATGATGACTTGCTCCGGAGGTGCCAGGTAGGTCTTCGTCATCCGAGGAGGGCAGAGGCTGTTCCACACCAGTGAGCTCCATTTCCCCTTGAGCCTGGGACGGGGACTCCTCAGCGTCTGCTGCTGTGTCCCCATCATCACCTGTTTTTGGGAGACACATACAATGTATGTTATGTTTTTGCAGGCATCAATGGTTGACACACCTGACAGTTGTGACTGTACCTCTGGATGCGGGCCTGTACATTGCATTGTCCTAAGTTGTCACAGTCAGAGGTTGATATTGGTGTAGCACATTGTCCTGCATACTTTGGGCATTTCTATATGAATGTTGGGGTGTGTACATGGTCTGCATTGGTTGTATTTGGTTGACAACCGGCCCTCCTTCCCACACAGCCAGATATTCCACCATGGAACGTTCTTCCATTGCAGGGAGTGCAAGTTGTCTTTCAGGATGTCAGTCAGTGGTGTCCTGCTGTTGGTTGGTGCCCAGTTCCCAGCAGGGCCTGGAGCCCACAGCAGTACCCAGTGTCAGCCATCTTGTCAGTTCTTTTCCACTCCCTGTGATGTGCGCATGGTTCAGGGTGGTGTTGATGGGACAGTTGTGGGGGTGACCAATATCTGTGACTACCACTCCCATCATGCTATTGCCTCCACCCCACTTCCCAGCATGCCCATACTTACTTGCTTTTGGGTGGACTTCACTGTGTGTGAGTGTGAGAGCAATGGCAAGATGGCTGACAGTGGTGTCCTGCTGTTGGTTGGTGCCCAGTTCCCAGCAGGGCCATGTGCTCCCCACAACTGAGCACCAGTGTCAGCCATCTTTGAAGTGGCTTTTGACTCCCTGTGAGGTGTGCATGCTTGGGTGTGAGCTTGCTGGGCCATGTGGGTGGGGGATGTTGGGCTGTGACTACCACTCCCATCATGCTATTGCCTCCACCCCACTTCCCAGCATGCCCATACTTACTTGCTTTTGGGTGGACTTCACTGTGTGGTGTGAGAGCAATGGCAAGATGGCTGACAGTGGTGTCCTGCTGTTGGTTGGTGCCCAGTTCCCAGCAGGGCCATGTGCTCCCCACAACTGAGCACCAGTGTCAGCCATCTTTGAAGTGGCTTTTGACTCCCTGTGAGGTGTGCATGCTTGGGTGTGAGCTTGCTGGGCCATGTGGGTGGGGGATGTTGGGCTGTGACTACCACTCCCATCATGCTATTGCCTCCACCCCCTTCCCAGCATGCCCATGCTTCCTTCCTTTTGACTCTGCTTCCCTGTGGAGTTGTGTGCCTGTGCTGACAAGATGGCTGACAGTGTTATCCTGGGGTTAGTTTTGCTACAAGTCCCATGTGTGTCCCTGTGCTTCACACTGCATGACCCAGGGTTGTGGTTCTTTGTGGGATATTTGATTAGAGTGTGAGGCAATGCATTCTCCCAGGTGAGTTGTGTGGAGTTTGTGTTAGGGGTGTGTGTGAGAAACGCTGCTGGTAACTATGGTCAGGGCTGTCAGTCCTCCTTCCCACCCAGCCAGATATCCCACCATGGAACGTGCTTCCATTGCAGGGAGTGCAAGTTGTCTTTCAGGATGTCAGTCAGTGGTGTCCTGCTGTTGGTTGGTGCACAGTTGCCAGCAGGACCTTGTGCTCCCCACAGCAGTAGCCAGTGTCAGCCATCTTGTCAGTTGTTTTCCACTCCCTGTGATGTGAGCATGGTTCATGGTGGTGTTGATGTGCGCATTGTGAGGGTGGGCAATATCTGTGACTACGACTCCCATGATGCTATTGGCTACACTGACTTGCCCAGCATACACAGGATTCCTTCCTTTCAGTGGGCTTCACTGTGAGGTGGTGTTGTAGTGGTGGCTACATGTCTGGATGTGTTTGTTAGTTATATTTGTGCCACTGCCTAGTTGTAGTTGTGTTTGTACATGTGATGACACAGTTACATATCACTATGAGATGGCATGTGTTGTGTTTATCTGACTGACATACACATTTTGGGATGATTCTGTTCTGGTTGGTGTGTATTTGCTAAGGGTGCATGGTTTGACTCTCCCCTTGACAGTGATGTGTGTGTATTGTCGCACAATATTGTGTACATTTGTTGTGTACTCACCAGGCTCTGGGATGTTTTCTAGTCCATATACGCTCACTGGTGGTAGGATGGCCCGCACCTTCTCCTCCCAGGGACTGAGGTATACTGGTTTGGCAGGAGGGCCACTGCCGGTGTGTTGGCTCAAGAGGTAGTCCTTCTTCAACAGCTCCCTGACCCTCCTGCGCACGTCATACCACCTGTTCTGGATGTCTCCCTTTGTGCGCAAACATGGTGATTGTGCATTCACCCTGTCGACAATCCTCTCCCACATCTTGGTTTTCTGCGACATGGGTGTCTGTTGGACCAGTGTACCAAACAGCTGTGGCTCTACCCTGAGGATCTCATCTACCAGGACTTCCAATTCACTATCTAGGAACTTATGATTCTTCTTTGGGGGCATGGTGATGGGTGGTGATGGTGAGTGATGTGTGTGTTGGTGTGCAGGTGAAGGTGTGTGAGTGTGTGTTTTGCTGGGTGTATGTGAGGGTGCTATTTGTTGAGGTGCTGATGGTGTGTGGCTTGTGTGATGGATGAGCTGTGGGTGGGTGTGTGGTTGCTGTCTGTTGAGTGCTGGCAGGTAATTTGAATTTGCAAAGGATCATGGTAGGGATTTGTGTCCTTTATATGGGTGGAGTTGTGGGTGTGTCTTTGTTCCCTGTTCCCCCCCCCCGTATTTATTGCCTTTGTAATTGCTTGTTTGGCCTTTTTTTGTGTGTTTTTCCCTTTGTACTTTTTGTGCATGTAGGAGACGTTCTTGTGACCGAGTCGGACCCTGCAGTTGTCTCGTACGAGCTTCTCCGAGTCGTTCACGCTGTGTTTGTGCTGTTTTCTATGCTGCATACGCGTCGGTCGCGGTGTATTGGGTTGCTTCGGCTTGCAGTTTTGTATGCGTGTCAGTCGTACGGCTTGGCCTCCGCGCGACTTGGTCGTGTTTTCCACGCGTTGCATCGTACTTGGCGGGTCGGAGTTCGCGGGTACGTTTCGTTCGGGATTCTTCCTGGTGCGTGTCGGTCGGTTCGATTCACGTGGTTTTCTGGCCGGATAGCTGTTTTCCGCGCGGCTCGGTCGTTCGGCTTGTGTTCCGTACGAGTCGGTCGGATTTTGCACGCTTCTCATCGTACTTTGCGGGTCGGGCTGCACCGGTACGTGTCGGTCGGAATGAATTCCGGCTCCGAGTCGGTCGGTACGTTTTCCGGCCCGAATCGGAATCGGCCCCTTAGTCATCTTGTGTGTCTAAATCAGTTCATTTATTTTCATGACATGAAATGACCTTTGACTTTTGAACAACTTATCGATCATTTTTTTGTCAAATGTAAATATTACTGCTTCTTTTCATTCATATTGCATTATATTTTAAATTTATGCATGAAGTGAAGAGCAATGCTTCAAATGTACAGTACCTTTTGCATTCTAATTGGTTTTTTAAATGCCTTTTTTAAATGGTTTTATGAAATGTTTTAGAAATATGCGGTACTCCATTTTTAATGTTTAGCATTTTAAATGTTTAGCATTTTAGTATTATCGTACACACGAAAGTGGAGTGGGTGTTGTATTCCTCTTAGGGTGTCCATAAACGGGCTTTCCAGTATCATGTCCTTATATAGGCACAATTCGCCCTGCCCTTATATAGGCATAAAATCCCAGCCCTTATTTAGGCATTAAACCGTGCACTCCAAATACAGGCATGGTCTCCGACATCCATCCACCCTAACGTCATAACGAGTTCTTGAAGAACAGACCCTTAGGCTGCGGGAGTTTCCCTAGTCCAGGACTATTGATTTCTTCAAGGACTCATATATTATGCATGAACCATTATTCCTTAGGGGTTCATTCATGACGTCTTCTGCTGTCCGACTCACGTCAATGCTAACATTCTGAGGTAATTCTCAGGTATAAATATACCTTCCCTAGCCCCTGTAAATCAGAGGAGACCTCGACTTCAGAGGAGCCCGTTTCCCAGCCTGACGCACTGAGAAGACGCTGTCATCCCTGCACGCAGAGAGTCCAGCTTCCAGTGATCTAACTTCCCTTGCGGGGTGTTGGAGTTCGAGTCTGGCAAAGAGATTCCTACCTCTCTCATTCTTCAGGTATGGAGCAGACTAGAACCTAGAGGACTCTTGGCATACTAGGCATACTGGGGTTAGCGTACTCTTAGTATACCATAGTAAGGAATACTTCACCTACTTCATACCTCGTCCTACACCTAGGTTAGGTTAGGTACATTGGGGTAGAACTAGATTAGAAACGCATCGTATGAGTACTCGCATTTTTAGTCTGTGTTATTTATGTAACAGCATATGTACTAAAATATAATGCTCTCGCAGTATTATTTATTTCTACTGCTCACACTGTACATTATTTATCTCGCATACTGTCTTGTGATCGTAACAGCACATTTTACTTACACCAGAAACAAGACTGTTCAATAAATCCTTTATTGAAACGCCCGTCTATTTCTTTCTGTGTAACTTGGAGAAAACTAAGCATGCACGACTGAGCTGAGTGAAATAGTTATCTATTGTTTCCACGACTCTGGGACACGTTCTGATTCTAAAGGGAAACACAGTGGTCATGTTTTGCGGCTGCCAGAAACTACTCCCTTCTTGTTGTCAAGAAGTTTCTAGTGGCCTCTGAGCTAGCTGGCACAAGTAATTAAGTTTAATATACTCGATAGGGACATACTGACCTTAGTCCTATGTCAAACCTATAGGATATATTATTCCAATGCGCAGAGCCTATTAGGGAAATAGGAGCTACACGCTCCTTCCGGAGGCGACGAATGATGATCATGAGAAGCTGTCAAGAGACAGTGGGCGCAAGGCGGACCAGGCACGAGCCAGACGGTGACACCAACATACACAAATAACTGTGACACTTTTATGCCACTCATCCTAAAAGAGGTAATCACATCCCCTTTCACAAACCAAGCCTGTAGAATGATTTACAACGCACCAGCAGGATGCTGAAGCCACTGCGGCGCCTTTGATGTTCTAATCAACTTTTTTCATCCTGGGTGTATTTATGCTTTAGGGATATAGGTATCTATCAACTGCTGGACTGTGAAGAGCAATATGAAGGACAATAGGCCACAGATCTAAACACACAATGATTAAAAGGGAGTTCAAAAGCCGTGATATGTTTACCCTTCGAGACTCCATCGACAAGAATATATTGCTCTATGCTACACACTCTGCTGCAGTATTGGTATATGTGTCTCTGTGGAAATAAGAGGAGGGGGCTGAGCGTATACATACTTGCTAGTGCAGTGGATAAATCCTACAACCTGCATGAATCCCCCGCACCCCCCTCCAATCTCCAGGACTTTACCTTATAGCGCCTCATTTTAGTACCCTGGCAGAATCATGGGCTTGGTGTTTGTGAAACGTGCCGTTGTCGGGCTCTACATTAGTCAGTGTGATGGAGGAGTGCGAGTTTGAGATTTCCCTCCATTCTCCATGACGTAACCGACTAAAACGATGGTGCATTATGTAGCAGGTGGGTAGCGGAATGGATAGGAAGGGTGGTGGGGACACAGGGACAACAGAGGACTGTTGGGTGTTAGGGGTACCAGTTGGAGGGAGGATGATGTTCTGAAAAGTAATCAATAACATTGATATCATTAACATATAGAACTGTATGCCAAAACATAAGTAAATTCAGGGCCCAGTAGCACTATATATAGCAGAGCCAGTCAATATCATTCATTAATAGCCTTCAATCAACTTATGCACCTAAGCTGGAGGAGGCAAGTGTGGAGAAGAAGAGTAAGGAACACTAGATAGCATTATTGGCTGGCTCCAAAGTGAGCCACACTTTTGAGAAAGTGGGGGATAACAACGTGTTAGGTGGACGTTACAAGATCCAATCTGCTATGTGCATTGGGCCAGATTGTCCAAAAATAAGTAAGTGTGCACTGGGAGGTTTATACCCTTTAATTTCTCTTGATTTACTCATTTTTTGAATTCACAGAGGTTTTGCAGACTACCACAAAAACCTGTGACAGTTCTAGGTTTCTAGGTGTACTTTAGAAAATTGTTTGTGAATTCTAGCCTTGGAACATTCACTTTTATGCCTCTGAGTAAATGTACTCACTCGAAAATCTTTGTGTGATTAAATCTTTTTATGATTACTAACTTTCGTTTATTTAAAAAGTGATGGTGAGAAATGCATTTACATTTTTCCAATGCATATATATATATTTTACAATATTTTTTTTATTCGCACAAGTCATAGTACAGCAATAAACATTTACGAAGAAACATGATACATTTCACAGCTGTCCCAATACCAAGATACAATTTCACAATAAGAATAATATATAGTGAATGCCCCTGTATGAACATTGCACGTATATTCCAATCATCTATACTTAACAGCAGTTTCTCATTATCGCCGTGCTTTTTGAAGGTGATCCTCCACAGACGAAAGAGGGGGCTCCCCGCACCATACAGTCTCATCATTTTATCATCCTCCTAGGAGGTGGGGTCCGGGACATGGACACCTCAACTGGGTCCCTGTTGATAAGTAATGCGTTCGTCGTGTTCCTCCAAACCTCTAGGCCTTCCACAAGCCTTCTTCTCTCCTGGACATTTTGAGATGTACCTCTTCAGCTAATACCTACTCCATAGTGTTCCTTATCCATACATCTATACAAGGGCCACAAGGAGCCAACGATCCAATAGTCATATGCCTTTTTGCCAACATCAGTGCCAGATGCAAAAATGTGTATTGCATTTTACTTTATTTCGGTCTGGCGATAATGCCAAAGAAGCAGCTCTCTGGAGAGAGTCTGAAGTGGACCCCGGTAGTTCTCTGTAGTCCCTCAGACACATCCCTGCAGAAATCTATAATTTTATCACGTCCATGTAATGTGGTAGAAGGACGCACCATCTTCTCTGCACCTTGGACTTGTGGCCGACCTCCCCGGATAAGTTCTAGTCTGCAGTAATGGATTTAGATATGTGCAGTGGAGATAATTAAAATGCAACAATTTGAATCGTGCCTTACAAGATACTCCATGCACCAAGGTACAAGCAATTTTCCAGTTTGGCTCTGTGAACTTGGCCCTCCAATGTCCCTCTCCCATCCGCTTCGACATCTGAATTTGGATTTGTCTTTATTCGCATTTAAGACTTTACAGAGCATGGTCACAAGAAGGCGTCCTGTGCCAAAAATCAATATAGAGTCAAGTGTAGCTGTGACAGGAGTCGTATTGGGGGAACCAGTCCAAATCTCTCTGACAGTAGCAGCCAGCCTTGCAAATTGGAGAAACTGTAAGGTCCCACCCTAAATGTTTCTTTCACTTCTTGAAAGGTAACAAAGGCATCCCCAGGTATAAATCGCCCCGCGTATGACAGCCCCCTCCCTGCCAGTAAAGTACCGACACGTCTGTGGCTTTATGCTGACATGGCTGAAGAGCCCAGATGTAGGTCGTCTCAGGACTTTCTTTACTATGCGTTCACATATCCTGCCTGTTTGACGAATTATATGTGGAAAATTCACATTTCAGGAGCAATTCCAAGAATGGGGTGTCTCTATATGTTCACTCGACCAGTCTCTTCTCTCAGTTGTCATCTGGTGTCACCCACTTGGCTGCATTCTGTATGTGTATTAATAAATCTCAATGTCTGGCAGTTCCAGTCCACCCTCAAATAAGTTACATTTTAATGTGTTCAGAGCTACTTGCCCAAACTAAAGAGATCGTCATAGTGTTCAATTTCGTGAAGGTGGCAGAAGGCAGTGGGCATAGGGAATGTTGTAAGGTGTACAAACATCTTGGGAGAAGCACTCTTTTTGCAATGGCTGTCCTCCCCATAATGGATAATGGCAGTGGGTACCAAACGTTTATTGATGATTGCAGTCTCCTTTTTGCCCTCCCATGTTGTTATTGTACTGCTGGTCCGCTGCTGTTGTCACATAGATAACTCAGTACCTGAACTAATCTGTTTTCCACCTGAGCCAAATGTTTCCAGACATGCCAGGAGATTGATGCAGATTTTCTGGGCCTTAGCAGATAAAAGAGAGTATTGTCTGTGTATAGAGATATCAGATGTGCAGAGTTCCCCACATTTGATGTTGGGTCGGGCAAAAGCAAGTATCAGTGATATGTCACATTCCCATTTGAGTAAGCAAGCTGGCCATTAACTGGATTTATCGCCCTCTCTATGAAGGCACTGTTGATCATCTCTCAGTGTTAGCCTGTCCACCCTGTCCCACAGTTCCCCCAACTTTCTCTCCATTCCCTGTAACTCCTGATGCCCTTTGGCACTAATATGATATGCTCTTGTATGCCAGCTAATTTATCTTCTTGGACTGAAAGGTCTTGCTGTAGATGTTTTCTAATACTATACACTTTCCTTAGACCCTCTTGTTATGTTTTCTTTTGATACTGTGTTCCCTGGTTGTCAGCCATATCCTAGCAACCAGTTCTTCTCTTGGAATCCTGCTGTGGAAGCCAACAGAGGAGCTTGGCTGGGCAGATGAGAGGTTGACAGCTGGGGGTCGTTACAAGTTGACAATAAACTGTTGTACTCACGAAAGGAAGACCGCCAAGTCAGCTGGTGAGTAGATTTATAGGTTTAATAACAGGACAGCTGAGCCACCGAGCGGAGCGGCTACCGGCAACAGGAACCGTCTCAACTGGCATAAATCGAATGCCAGACATGGAACCTCCGCACGGTAGGCTTCCAAGTGACCAACATTCACAAACAAGCATTGGAATACTACATTGGTCTTTCCTTAAAAACAAAAGGAAATAACTGAATAGAAATGAAAGGGCAAAAGAAAAAGAGGAAGAAAAGCATGAGCGAAGAATAAAGAGGGAACAGAGGAGTGGGAACCAGAGAACAAGGAAAGATAGGAGAAAACGAAACAAAACAGAACTACAACAGAGGAGATATGCACTTGAAAGAAAACTATCTTCTGTATCGAAGAGGAACATTTATAACTCGAGCACTGCGCCTTAAAGAAGACTGGCCCGCACAATCTGTACCATCACCAGGGAGAACCATCCCATGGTCTCGACTTCCCTTTTCATCTGTAACAGTGTTCAACAGCCGATTTCTAACGAGAAAACACTTGTTCCACCACTGGCCATTTCCTAACTTTACCGAATTCCCCTTGATGTAGATGACCTTTTCAGGTGAACCAAACTTAGACAACCCTTTCTTCACATGGACAGGCTTCTTAACTCTGACTACGTCCCCCACAGCTATCTCAATATCCTTTACTTTCTTTGTAGAATCAAAGTAAGTCTTTTGCTTTTTTGGATTAACTCAACGCGACTCCTAACTACAGCATCCGACCACAGTTTCCCTTTAATCCATTTACTCATCCAGCTGGGACAACAGGTAGTGGAAGCTCTCCGACCACGTAACAATTCGAACGGCGACACACCAGTTGTAGAGTGTGGGGTAGTGCGGTAGAACCATAACATGCTCCTCACAGAATTGCTCACAACACACTTATTTGCGAGGGCCCACTGGATGCACTCTCCAAGCACCCTATTCATGCGCTCAACCAGACCATTTGTCTGAGGGTGATATAATGAACTTTTGAGATGCTTAACCCCACTTGTGTGCAAAAATTCCTCCACCTCTTTTGCAATGAACTGTGTCCCATTGTCTGTTACTAAACATTCTGGGAACCCTTCCTTCAGAAACACGTCATTGAGAAATTCAACAACGGCTCCTGAGGAAACTTCCCTTACGAACTTGACCTCTGGCCATCTTGAATAATAATCCATGAGAACTAGTGCAAACTTAGAAGAAGCATCCAGTGCATGAAATGGGCCCACAATGTCCAAGCCTAACTTAACCCAAGGCGCAGACGGCAGATCGATAGGTGTGAGGGGAGGAGTGCGTAACTTGTCCGCTTTATCACAACTCGCACAGACTACACATGACTTTACGAAATCATCAATTTCTCTGTCCATGTAAGGCCACCAGAATGAGAGACGCACTCTTTTCTTCGTCATTGTGGCCCCCAAGTGACCCTCATGAGCATGCTTGACGAGTACAGATCTTAAGGAAAGAGGAGGAATAAGCTTGTCACCTCTAAGTAACAACCCATCCTCAATTGAGAGCTCGTTTTCAACTTGAAGAAAGGTCTTAAAATCAAAACTAAGGTTCCTCTCTTTAGGCCACCCGTTCTCCACATATTTCATGATCTGAGACATAGATACATCCGCACCAAGTGCCTCCCGCCAATCACACTCTGACACCGCACACAATTTGGGAATGTCCACTGCCGCCACAATGAACTCTTCCTTGTCTTGCTCCCCCGTGCACAACTCCTTCTCAACAATTTCGGAGGACCTTGATAGAAAGTCCGCACACCCATTCTTGTTACCAGGGATGTATTCTGCAGAGAAATCAAATTGGAGGAGCTTGGATGACAACCGGGCTATTCTAGGTGTGAAACTCCTAACATTTTTCCCACTGAGAATAAAAACTAACGGCTTGTGATCTGTCTGCAGGCGGAATCTCCTCCCCCAAATGAAATTCCTGAACTTCATTACTGCCCACCAACACGCTAGTAACTCTTTTTCTATTACAGAGTACCTCATCTCTGTTGGAGACAAAACCCTTGACGCGAACCCAATCGTTCTAATGTCTCCTTCTTTCTTCTGGGAAAGAACAGCTCCCAAACCAACATTGCTTGCATCAACAGTAAGGGTGCACATGAGAGAGGGGTCGTAATGCTTCAAAACCTTTGGCGAAGTAAGTTGTCGTTTGACCCACTCAAAAACCTTCTGGCACTCATCGTTCCACCCGAAGACAACACCTTTCGTTAGCATACATGAAAGTGGCCTAAGATTACTTGCAAAATCCTGAATGAAACGCGAATAAAATTCGCAGAGCCCCAGAAAAGACTTTAAACCAGCTTTATCTACCGGAGCTTTGGACTTGAAAATTGAGTCAACCAGACTTGTCTTAGGTAAAACACCATCTCCATTTACCATATGTCCCAAATACTCAACTTCCTTGACTTTGAAAACACATTTGTCCCTCCTTAAAACAACACCATTATGCTGGAACCTGGACAACACCTCCTTTAAAATCAAATCGTGGGTGTCCTCATCGGACGCATACACAAGGACATCATCCTGGAATACAGATAACCCTTCAATCCCCTTCAGCATGTTGAACATAATGCGCTGAAACACCGAGGCCGCAGAAGAAAGGCCAAACGGCATCCTGACATACTGAAACGTACCAAACGGGGAGACAAACGCTGTGAGGTGCCTTGACTCTGGCGATAATTCTACCTGATGATAGGCAGATGCCAGGTCGAGCTTACTAAAAACTTTAGCATCCTTCAAACTTGCTAGCATCTCATTTATGTTGGGGAGGGGATGGGAATCCACCCAAATTTCACTGTTAAGACAGCGAAGGTCAACACAGACCCTAAGCTCTCCATTCTGTTTCCTTGCCACCACAAGTGGAGACAACCATAATGATGACTCCACTGGTTCGATAATTCCCTTAACACACAAAGAAGTCAACTCTTTCTCAAGGTCTTGCCTGACACTAAAAGGTACATTCCTCAATTTGTGCTTAACCGGTATGGCATTGTCCTTCACAATGATCTTGTGTTGGAAATCCTTGACCTTACCTAACTCCCCTGAAAAAACATGGGGAAATTGGTTCACCAAGTTCTCAATATCGGGACTATCCCTTAACGCCAAAACTTGTTCAGTGGTTCCAGGCCTAAGCACCATACCGAACAACCCCTGGTGAAACCAACCTAGGATATTTAATCCTTTGTGTGCTACATATAGTTTGCCTGCAATTCTCCTCCCTTTAAATTCCATGACCTCTTCAATGTAACCGGACAGGTCTATCTCCCTTCCTTCATAGGAAACAGCCTTCCGATCTGGGGGAATTAAAGGTCTGTCCGGCCACGTGAAGTTGTATAACTCTAAGGTAATCATGGAGATTCTTGCCCCGGAATCTACCAACAGACTAAGGATGTGATCTCCCACTAAAATGTCAACATAAGGATCCTTGCACAACTCAGGATTCCCAACAATAACCCCATTATCATGCACTACAACGACCATGTCACTGAGATGTCTCACAACAGTTTCTTCATCTGCGCTGGATATGTCTCCATCTATGACACATTTTACAGGTTGTGACTGGAAGTTTGACTTTCCCTTATTATTTTGACAGACCTTGGCAAAATGTCCAATTTTGTTGCACAATCTGCAGTTCACATTTTTTGCTGGACACCTATTTCCCTTCATGTGAAATCTATATCCACATTTATTACACAAGTTGCTTTGATGGTTACCCACGCTCTGTTTTTCTGCAAAACTTTGCCGTGGTCTGTCCGTCCACTTTGTATCTTTATCCTTACTGTCCTTTGCCCCTACAGCAGCGACAGCTTCACTGCTCTTCTGTTCCAGTTCCTTCGCCGACAACACTGAGGTCTCTATGCTCTTCGCTATTCTAATAGTCTCTTCAAGACTGGGATTTCCCAAGGACAGAAGCTTTTGTTTTATGGATTTGTCCGAACAATGGCAGATGAACTGGTCGCGAACCAGCTGGTCTGCAAAATTTTCGAACTGACAATCAGCTACCAATCTCCTTAGTGCTGTGATGTAGCTGTCCACATCCTCCCCTGTGTTTTGCGAACGTAAGAAAAACTTATGACGTAGAATTACAACGCTGGGTTGAACATCGAACCTCACCTGAAGTCTCCTGACCGTGTCTTGATACTCGTCAAGAATTTCCTCTCCCACAGTTACAGGGGCAGGGAGATGCTTAAGAATCTCTCTCCCTTCAAACCCTAAAGAATGTAATAGCAGGTACTTCCTGCGTTCTGCTCTGAACCTGTTCGCGCCTATTGCTCCCAGATAGGTTTCAAACCCATCCAACCATTGTTTCCACTTGATGGGAGGATCACCTGGGGCTGCTAAAAAAGGTGGAGGCGCACTTACGGCTTGCATTTCCTTGTCTCTTTGCTATAATGATAAGAAGAAATCCTTGCGCTAATCTCTATAAGAAAAGATCCTTGCACTAATCTTCTTTCAAAATGTCAGAAAATGCCCGCACTGGTGGTCCCTTGTGGACCAGCACCGACTACTAACACGTTCTTTCCTTTTGTAACTGATTTTCAATGGAGCATTATTGCATCCCTAATGCAGAAAACACAGTACCTTTTCTCCTTCCCCAGTCTGCCTCTTCAGCCTCCTGTCACGTCACACAGGGTATCGCGAACCTTCCCGCCTGAAAGTTCTTAGACGTTCCTCCCTTCTCACTCAGATGCGCACTGTGACGCGACAATGCTGGAGGTTCTCCTCTGAACGCATACGCGCGTTCAACTCTGCGTGCTTGCGCTACACACGCACTGCTCCGTTTCCATGGAGCGCACCCCTTTCGTGACGTGACACCACTGACCTCACTGCACGTTCACGTTGCTCCCTGGAACGCACACCGACACTTGTGCGTTTCACCTCGCTTCAACCTTTTTTCAACTCTTTTGCCGCTTGCTCCGCTCTTTACTCTTCTTCCGCTGTTGTTCACCGGACACAGACACTGACGGATAACTCCTCGAAGCTGCTCCCTTTGGTTAGCGCTTCCTCACGGGATCCGTCTTCTCTCCTATCTGCACGCGTGCTTCTACTGGCAGCTCAGCAACTCGTCGCCAAAAATAGTGTTGTACTCACGAAAGGAAGACCGCCAAGTCAGCTGGTGAGTAGATTTATAGGTTTAATAACAGGACAGCTGAGCCACCGAGCGGAGCGGCTACCGGCAACAGGAACCGTCTCAACTGGCATAAATCGAATGCCAGACATGGAACCTCCGCACGGTAGGCTTCCAAGTGACCAACATTCACAAACAAGCATTGGAATACTACATAAACCTAATACATTGGAAACTGTGTCCTGTAATCTTAAAATTGGCAACGAGGATGGGATGGCCTTAACAGGACAAGTTCCAAGGAGCAACACGTCTGTTTCTGCGAATTTGACTCTCTTTTCTGCAAGTTCTGGAAGTTATTGAAAATTTTGGATTGCTGTATTGAAGTACCGACCCCCAGGCTACAAACTGTTCTGTTTTCGTCCTCATCAAGGGAGAGGTAACAGCGTAGCAAATTTAAGTATAGTTAAATGTGAGTTTGTGCTGTGCTGGACTGCGGGCATCGTTAGCATTCATATTTTGAATGAATACAACTCATCAACGGCATTGAAGTGCTTAGCAATGCTTTCGTTCCATATTGGGACCCAGCAACCATCACCGAAGCGACCGTGACGAGAGAATCGAACGAAGGAGGCTGCGGTGACGTCTTCTGCTTTCTCCAGTTCCTTATCCTGAGGACGTGGGTCACGTGAGGAACGTTGCGTAAACGTGGCACGCGAGGTCATTTGACGACGTTTGGCGTGACGACGTGGTGACATCGTGTGTGCCGCCATTTTGGCTTGGGAATCCTTCCGAGTACACAGAGAGTGTGCTAATTTTGAAGCATCCTTCGTGTGCTGATGAAAAGGGCACAATTGCAATTACGCGACTGTGAGGCGGTGAGAGAGACTTTTGTTTCATGCTGATTTCAATATTTTACTTGATGAATGTGACACGTGACTGTGAGGCGCAGAGATTTTTTTTTATTATGCGACTAACATTGTGAAATCAGCAAGTTCAAGTATTTTGCGTTTTTGGCTATTTGGTACTATTTTTGCCTGTCAATTTTGAGGAAGATCTAACAACGACATTGGAATACATACACATCAGTGACGGGCACACTGTCTGTCATACATTTGAATACTGGTATTATTAATATTGGACAAACTACAATTGTCAATTGTGTGAAAGTGGATAACACTGTGGGCTGTAAACAGAAATTTAAAGTAACTTAAGTGTTCAAGATATTATTACCATTTGTTAACTATTGTAGCCAACCATGACTTCTCAATCCATACCTCCTCCTCCAACGTTCTTACAAGATCCTGGCCCTACTTGTATGGAATGGGAAGGCAGGAGAGAGTCATTTATAACTTACCTGGAAGCCATAGGTGGGGATGTATTCATTACAAAAAGGAAATTAGTTATTCTTAAGCACAGTTTGGGTGTTGAGGGTAGAAGAGTTTTGAATACCTTACCAAATCCACATGTTGGGATAAGAAATGTGGATGCAGGCTCTGATGAGGAGGAGGAAGATGTTTATGAGAATGCAATGTCAGCATTGGCTGACAATTACGGGAAAAAATTAAGTATTGTCGTAGAGAAACACAAATTCTTTTCTCGTGCTCAAGTTCAGGGTGAAAAGATTGAACAATACGTGGCAGCTTTGAGGAGATTGGCAGTAACATGTAGATTCAAGGATCTCAGAGATGAGATTATAAGAGACCAATTGATAAATAGAACTAATAACATTAAAATACAGGAAAAATTACTCGATCTGAAGGATCCTACTTTAGATAAAGCAATAGAAATAGCCAGACGGATAGAAAATACATCTTTATATGTGAAATTATTGGTCGTTCCAGTTTCCACGGTTGATACAGACCAGCAGAATGTGTGTGAAGTAAATTAAAAAAAAAAATTGGGCGGACCACAGTAGAGGAGAATAAGGTTCCTCCAAATAAACAAGAGGGAACTTACAAAAGGTCATGTTTTAGGTGTGGTAGTACCAGGCACACCGCTGAAGCCAGCCATTGTCCAGCTGCTAAAAGTAGATGCTTTAAATGTAGAAGAATGGGGCATTTTTCAAGAGTGTGTAGAGCAGATGAGTTTTCTAAGAACCAAAAAGTTGTGAACGTGATCAATTCTGCTGTGGTATCTAATACTGAAGTGGAAACGTATGTTGATGACGCTGATATTGAAGTGTTAGTTGTTTGTGATATGGGCATGTCTAACAAAGATTCTATTGTTGAGTACACTCCTCCAAAGTGTACTGTGACCATTAACGACAAGAAAGTACATATGTGGGCGGATTCTTGTTCCCCTTTCACGTTAATTGATAAACAAACTTGGGAAAGTTTGGGGGCCAAGAAATTGAATCCTGCTGATGTTGAACCGCAAGGGTATTGTGGTAAGAAATTACCTGTTTTAGGTTATTTCGAGATGGAGATAGATTTCCAAAAGAGAAAAACTCTTGCAAAAATATATGTAGTAGAAGCAGGAAGGTCTCTTTTAGGTTGGAGGGAACAGAAAGCGTTGGGCATAATTTTAAATCCTAACCATTCTTTACAAGTGTTTTCAACACTGTCTCATGAAGGAGATGAATGGGTAAGGAAGTTTCCTAATTTGTTCAAGGAGGAGCTTGGTTGTCTTAAGAAATTTGAACATCGAATCATTTTAAAGAATTATGCAATACCTAAGGTGCACAAGGTGCGCAATGTACCGATGGCTCTGAGAGAAAAACTTAAGATTGAGTTACAGAGGTTGTGCAAAGAAACATTTATAGAACCTATAGAGTCATCGGAGTGTTTAAGTCCCATCGTGATCGCACACAAACCCAACGGAAATATCCGCAATTGTGTAGACTTGAGGGATTTAAATGATTGTATTTGGGTGGACCGTCACCCGTTGCCCCGTATAAATGAAATGTTGTCCAGTGTGGCTGGTGGGAAGCACTTTACCACATTAGATTTATCCAGCGCTTACCACCAGGTGCGTTTGAAACCAGAATCTAAACATTTAACATCTTTCATCACACCTGAGGTGGCGTTCCAGTTCATCCGAATGCCTTTCGGTCTTGCATCGGCAGTTTTTCAAAGAGTAATGCAAAGCATATTAAAGGGGATGAACAATGTTTTGGTTGTTCCAAGTTGTCTGAACCTAGAAGAGTTGAGGAAGTCAAAGGGAATTATCTCAAGTTATCAGATGGAAAGTGGTGGAATAAGAGAAGGGCTGCTATTTGTAGCGATGTGGAAACACGTGAATGGAAGAAGAAGAATCTTCTACGTGGAGAGATGCCTCCTGGATCTGGTTTGAGAGATTCCAGTGTGCGTTTAAAATCTAGACCTAAAAAACTTGACGATTACATATGCACTTAATGTTTGATCTAATGTTGTAATTTTATTACCTGCATGTTTAGTTTTGTTGCTATTGTATTTTTGAATGTCATTATGAAAGGGAGATATGTTATGTTTTCTTTTGATACTGTGTTCCCTGGTTGTCAGCCATATCCTAGCAACCAGTTCTTCTCTTGGAATCCTGCTGTGGAAGCCAACAGAGGAGCTTGGCTGGGCAGCTGAGAGGTTGACAGCTGGGGGTCGTTACGACTTGACAATAAACCTAATACATTGGAAACTGTGTCCTGTAATCTTAAAACCTCTCCCCTCAAAATAGCCTTCATGGCTTCCCACTTAATTGTCCTGGTGGCTGTGGTGCCCCAGTTTCCCTCTAAGTAAGTGGCGAGAGTTGTGTGGATTGAATCAAAGCAAAATAATCCGTTAAAAATCTTGCCAAATACCCTGCAGTGTGTACGTAGGATGAAGTTAATTGAGATGCCAGAAAGTGGTCCAATCTGCTAAAGGTATTGAGGGTTATTGAGTGGCAAGAATATTCTAAAGCTCCAGTTATCCACACACCCCAAATTGCCCATTGTGTCCCTCAGTGCAGAGGTCATAGCAGGTTTAGTGCTTTGCAGGAGACCTATCCAGATCCCTATCCAGGATACAGTTAACGTCACCTGCCCATTATATGGGTATATCCTCATACGTGGTCAGTAAGGCTTGCATTTTTGTGAAAAAGTGTTAGTCATCAGTATTTAGTGCGTATGTTCTTAGTATGCATACTTCCCTCCCATTACTACAACATGTATCAGAATATACCTGTCTTCAACATCTGCCTCTGTATACCTGGGATGGAATAGGACCCTTGCAGCTGTCCAAATGGAGACTCCCGGGCATCAGATGAGAAAGTAGATGAGGAACATTGGCCTCTCCATTTTTTCCTACGTCTTCAGCCTCCAAGTTTGTGAGGTGTGTCTTTTGGAGACGAGCTATGTCCACTTTGTAATGCTTAAGGAAAAATACACATAACCTATACCGTTTTTGGAAGCCATTAAACTCTCTCACATTCCATGTGAGTATTTTGTAATAAGCAGATGTTGCCAGTTGTGTATGTTCCCACCATCTGGTGGTAAAAGTGCTTTGTTTTGTGGTTGCAACGTTCCTCCTGGGGGCAGCAGACATGGCATGTTGTAGGGTCTGCGACATAGAAATAATTATAATGCAATTAAACTTGTGTACCTTCGTTCATCTTCCAACGCACAAAAAATAGTCCTCTCCCGACCTTCTCACCCGGGATAAATACCTTGTAAGAAATTAACATCGTGCCTACCTATCATTTCTGATTGAAATAAAAGTTTGACTCAGTACCGCAATAAAAATGAAAACACAATTGTACAGACTAAATATCAATCTACTACCTGATATAAGTGACTTATGTAACACTAACCTAAATCCATAATGTGCAGAGGATAGCAACCCTCGATAGCAACCTGAACTTGTTATACACCAAAAAGCCAGAGAGGAGAACCACCCCGGCTACAATGACTGAACAGTTTTGTGGCCACCACTCTAGTCACCAATGTCATGGGCATCAGAGGCCACCTTTATAAGTCAAACAATGCAATTTTGGGAGTGTGTACCGCATACCTGAGCTCCAACCTGTGGGCGATTTTCCTGCATTGCTAATCAGTTTCATTCCACATGGTTATCTTGGTTACACTCCCCACCCTCCCCAAAGGCCTCTTAGGATGTTTCGCTTGAAGAGGTAGCCCCCCCGCCAATTATACCATCATCTTCAACTACTGGCCTGTCAGATTTCTTCGAGTTTCATGAGCATCTCTTTCTCCCAGAAGCCAAGCCAGACTGCATGACCGAGCGGCTTCAAGCCCTACAACCAAAGGCAGCCACTTCAGAAGACCTGGTAACCTTCCCCAGTTCCAACCATTCCCAGACCTCATCGGGTGTAGTGAAAAAATGAGACTTTCTTTCGTGAATAACACATAGTTTGGCAGGTAAGAGTAGCATGTATTTAAATTCCATGGCTCTAAGTTTTTGTTTCACGGGGTCAAAGGTCCGTCTGAGTCACTGCACTTTCTGTGTGTAATCCAGCAAAAGTACTGATGACTGCTCCTTCATATCTAAGGTCGCCCATAACTCTGGCCTGCTGCAGGATGAGGTCTCGGTCTCTATAATTCAGGGTTTTTCAAATAATGGCCCTCAGTAGAGCCCGTTATGGGTGGGCCCTCTGGTTGACTGTGGCTCCCAACTTGCTGTTCCCAGATGTCAAGGAGTGCTAGTGGTGTTGTGCTTCTGGCTCTGAGGTCGAATTGGGGAAGGTCACACATCGTTGGGCTAGGGGAGCGGTTCACCATGTGCTGATCTATTCCTAGAGGCATTCATGTTTCATGTGGTATGCCCATAATATTTAGACTGCTAACTTGCGGCTAATACTTGCCACAGCATAGCCCGAATGGCGGAAGCCAAGTTAGAAATAAAAATAGCCTCCGCTGCGTCTACTTCTATGTTCCAGCAGTTGGTGCTATCCCCTATCCAAGCACCCATTGCAGCCTGAACATTGACTTTGTAAACTTGGTGAAGAACTCTGGGTGTTAACATGCCACTCTGCATTTACTGGGTAACTCCATCTTTGATTAAGTTCAGTACACTAATGTTTCCAACCAGAGCGCTCCAGCTTACATTGGGATCCCTCTGTCGTTTGCTATGGGTTTTGGGGGCAAGTGTAAGATAACACCTGCAGGAGGATGAAGTATGTGAATTAATGGAAAAACAAAAACTGGGAAACCACAATGGAGGAAACCAAATCATTGAAAACCAATTTTAAGGAAATACAAATAAATAAAATATTAAAGGAAGCAGTTTAAAGGAAAGAGAATTTTAAGGAAAAATCCAAAATTACATTAAACTTGGGTTGAGTTTATGAGTAAGGGTTTTTGGGATCAGGGATGTGTGAGGCTTTTGGGTAATGAGGGATGTTTAGTGGGCGGGGTGGGTGGCGTTCAACTGTAGATAGAGGTTTTTAGGGATCAAGAATGGATGGAGTTTAGGGTTGGTGAGGGGTTTTTAAGGTACACAAATGATTGGAGTTAAGGGGTGTTTTAGGGTTCAGGGATAGGTGGAGTGTCGGGGGTTGAGGGGATTTAGGGCTCACAGATGTGTGCAGTTTAAGGCTACAGAGCGTTTTTACGGTTTACTGATGAGTAGAGTTTAATGGTGGGGAAGGATTTTTATGTTTCAGGAATGGATGGAGTTTAGGGGTCATGAGATGTTTTAGGGCTCAGGGAACAGGTGAAGTTTGGAGGCAGAACGAGTTTTAGGCTTCAGGAATGGGTGGAGTTTAGAGTGTTGAAGGATTTTAAGGGTTCAAGGAAGGGAGGAGTCTAGATGTAAAAATGTTTTTAGGGTTCAGGGATGGATGGAGTTTAGGGGGTATGGGGTTTTTAAGCATCAGGGATTGGTAGTGTTTAGGCGTACTGTAGGGTTCAGGGATGGTGGAGTTTAGGGGGGGGGAGAGGTTTTAAGTGTTCCGGGATTTGTTCAGTTTCAACAAAGAAAGGGTTTTTAGGGTTCAAGAATGGGCGGAGTTTAGGCATTGTGAGAGCTTTAGGGGTCAGTGAAAGGTGTAGTTTAGGTGTGTTGATGGGTTGTTTAGCAGGTAAGGATGGATGTTGTATGGGGTTGTGAGGGGCTCAGTCAGGGATGGATGGTAGTTAGGGGTGGTGAGTGGGGTCAGCAAATGAAAAGTATCTGAAGTAATTGTTTGACAGTGTAAAAGATGTAAATCCGAAATAATGTTCCCTGAAGTAAGGCAATGAAATAAAAATATTCAACAAAATGTTTTTGAAAATTAGAAAATCGACCATTGCATTTGCCAATAAGTATGCAAAAGCCAATTTAATAAAAAAAGACAGTCTATGAATTGGTTTCTTTGAAATAGTAAATGCCATTTATTATGCAAATGTCCATCAAACAAGTTAGGTGAAATGGTTTCCCGGTAATGGTATTCCATCGAATTGTTTTCCTATGAAATCACGTACAACTGCAGGAGGAAATGCAACCCAGTGGGCATTTTCCAGGCTGTCCTTGACAGGCAGGTCCTCTCCTAGCATGGCGTGGCAGGGACCAAACAGTACTCTACTGGGTGTCCTCGGGCAGGTGGATGGTTTTATTCTGGTGCCAGGGCCAGGCGGCGGGGGCCCTCCAGCCGCGCTCAGTCTCCGGAGCTCCAAGAACGCTCTCCAGACCCCACCACCGCCATTTTAAAATCCCTGAGAAATCTTGTTATATTACAGATAGTTATCGTTGTCCCCTATGATCAGTCACTAACCAACATTCAAAAGGACTGTAATAATCCCAATAAACGTCAGAAGAAACAACGTCATGGCACTGCTCATAACCTCACACATGAAGTCACAGATAACATCACGGGTGACATTATGTTCTTCAGTGCCTGTATATAATATTTTATTAGAATATATATTTCAGTATTTATGACATTATTCATTACATGTATGTTTTAGTTTTAAATCTAACTAGATTTTCAATAAACTTGAATCATTCTTCATATCTGCCATGTGACACAATTTAATTCTGTAAAATGACTACTCTGTCTGTTTACCTTATTTCTGTAGCCGCCTGTCACAAATCTTTCCCACCACTGCTGTCATTTTCTGTAGCCTTGAAAGCGCAGTGTCTATTTTTAACATGCAGACGGATGCAGATACTACTCTCATTGATTTGCAGACATCCTGTTGATTAGACAGATCACAGGTGTTGTGCACAGAAGAGCTGTCTCCGTGGAGCAAAAAGCTCAGCACTTAACCCAAACCGACAAACCGGAATTTCTAATGAGCTTCTTATTAATGCTTTTCAAGGCCTAAGTGGGGGCAAACATTCATAAAGCACGTTTTATGCGAAGATGCATGACACTCAATGGTTGTGGCTTGCATTATTATTGCCAGGCAGCACCAGTTGTCTAGTTCTTACACTGATTATAGAAATTGTGTTAGGTCAATATATGAATACATTAGTATAGTTATAATGCAGAAGCATCATGAAACGCTCTCCTTATGAAAGAGTGATGACCTCGGTAATAATGGCAGAGCAACCCAGTGAACATAAACAAGAATGCCAAGGTCAATACTTAGCCGCAGTGCTTAATTTGTAAATAAATAAGTGCCGGGGCTCTCATCAGGAGGCCACCGCAGTTTGCACCACACATTCCCTCTGTGCTTACTCAACTACTAACCATCACGCTGCTACAAGTGTGACAATTCAGATTGTTCCAGGCCGCCAAAGCCTTAAGAATGGCTTGGGTGGCAGGTATTAGTTGTTTTGAATGGATATTGATTTAACAAACAACTGTTTTCCTGCTCATCTTCAAATTACACAAACAGTGCCACCATGTGGCAGCTGTCACAAGTGCAGGTTCCCGCAATTAATTGCCGGTACTGACAAATAAGTGCCTGTGCCGAGCACCGGAAACCACAAGCTCAAATTAAGCATTGTACTTAGGGGCATATCTACTAACATTTCATGCAACGAAACGCAGCCGGTGAAGTTGCTGTGCTACTGCGTAAAAGAGAGAGAGCAGAATACCACCAGATTTTCAAAGATACAAAGTAGTTCTGCTCTCTTTCTAGCACTAGTGCATTTGTGGCTGCCTAGCGCCAACACGGGTACCCTTGCGTGATGGCGCAAGGGTGTATGAATTGGAGTCAGGATAGTTTTTGTGCAGGAAGGTATGGCTTCCTGAACAAAAACCATACTTTGAAGCTATTTCCTCTTTGTTAGTGTGCCGCAGAATGCAGCACACGTGCAAAGAAGAAATAACTAGGAGAAATAAAGCTGTTTCACCTCATTACGCCAGCCTCGGGTAAGTGCACCATTTTGGTGCAAACCCATGTTTTTGTAAACATAGGTTTACGTCAAAATACATGCGTGGATGCATTGAAATGCTTATGCACCCCCCTTGTAATGACTACCTGACGCAAGGTAATGGAAGGCAGTGCTATGCGCTACGTTGCGTTGTTTTTTTTACAAAACCCAGCAAATCTGGATTTGCATGCTTTCTGTAAATCCCAAAATAGATTTTGCGTCGGGACTGCACCAAATAAGTAACGTATACCCGACACAAAATTTTTGTAAATCTGGGCTTCAGTGAATTGACTTCAACCAATCAGAAAAACTGTGTCAAACCAATCAGAATGGAGCATATCACTTATAAAAGGAGCGTTTAACTCCCACAGCAAATTATGAGTGTGCTGCTCTCTGTAAAGCAGACATTCAAAGGCGGAACACTATACTACTGTTGAATTTGATTAATTTGCAACACAACGGAGCATAATTAAACCGTAGATATGGTATGCAAATGGTCATGCCAGCTTTACTTTTTGTACCTTTCACTTACTGCCTTTGATGTCATCCCAAGGGAAGGATATCTTTTTACAACACATCTTTCTCTGACAAATGGCATCAAAGAGAGAAAAGGTGTATAAAAACGGAATATGTTTTCAATACTTTACACAGCTGGAAAGGACACTGGGACATTTCATTGTCTCATAATCTTTCGTGATGGGATGCACCAAGCGTTACATAAAAACATTAGATTTAATGAACATACATTTCAACCAATTATTGGCCTAATTTATGAAAGTACGCAATTTGCAGCACACAATATTGCTTTGCTGCTCAGCAAATCCTGTGACTATATTTGGCTACCTAATCAAAGGAGCCTGGCTCATGAATATTGAAGAGCCGGACCAAAGCTAACAATCTGTTCAGCATACAATGCAATCAGACCTGCAAGGCAGAGCAGGTTTTCACATCTTGCTTTGGTGCTCCAAATCGCAACTTTTTTCAAAACCTATTTGTAACAAATGGCTTCCGCCCATTTAATCTCCCTAGATTTTTTGCATTGGATTGCCCAGTTTTTGGACTTTTACTGGGAGCAAGTCTCGACACCGGAGCCTCACACACTGCAAATTCCTGGTAAATGGGCTGAGTGCTAACTGCCAATGTCCTTCTTTTAAGATAAGGCCACTGCTGTGCAGCTAGTGTAATAGGCTCTGGACTGGTTACATGTGAACCTGTGAGCACACACATGTGCTCACATGTATGGGCTGTGCATATGATATTACTGTCTTGCGCTGCCCTATATTCATGCACCGGTAGCTTGACGCAGGAGGGACTCTTCAAAGACTGGTACTGACCTGGGGTAAGTCTTATAATGTGAGTGGGCATTCCTAGTGTAGGTCTGTCATGCTTTCTAAAGGTTTGTGGTTCTGACACTGTATTACATATTACAGGCGCAATCTACCGTAATGTAAACTTTCGTCCCACTAGGGTCCATTGAGGTATTGATTTAGGGGTAAACATGCACCCCAAAGTGTAGATTTACAGCCCCTAACACCATACATATACTTCTTATGGCACCTTTAGAATTATCATATTTCTCTGACTCGGCTTCTAATCAGATTCCAGGACTTGGTCCTCCTTATCGGGCCAAGCTAATTACTCTGCTCCCTAGCAGGAGGATCGGAGGCTATAGAGCCATAAACAGTGCTTGACCCAGTTCCTGAGAAAGGAAGGGATGGGAAGGAATCCTCATCTGTTAATTAGCTTGTGAAACTGCTCTAGTCCCATAGAATCAAAGGAGGAGGGCCAGATCTGTTGAGCCAACACAGGAGGGGTCAATTTTGAAGTTTTGGTGGGAAGGGAACAGGCAGCTGTGTCAGCTAGGGGTGGAGCTGAGGCTCTTAGGGGTGCTCTTACCATAGAAAACTTGATTTTGCCTTATTGGATTGTGCCAAAATGCTGTGCAGCAGGGTTGGGACAGGGGTAAAGTGATGATGTGGCACCCTCAGATTGGTCAGGGGTGCCTGGCTTCTACAGCTGTCCACCCCCACTTAAAAAACCCTGCACAAGGGAGAAAGAGATCAGAAGGAACTGTACCTGAGAGCGATGATGGCGTAAGGATGTCTAGCTGGAAGAAGAAGACACCTGATGCCTGCAAGGATGGGCCTTGGGACTTTAACTCCAGCTGACTCTCAGAAATAGGATGAGTCTCTCAAGGGCCAGAGGGGCTTGCCCCCTTATGCCTCTTGAGGAGCAGTTGTGGGAATGTACCTCTTAGGGGACTCTGGATGGTTCCCCTGGGACTGCAGTGGAGTGGCCCTTGACTCTGCTGAACCTCCAGTGCTAGTCACGAAGTCAGGAGGTTCTGGAACCTGAGGACTGCGGCAGAGAGAGTGTTCTTCTGGCTGGCTGTGACGGGGCTTTGGCAGACACCCTCAAGCAAGTAGCGGCCGCTACTAAGCACGGGTGGTGTGGCAGGAGGGGCAGAGGGGTGAATAATAAAAATAAAAATATACTCACTTACCTGAATGCTGCAATGCTGCAGGGTGCTGCGCCTCTGCTCTGTCTCCTCTGCGCCAACAGGAAGCTCCCAGCCTCCCAGAAGCCCCTGTCCAATCACAACTCTACTTTAAGCAGCGTTGTGATTGGTCTGTGCGCCATGGTTCAGCACTCAGACAGGGGCTTGGAGGCTTTGCATGTTCCTCACCAGGCTGTGTAATGCAGCCAGGTGGGGAAGATGCGAAGTGCGCATGGCAGTTTGACCGGCCCTCTTGGGTCATGCGTACTTTACAGTGTGCTTTACACTCGTCCCCTACCCCCTGCACTGCCAGCCCGGCCCACCTGCTCCGGCCCCGCACCCGAGCAGGAAGGAAAACAAAAACGATAATGACTTTAGTTATTATCGTGTTCGTTTTCCTTTTTACACTGCTCGCAGAGCAGTGGAGCGAAGCTCCGCCACCATAGCGGAGGAGCTGCCACTGCCCTAAGCATGAGAGAGCACCAGGGGCCCAGGTAGACAACAGGTTTGGTGCAGGGAGCAGTCAAAATTCAGCTCCCTATTAAAAGACACCATAGAGGTCAGAAAGCCAGAAGAAATTGCCCCTGGTGGCCATGGCTGGCCACCAGGCGCAAAAGGAGCACAGAATAACCGAAATCGGCCCTACAAGAACAAAGGTATCTTGATTTAATGCTTGGTCCCTAGTGGGGACAAAGCACGAGATGGAGTGAGTAGCGCTTCCCTGCCTAAAGCTAAGAATTCCCCCCAGGGAGAGTCAAGCCCCCGGGGAGGACACAGCACTCCATTATTCTTTTTAATAAATTTCCTTTGGGGAGGAGAATGTGTGCAGAAACCCCCTCTCCTAGTTCAGTGTGCCTCCGGGACCCACATCTCTCTGGGGGCCGTTGCATTAATTCAAGGTCCCAGGGACCCCATTCCCAGGGACTGAAGGAGCGGCCTCGCTGGTCGTGTTGCCTGCCCGTGGAAGAGGGGACACACCGGCCAGTACGGGCAGGGGAAGCTCTGTTGCAGGCATGAGCCTAGAATAGCTTCCGCGTGGGGAGAGCAGAAGAATAATATGGACTGCTCCCTTGAGATGGTGCCCCACTGTTCATTGGGTACATGTAGACCTGTGCTGAAATGCCCTGACTCTGGTTCCTACATTCAGTTGATTCCCTAAAGGTGCCGACCTCGAGAGACTGGAGGCATGGTCAGGCTATATGAGGCTACCTAGGGTTCTGAGAGGTGTAAATGGTTTGAATGTTCTTTTTAGGTTGAGCCTGCCATACACAGCTCCAAAAGACATAGGGGTCGATTCCGATTCGGGCCGGAAAAAGCACCGACCGACTCGGATCCGGAAAAAATACCGACCGACACGTACCAGTGGCGCCCGACACGCCAAGTACGATGCAAGCCGCGATAAATCCGACCGACACGTCAGGAAACCAAGCCGACCGACCGAGCCGCTCGGAAAATAGCAATCCGGCCGGAAAAACACGCGAATCCAACCGACCGACACGCACCCGGAACAAATCCGACCGAATCGTACCCGCCAACTCCAACCCGCAAAGTACGATGCAAGGCGCGAAAAACACGACCGAGTCGGACGGAGGACAAGCCGTACGACCGACACGCATACAAAACCGAGCCGAAGCAACACAATACACCGCGACCGACGCGTACGCAGCATACAAAACTGCACAAACACAGCGTGAACGAAACGGAAAACACCGTACGAGACCAATGCAGGGTCCGACTCGGTCACAAGAACGTTTCCAACATACACAAACAGCACAAAGGAAAAATCACCCAAAAAAAGGCCAAACAAGCAATTACCAAGCCAATAAATACTGGGGGGGTGGGGACAGAGAACAAAGACACACCCACAACTCCACCTATATAAAGGACACAAATCACTACCATGAGCCTTTGCAAATGCCATTTCACTGCCAGCACCCAAGAGAAAGCAACCACACACCCACAGCTCACCCCTCACACAAGCCACACACCATCAGCACACCAACAAATACCTACCTCACATACACCCAGCAAAACACACACTCACACACCCTCACCTGCACACCAACACATACATCACTCACCATCACCACCCATCACCATGCCCCCAAGAAGAATCCCAAGTTCCTAGATTGTGAATTGGAAGTCCTGGTAGACGAGATCCTCAGGGTGGAGCCACAGCTGTTTGGCACTCTGGTCCAACAGACCCCCATGTCGCAGAAAACCAAGATGTGGGAGAGGATCATCAACAGGGTGAACGCCCAATCATCATGTCGGCGCACAAAGACGGACATCCAGAACAGGTGGTATGACGTGCGCAGGAGGGTACGGGACCTGCTGAAGATAGACTACATCAACAGCCAACATACCGGCAGTGGCCCTCCTGCCAAGCCAATATACCTCAGGCCCTGGGAGGAGAAGGTGCGGGCCATCCTTCCGCCAGTGAGCGTATATGGACTAGAGAACATCCCAGAGCCTGGTGAGTACACAACAAATGTACACAATAAACTGCCACAAAACACACACATCACTGTCAAGGGGAGAGTCAAACCATGCACACATAGCAATTACACAGCAACTAGAACAGAATCATCCCAAAATGTGTATGTCAGTCAGATAAACACAACACATGCCATCAAAAAAGTCACATCCAACTGTGCCAACACATGTACAAACACAACCACAACTACAGCTAGGCAGTGGCACAAATAGAACTAACACACACATCCACACATGTAGCCACCACAACAACACCAACACACAGTGAAGACCACTCAAAGGAAGGAATTCTGTGTATGCTGGCCAAGTCAGTGTAGCCAATAGCATCATGGGAGTCGCAGTCACACATATTGCCCCCCCACAACTGTCCCATCAACACCACCCTGAACCATGCTCACATCACAGGGAGTGGAGAAGGACTCACAAGATGGCTGACACTGGCTACTGCTGTGGGGAGCACAAGGCCCTGCTGCCAACTGTGCACCAACAAACAGCAGGACACCACTGACTGACATCCTGAGAGACAACTTACACTCCCTGCAATGCAAGCACGTTCCATGGTGGGCTATCTGGCTGGCTGGGTGGGAAGGGGGACTTGCAGCACTGACTATAGTCACCAGCACCTCCCCTCACACCCCCCAACACAAACTCCACAGTACCCACCTGGTAGAATGCAATGCCCTCCATCCTAACACAAGATCCCACAAAGCACCACCACCCTGGGTCATGTTGTGTGAAGCACAGGGACACTCTTGGGACTCTTAGCCAAACAACTGCCAGGACAACACTCCCAGCCATCCTGTCAGCACAGCCAGCCCACCCCACAGGGAAGCAGAGTCAAAAGGAAGGAAGCATGGGCATGCTGGGAAGGGGGTGGAGGCAATAGCATGATGGGAGTCGTAGTCACAGACATAGCTCACCCCCACAACTGTCCCATCAACACCACCCTGAACCATGCTCACATCACAGGGAGTGGAGAAGGACTCACAAGATGGCTGACACTGGCTACTGCTGTGGGGAGCACAAGGCCCTGCTGGCAACTGTGCACCAACAAACAGCAGGACACCACTGACTGACATCCTGAGAGACAACTTCCACTCCCTGCAATGCAAGCACGTTCCATGGTGGGATATCTGGCTGGCTGGCTGGGTGGGAAGGGGGACTTGCAGCACTGACTATAGTCACCAGCACCTCCCCTCACCCCCCCCAACACAAACTCCACAGTACCCACCTGGTAGAATGCAATGCCCTCCATCCTAACACAAGATCCCACAAAGCACCACCACCCTGGCTTATGTTGTGTGAAGCACAGGGACACTCTTGGGACTCTTAGCCAAACAACTGCCAGGACAACACTCCCAGCCATCCTGTCAGCACAGCCAGCCCACCCCACAGGGAAGCAGAGTCAAAAGGAAGGAAGCATGGGCATGCTGGGAAGGGGGTGGAGGCAATAGCATGATGGGAGTCGTAGTCACAGACATTGCTCAGCCTCACAACTGGCCCATCAACACCACCCTGAACCATGCTCACATCACAGGGAGTGGAGAAGGACTCACAAGATGGCTGACACTGGCTACTGCTGTGGGGAGCACAAGGCCCTGCTGCCAACTGTGCACCAACAAACAGCAGGACACCACTGACTGACATCCTGAGAGACAACTTACACTCCCTGCAATGCAAGCACGTTCCATGGTGGGATATCTGGCTGGCCGGGTGGGAAGGGGGACTTGCAGCACTGACTATAGTCACCAGCACCTCCCCTCACACCCCCCCAACACAAACTCCACAGTACCCACCTGGTAGAATGCAATGCCCTCCATCCTAACACAAGATCCCACAAGCACCACCACCCTGGCTTATGTTGTGTGAAGCACAGGGACACTCTTGGGACTCTTAGCCAAACAACTGCCAGGACAACACTCCCAGCCATCCTGTCAGCACAGCCAGCCCACCCCACAGGGAAGCAGAGTCAAAGGAAGGAAGCATGGGCATGCTGGGAAGGGGGTGGAGGCAATAGCATGATGGGAGTCGTAGTCACAGACATTGCTCAGCCTCACAACTGGCCCATCAACACCACCCTGAACCATGCTCACATCACAGGGAGTGGAGAAGGACTCACAAGATGGCTGACACTGGCTACTGCTGTGGGGAGCACAAGGCCCTGCTGCCAACTGTGCACCAACAAACAGCAGGACACCACTGACTGACATCCTGAGAGACAACTTACACTCCCTGCAATGCAAGCACGTTCCATGGTGGGATAACTGACTGGGTGGGTGGGTGGGTGGGAAGGAGGTCTGGCTGTCAACCAAACACAATCAATGCAGACCATGTTCACACCCCAGAGAATACATAGAAATGCCCAAATAATGCAGGACAATGTGCCACACCAATATCAACCCCTGACTGTGACGACTTAGGACAATACAATGTACAGGCCCGCACCCCGAGGCACAGTCACAACTGTCAGGTGTGTCAACCACTGATGCCTGCAGAAACATGACATACATTGTTTGTGTCTCCCAAAAACAGGTGATGATAGGGACACAGCAGCAGACGCTGAGGAGTCCCAGTCCCAGGCTCAAGAGGATGCCGAGCTCACTGGCGTCGTACAGCCTCTGTCCTCCTCGGACGATGAACAACCTGGCACATCCGGTGCAAGTCAACATGCTGCACCAGCAGGACCACCAGCTGCAGCACCAGCAGGTCCACCAGCTGCACCCCTGCACCCACCCCTCCAACGACTGTCACCACGAATACCATCCCTGCCGACATGGACAGAATAAGGAACAACACCAGCGCAGTGACCCTGGACCAACCTGGGGCCATGGACACCACCACCACCACCAACCCCCAAGGTGGACCAGGGTTATCTGTGCGTGCAACTGCACACACTGCACATGTCAGCAGGGGTGGTGGGAGGGGTGGGAGACAGAGGTCGCTGCTTGCAGACGTTGCTGGTGTGCATGAAGACCCACAACTGGTACGCATAGCTGATGCGTACCAGTCCAGCACCGGAGAGCTCAGCCAGGTAGTGGGGCTCCTCAGAGACATCAAACAGCAGCAGGCTGCCCATCATGCCCGCTTGGACTCCCACATGTCCCAAGTGGAGTCACACATGTCACGTGTGGACTCCCACATGTCACGTGTGGACTCCCACATGACCCGCGTGGAGTCCAAGTGGGATGTACTACATGAGATGACGGCGGTGCACAGGGACATTTTACAATGCCTCCGCCAGATGAACAGCAACCAGTCCACACCTCCCTGTGTGCCAACAACATCTGGTACCGAACAAACTGCAACTGCCACAGGGAGGGAGGAGGACTCTGGCGGAGAGTCCCCTGCACCGCAGCAGCCTGCACTTGAGGGCCCCCCCAAGAAGAGGGGTCGTCCGAGGAGGGGAAAGTGAGAGGCTGATGGCCAAGCGCAACTCCCAGGAAGCCTGAACCTGTTCTGGATTTTCGCCTTTGTGCACAGACTGTTCACCCTGTTGATGGCAACACTACTCCCACACATTGCATGGGGAGTATAAGTTGGAACAATGTGTCAGACAACAGTGGCCCCGATACTGGGGATCCTGTCTACCTGGACTTTCTATTCATCTAGGAACTTGGGATTGCAAGATTCATGTACAGCACAATCCATCCTATGCACTATTATCACAATAAACACACTAATACACCATACTTGCCTCTGTCGTGATTCCAACGTGGGTGCTGTTATGGGGATGATGAACTGCAAAATTACACAGTGTATGCGAACTGCAACAGCAAGGACAACACAGGCATGTGAGTACAGGCAACGTGACACATATGAGGGAGACACACCACCAGGGCTACACAACACATACACACCTAGGCCATCTGACTCATTGCCTACACTGATGTTGCCAGGGAAGACGGTGCAATGCACAGACACCACACCCATTCCCAGTTGTAGTCAAGTAGCCCACAGGTGCAGTAAGCAAATGGCAGTCAAATGTGTGACCACAGACAACGCACATCACTAAGTGAAGCACAGGTTTATTACACAGTAGCAACATGCCGTAACCACTACAGATGCAAGGTAACCCCACCTGGTAGCGGGCACACAGTCAACAACTGTAGACAGAAGGAAGTCCATGGGTGTGGCGCACATCACCTGTAGGGACACAACAGCTACCAGCCTGGATGTGCAATCACGTCGTCGGTGGACACAGTTGACCAAACGAATCTGAAAGTACCCTGTGAAGGACAGAAATGACACACAGTCAAAAGCAATGCAGTACAGGACAGAACAGCAAAACTCATGCACAATACATGTTACAAGATACCCACCCAGAACCAAGTTAGCATGTCAACACTGTTGGGGAGTACAGCCCACCTGTCACCACACATCGCAACACACATCCTGTCAAGTAGCCCATGGACACACTCCAACAGCACCAGAGCACCACCCACACATCATGCCAACTCACATCATTGACATGACACCTCAGGATACTCACATTCAGCTAAAGAAGTTGGTGATGAGCTGTGTGCGGACATCACCATCACCATCATCATCATCATCGTCACTGGCATCGTGGTCCAGGCCAGGATCCTCCACAGGTGGCGGATGTTGGTCATCGTCATCCTGGATGAGAGGCAACTCCTTCCGCACTGCCAGGTTGTGGAGCATGCAGCAGACGATGATAATCTTGCACACTTTCGCAGGGGCATATGGGAGGGACCCTCCGGTCTTGTCCAGGCAGCGGAAGCGGCTCTTCAGGAGACCAAAGGTCCGCTCAATCACTCTCCTGGTCCGACCATGTGCCTCATTGTAGCGCATCTGGGCAGGTGTCACAGGGTTCCTGAGGGGTGTCAGCAACCACGGCATGTTGGGGTATCCCGAGTCACCTACGGACAGACAAGTGCACATCAGCTGACTTGGAAAAGTGGGCGGAATACTACAGATCAGATCACACACAATGGCACAAAGTCAGTACACACCGACAAGCCAGGCACGCTGGTTCTGCATCTGTGCCATCAACCTGGGGATGCGACTACTCCTCATCACAAAGGCATCGTGTGCTGAACCAGGGAAACGGGCACACACGTGTGTGATGGTCATGTCTGCAAGACACACCACCAGTGCATTGACCGAGTGGTAGTGCTTGCGGTTCCTGTAGGCCTGCTCCTGGGCCTGTGGTGGTACCAAAGCCACATGTGTCCCATCAATGGAGCCAATGACATGCGGCATCCTCCCCAGGGCATAAAAGTCACTCTTCACGTCAGTGAGTCGTCGCAGTCTAGGGAAATAGATGTACCGGTTCAGGAAGAGCAACATTGCCGCCAAAACATCGCGGAGCACACGGCTGAACATGGTCTGTGACATCCCACCAGCAGACGCCACAGTATGTTGGAAGGTACCGGTGGCAAAGAAGTGTAGGGCTGCCATCACCTTCACCTTGGGGGTCAGCGCTGTAGGATACGGCCGGCCAGGCTGCAAATGTGGGGACAACTGCACTGCCAAATCCTCAATCAGCTGCCTGGTGAAGCGGTACCGTCGGATGCTGTCCCGTTCCACCATCGTTGCCAGGTCTGGGAATGGCCGATGGACAGCAGGAGCCCTGCAGTGCAGAGGAGAAGTAAGCAAGATCGTCAGTCACCCCACATATGCGGCATTGAACACACTCAAGATCCCAACATACATCATCATGAGGCACAACTACATGAAGTGTGCAGTACCGGAACAACATTTATGGTACATACATGGCCAACATCTGTCAACACGGTCCTACAGGTGGCATCAATTTGTCCCTGTTTGGCCCATTGGATATCATGATGCTGTGTCACAGTCACCCCCCAGTGACATGTGAGGACAGATGTGCCCCAGGCACCACAGCTCAACGACAGGCACATTCCCAGGGACCCTGTAATGCCACATGGACACTGGCATCACCTGGAGTATCATGTGTACACCACAACAAAACAAACATGACCCCCACAGGTAGTGGCCACACTTGCCATGGCAGGAGAGCCATGGACGTCTGTGACACACACGCACAACATCAGAGTCCATGCACACACAACGTGGATGTGGAGACTGTCTCCCATTGTGCACATGAAATCAGAGACATTGTAAACACTACATGCACAAAGACTGTGGAGGGCCATCACTATTGTGCCACTGGGACACCCTGGCTCAAACATACCGTCCCACATGGGACTCACGGGGTATGTGACATGACATACACAAACACCACTGTGAAATGTGACCATGGCACATGCACAGATATGAACAGTTGCACATCACAGTGGTCACGTACACGTAACACCCATGATCCTGTCCCCATGAACACGTGCACAGCCTGGGGGTGGCTGCCCACAGGTGACACCCACAGGACAACATGTACACCAACATACACACAATAGGAAATGCAGCCTTACATGCCTTATGATAAGGTTTGGACAGGCTGTCGTGATGTAGGTGTGCCCCTCACTCCCTGGGAGCTATCTGTGGCTGGCATATGTCCATCTGAGACAGGCATGCTGACATATGCCAGTCACATGTACAGTGATGCGTTGTACTGCAATGGACCGATCGGTGCCTCCGGCCGGCCCATTGCATTCAATGTGTGCGGGTACGCGTTGTACCCCTGTGCGCGTTGAACAGCAATGGACCGATCGGTGCCTCCGGCCGGCCCATTGCTTTCAATGTGTGCGGGTGCAGCGTTGTACCCCTGTGCGCGTTGAACAGCAATGGACCGATCGGTGCCTCCGGCCGGCCCATTGCATTCAATGTGTGCGGGTACGCGTTGTACCCCTGTGCGCGTTGAACAGCAATGGACCGATCGGTGCCTCCGGCCGGCCCATTGCTTTCAATGTGTGCGGGTACGCGTTGTACCCCTATGCGCGTTGAACAGCAATGGACCGATCGGTGCCTCCGGCCGGCCCATTGCTTTCAATGTGTGCGGGTACGCGTTGTACCCCTGTGCGCGTTGAACAGCAATGGACCGATCGGTGCCTCCGGCCGGCCCATTGCTTTCAATGTGTGCGGGTGCGCGTTGTACCCCTGTGCGCGTTGAACAGCAATGGACCGATCGGTGCCTCCGGCCGGCCCATTGCATTCAATGTGTGCGGGTACGCGTTGTACCCCTGTGCGCGTTGAACAGCAATGGACCGATCGGTGCCTCCGGCCGGCCCATTGCATTCAATGTGTGCGGGTACGCGTTGTACCCCTGTGCGCGTTGTACTGCAATGGACCGATCGGTGCCTCCGGCCGGCCCATTGCATTCAATGTGTGCGGGTACGCGTTGTACCCCTGTGCGCGTTGAACAGCAATGGACCGATCGGTGCCTCCGGCCGGCCCATTGCTTTCAATGTGTGCGGGTACGCGTTGTACCCCTGTGCGCGTTGAACAGCAATGGACCGATCGGTGCGCACCCATTGACAATGGGCTTGCCTGGCAACGGACGCGTTTTCGAATATTCGAACGAGTCGGTTGCTGGAAAATCAGTTGGTCACCCACAACAATGTTGCAAAATCATGTATGTCATGAAGTTGAAGATTTGAAGGATGCTGTGGGCGTGTTTTGGTGCTGCTATTCCATGGATTGGCCAGATTCAGAAGATGCAAACGACTTGGACCTATCACTTTGGACACAAGGGACAGTATCTGCCTCTCCAGCACATATATATTGCTGCATGTTCCCCTGAGAGCCCACTTGCCTGCACTACATGCTCCAGGACGACATCTGCCACTGCACTGCTGCTGTCTCTGCCCCTCTGGACCCTGCAATGGCACGTACTGTGGAGAGAGCCCCAGCCTTCAGCCTTGAAGAGAACCAGGCCCTGCTGGACAGCCTACTTCCACAGTACAGCAAGCTGTATGGGACACCAGGGGAGCAGGTGAGTGTTCTGTGCACTGCCTTTCTGAATGTGCATTTTGTCTGACTAGCAAGGCTGAGAGTCAGCACACCACTGGCTAGCAGGCTCACTGAGTAGTTGTCACCCCCATAGTGTGTAGTGACTTGCACTGGACAGGTATGGTGCAGTGACAGTGCTTCTGAACAGGGTTTTACTCCCCATGCTATGATACCATGTAGTGACTTCTGGAAAACTGTCCATGGGCAGCCGTGCACTGCCTGGGTACACCATGTGCCCCTGTGATTGCGACATGTATATGCAACTGTGTCATGCACGGATATGTTGCATGTGTAGTAATGTCCTTATCACTTTGTCATCCTGACAGGCTTCTGCCCATCGGAAGCATGAGATCTGGAAGGACATCGTCCGGGCTGTCCGGTCCGTGGGGGTCTACAAGCGCCGGATCCGCAACTGCCAAAAGAGGTGGCAGGACCTTCGGGGCTGGACCCGGAGGATTGCACGGGTCCAGCTGAAGCTGTCGCCTCCTCGCAGGAGGGGCGGAACACGGACCCTGACCCCCACATGCTCAGGATCCTGGCGGTGGTCTTTCCAGACCTGGATGGGCAGCTGAAGGCCAGAGAGCAGCAAGGAGGGGGTGAGTCAAAGACTGCACTGTGTACTCTGTCTAACATGTTATATGCCCTCCTCGGGCCAGGTTGAACTGCCACAGTACAGCAGTCATGTTGTCCAGGAGCCATGTCCCTCTATTGTGCACTGCCCACTCCTCATCTGATACCCAGGTGTGGCCCTTACATGCAGGGAATTCTGTCACTTAGGACTGTGTCCTTGCAGTTTGCTTGACTCAAGGTGGGAGACAGCATCTGTTTCCCTGACTCTGTGGTGGGCATCATGGGTGGGTCCATTGCTTACACAATGCCTGTATTCTGACATGTATTCAGCGTGTTACTTTGATCTGTGGTCCAATTGCTGAGCTGATCCACCACATGTGGCTGGGGTACCTGGCACACACCCATGCTGCGGGTGGGAACAATGTTTGGGCCCCAGGAGTATGTATATGACGTGTGTCACACATACTTAGCCAGCTGCCTACAGTCCAGGGCTCATCCCTCATTCATGTGGGGCTGGACAGTCATGCCTACTCCAGGCCATACAATACACTCTGTACTCCCACTCCCGTGTATCAGAGGACACATTGTGCACAGTGATTTGCCCCTCAGGTGTCTGCCTCTGTGTCAGTGTGCTGTGGATTAGTCGCCAGGACTGCTGTGGAGTTTCTTGGTAGGGGCTCAGCATGCCACTGGAGATGTGACCATAGGAGACGATACTTGTGTGACACATAGGTGTCTGATCAGCTGCCCATGCAGACTGGGGCATGTAAATGTGAAGTTCAGGCAGCTGTTCCCCATGCACAGCAGAGTGTGAGGGGCTCAGGTTCAGAGGGTAGTGTCACAGGTCTCCCATATGTCCAATAGGTATGACCTGGACAGATGAGGGTTAAGAGGATGTGTTGTGGGGGGATGTACATGTGCACTTGTGCAGCTCCAGGACTTGCATTCCCCATGACCTACTATTGTGACACAGTGCAGAGTGTTGTTGTCTGGCTGCAAAGTCATACATCACTGAGACAGTGATGTATGACTTTGCAGTCATGCCTCCGCCATGGCATGTGTCTACTGATTGGTGATCCTGCAGGGGAGTGACATGTGCTACATGCACACCATAGTGGCGCTGGCTATCAGGACATGGGTGCATCATGGTGTCTGTCGCTGGTATGCATCACATGCATTTCCTATTTGACTCTGGGCATCCCTTACATCCGTAAACCTGTACTGACTCAGTGGCAAGAGCTGTGATGTGTCCACACCGTGTTCTCTGCACTGTCCAACTACTGTGTACTTGGTGCATGTGTCAACACTGGGGTGTTGCAATCCAACAGACACCAGACAGATGGGTGCAAGGCCATGTGGGATGTGAGTGCCATGCTTGGCATCAGACTGACAATTGACTTCTCCTGTTCAATTAGTGCACTTTTAGCAATGTACAACTAATGATGCCAGGGCTTGCTCTGTGATGTGCTGTGCTCACAGTGGTGTGTGCGTTATGTGCAGGTGACTGATGTCTGTCTGTTTCCCCATTGTTTGCAGATACATCCACGGCCACGGAAGGGGACAGCTCCACGGACCAGGAGGAGCCGGAGAGCCAGACTGGGTCAGCAGCCGAGGAGTGGTCGGAGGGACCCAGTGGCACGGAGGGCGAGGGAGCCACACCGAGGAGTCCTCAGCAGCATCCACCTCAGCTGAGGACCAGAGCAACTCGGAGGATGACTCCCTTGTGGAGGCGGGTGTCAGCAGCCACCACACCCCAGCTAGTGTTGCTGTCCCCGCCACCACCAGCACCACCACCGCCCTCCCATCGGCTCCCATTCCCCAGGTCCGTGGAGGCTCCCATGTCCGGGAGCGTGTCTCCTTTGGGCCAGGCACCGCACCCCTGCCCCTGTGTCCCCTGCTGCCCTGAGTGAGGAGTCTGTGTACCTCCTTCGCCAGCTCCATGTAGGGCAGACAGCCATGCTGAGTGTCCTCCATGCGCACACCGCGCTGTTGACTCAGCTGGTGTCGTTCATGGAGGGCATCTCATCGGGCATGTCTGACCTACAGAGGGGCAATAGGTCCATGGACTCCTCCCTGACGGCAGCAGTGTCCCTCCTCAAACGGTCCCTCACCCCTCCTGCCTCTGCTCCATCCACACTCCCCAGCACCTTACCCATCCCAGGCACACACACACTGGCACACACCAGCACACACACATCCAGCACACTGACACACACGCCAATGACAAAACGCACACGCAAGCACATTCAGGGGACTGAAGCCAGACTCACAGGGGATGGGGCCCTGGAACACACACACGCATCCACATGCACTGCGCAGTCCTCAGTTCCCTCTCCCTCCAAAGCACCCTCCCTTGCCTCACCTGCAACCCCAAAGTCACAGCAGCTCTTCCTCTGTGACCTCGGCCTCTTCCCCACCGATGAAGCTGCTCCAGCATCCCGGGGGAAGAGGAAGCCCACCCACACGGAGCAGAGTGCCCCTCGCCCCCGGACACCCTCCCCCAGGCGCAGACGGACTGAGGCCCCCACCCGCAAGTCCCCCGGAGTGCTAAGAGCAAGACCCCGCCACCGCCCTGCAGCTCAGGCACAAGGTCTCCGTCCTCCATCCCTCAGGCCCCCACTGCACAGGTGCCCCCACCACACCCTGCCCCAGGTTCCCCCACCCACAGATATACCATCCCCAAGATGCTCCGGCCTTCTCCCCCTGCCACTTGCTCTCCCAGCACCACACCCCCCGCTGCGCTTGTCTGTGCCACTGATGTGGTGAGGGTGTCCCCCCCTCTGTCCAACCCACCTTGCCTGTTCCCCATTCTCCTCCCCTGGAGGTAGGCACTGCAGTGGAGTCCACTACCGCCCTGTCTGACTTGGGCACTGCAGTGGCGGACCTGTCCACCCCATCTGCAGGGTCCACTGCAGTTGTGCCGGCACCCACGACATCTGTGTCATGCCCCCCAGTTGTGCTGGCACACACCATGTCAGACACCTCCACTGCAGTTGTCAGTGGCTCTCCAGCACCCACCACCCCTTCCCTGACTCCCCTGGTGAGCCCTGATCCTGTCCCTGCGGTGCCTGGCCTGCCCCCCGGTTGCCCCTCCTAGTGGATTGTCCCTGGTATTGTGCAGGCATGCGTAGGGTGACATCTGCCAGTGTCACCCTGTTTGAACTTTGACAATGGACTGGCCATTGGCCTTTGCTCTTTTTCAGGACTTCGTTTGGCCTCAACACATATGCTGAATAAAGCAACTTTCTTTTCTCTAGTGCTCATGCTTCAGATGTACATGTTGTTGGTGCAGCTAACCATGCCCTTGCTGCAGTGATGGTGATATCTGGTCTCATGATTATGAAGTGTTACTGTGCAGGAACCCATGTGGTCCAGGGGGAATGTGTCCTATCATGTGGTGTATCCATGTCATCAATAGCAGCATCTGAGGGTGTCATGTGTTCAGTATTTGGCAATGGGTTTCCCTGCTTACATTGGCAATTTCATATCTGTGGCTTCCACCCCTGCACATCTGTTGTGCCTGCCATCGTTGCATTTGTCTACTTCCCTGACCGTGTTGCCATCTCCAGTGGACATGCAGGTTTGGGCATCAATGGGGAGGGACTCATCCGTGTAGTCAGTGCAACATTGCTATCACAAGTGTGTTGGATCTGTGCTGATGATTTCGTTGGCACATCCATGACCAGGCTGATGTGATGGGAGCCCTCATTTGGTGCTAATTGTTGATTGTGTGACCAAGTGCTCAGCTGACATGATGGGGCCCTACTGAGGCAACATATGGCACAGCTTTCCTCACACAGGAGTGGAGTCCCCTCATGGCAGTGTGTACACGTGTGACATTGCCTGCGCCCAAGGTGTGTGTTGTATGTGCATGTCTGTGTGTTCACTTCCATTCATCTGCGCATGCTGTGATCCCTAGTGTTGTACCTGTTTGTGATGCTTGCTGACTTGAGCTATGTTCCCCCAAAGTCTTCTCCCTGTGTTCTCTGTGATGTGGGTGCATGGCACATTACTGGTCATCAGGGTGTCACCCATAGGTGTGTTTGCTGTCAGGGCAGAGTTTGTGTGCTGACGCAGATGGGTCACGAGTCAGGTTTCCCTTTGGCACTTGTTGTTTGCCCCTGTCATGTGATTTCCAGTTTGTGTTATCTTTCAGTGATTGTGACACGTTGTGTGTGTGACTGCTGGCACTCCTTAGGGTCCGGGCTGCAATGTTGGTTGTTGTCTATGTGTGTTCTTTGTGGGTGACCTTGGCTTCTTCATTGGTGTGTGACTGTGGCTGGGATCCCATTGGTCGGTGTGGTATTGCCGTCATGTCCATGTACAGCGTAGTGTGCAGTGTGTCAGACATTCAGGAGTCTTGTTGAGTGTCCATGTGTGATGTGTTTCTACACCTTGGTTCCCACCCACCACCCTGGAATAGTCATGGGTGCATGTGCAATGTCACCAGTGCATGTGTACTTCACTGCTGCACATTGTTGGAGGTCGAGGGTGTGGTCTTGAGTGTGTGCAGATGAGAGTTGTTGCCCGGCTAGTCCCCTGCCTCCATGTTGGCCTTGGCTTACTGGCCATGCTGATTGATTTGTGCTTGTGTAGGTGTGATGGTAGTTTGTTGCTCAGGACACCTGACTGTGGTTCACAGTGTGAACGACATTTAGCTTTGTCATCACAGTGGTATTTTTCTTCAGCCCAGGGTCACCACATTGTGGGGGCCCTGGGGGTGGTGCTGTGGTGTGTCTGTGACTTGCTGTGTCAGTTGTTGTTCCTACGTGCCTGTGTGACATGTGTGTTTTGTGCTCCCTCTCACCTGTCAATGCCTGCTTGCCCACATAGGGGATTTGGATCCATGAGTTACCTTAGTGTGGCAGTGTATGCACATCTGTATGATTGGTATTCAGCTCTCCTCATGTGTTGTGTTGTTGCCTGGGGACAATGGCACCCCCACCCCTCACCTGCTGTGTATGATGACAGTGTTGGTCTGCCTGTTTGTGTTTGTGCATCTGCACCACTGCATTGGCATATCTTGGGTGTGCCATTGGCTGTATGTTGTTTGGTGTGTTTCCCCTGCTGTCCCTGGGACTCCTAGGTCATCGGTCAGCACAGTGATCATGGTTTGTGTGTCCCATTGCTGCCATGGTATGGTATCTGTTCACCTCACATCTGCTGTCTCCACAGGGTATCTGCATTTGTGTGCCCATTGGTGCAAATATGTGGTTCTGCATTCTGATGGTCACTTCTGTCATTGTGTCATTGATGACTGTTGACGGTCTCAGCCCCCATGGGTGTTGTTTGTCTGCACATGGCCAAAGGAATGTTTCATTTGCACTGCAGTATTTGGCTCCCCCAATTTATGTTGCAATGGGACACATACACTACTTTGCCACAGATGAGTTTTTGGTTCTGTGACCAGGAATGATCCATGCAGTTTGGCAGTTGCAGCTCTTTCTTTGTCAACAATTACCTTTTGGTCACTGTGATGATGAGGGTGTAGACCCCATTGCCACAATGGTCAAAATGTGCTTCAGCTATGGACCCCACACTTGCCTTTTGGTCACTGTGATGATGGGGGTTTAGACCCCATTGCCACAATGGTCAAACTGTGCTTCAGCTATGGACCCCACACTTACCTTTTGGTCACTGTGATGATGGGGGTTTAGACCCCATTGCCACAATGGTCAAAATGTGCTTCAGCTATGGACCCCACACTTGCCTTTTGGTCACTGTGATGATGGGGGTTTAGACCCCATTGCCACAATGGTCAAAATGTGCTTCAGCTATGGACCCCACACTTGCCTTTTGGTCACTGTGATGATGGGGGTTTAGGCCCCATTGCCACAATGGTCATGGGCTGCTTGCATTGTGGGTGCCACACACATATATGTGTGGCACATGTGCTAGGGGGTCACATTGTATGTTCAATGTCATGTTCGGTGTTGTAGGCATTTGACACAGCCTGCTCACACGCTTGTCATGGTGGTGGGGGGATGTCTTAATCTTGCATTCCCTAGGTTGTGGTGTGCTTGTTGTGTCATGCATTGTCCATCCTATGAGTGGGGTGGTAGTAGTGGTAGGCATCCTGCCCCCTGGGTGGGGGTGGTAGTAGTGGTGGGCATCCTGCCCCCCTGGGTGGGGGTGGTAGTAGTGGTGGGCATCCTGCCCCCTGGCTAAGGGTGGTAGTAGTGGTGGGCATCCTGCCCCCCTGGGTGAGGGTGGTAGTAGTGGTAGGCATCCTGCCCCCTGGCTAAGGGTGGTAGTAGTGGTGGGCATCCTGCCCCCTGGCTAAGGGTGGTAGTAGTGGTGGGCATCCTGCCCCCCTGGGTGAGGGTGGTAGTAGTGGTGGGCATCCTGCCCCCTGGGTGGGGTGGTAGTAGTGGTAGGCATCCAGCCCCCCTGGCTAAGGGTGGTGGTAGGCATCCAGCCCCCCTGGCTAAGGGTGGTAGTAGTGGTGGGCATCCTGCCCCCCTGGGTGAGGGTGGTAGTAGTGGTAGGCATCCTGCCCCCCTGGTTGAGGGTGGTAGTAGTGGTAGGCATCCAGCCCCCCTGGCTAAGGGTGGTAGTAGTGGTAGGCATCCAGCCCCCTGGCTAAGGGTGGTAGTAGTGGTGGGCATCCTGCCCCCTGGGTGAGGGTGGTAGTAGTGGTGGGCATCCTGCCCCCCTGGGTGAGGGTGGTAGTAGTGGTAGGCATCCTGCCCCCTGGCTAAGGGTGGTAGTAGTGGTGGGCATCCTGCCCCCCTGGGTGAGGGTGGTAGTAGTGGTAGGCATCCTGCCCCCTGGCTAAGGGTGGTAGTAGTGGTGGGCATCCTGCCCCCTGGGTGAGGGTGGTAGTAGTGGTGGGCATCCTGCCCCCTGGCTAAGGGTG